>ML660200.1:59117183-59151336 GCA_007570785.1 Antilocapra americana | reverse complement strand
ATATATATATATATATATATATATATATATATATATATATATATATAATAGATGTGTGTACATATACAGACTAGTATTCACACATATATTTCCTTGCAATGTCAGCTGAGGAGGCCAAGAAGCAATAACACTCCAGTGGCAACAAACATTCTCAGTACCAAGATTTTTGGTTTTAATACTATTTTCCCATAGAAGGATCTAGGACTGCTTGAAGAAATGGCTGATTATACTATTGTTTAGGAAATATAAGATGTTCCTGGAGATGCTATTAATACCACAATGTAAGGAACTGCTCAAGCACACATGTGCAAATGCACACACACACACATACACACATAATAATTACAAGAGCACAAGAGCACAAAATCCAATTGAAAGAGGTAACTATGGTCAAAGCTGGCACAATTTAAACAACAAAAAAGTCTGAATTATAACTCAATATATAAAGGAAGTATTCATGAGTCCAAACTAATACAAATGAATGACTGAATAAATTAATAAAAGAGGAAGAAGAGACAAAACTCCCAGGTATAGGATTTCTAAATAGCTTAATATATTCCACCCATAAAATGATGGAATAGAATGACTACTTCTTAAGTGAGCTGGGCATAGAGACTTTAAAAGAACACAGTATGGAAAGAGGGGAAAGTGTAAGGCTACAGCAGAGAAGCCTGACAAACACTACCTCAGCCAGGTGATCAAGATCAGCATTAATAGTGATAAGTTATGTTGATCATATCACTAACCTTTGACTAGCAATGAGTGTGAGCTGCTCTGGTCCACTTACATGAGAATATTTTTCAGTAGTAAATACTGCAGTACTGCATAATCCATGGTGGTTGAGTTCTCAGATGCAGAACTAATATAAGGGGGAAGAGTGGTTGCAGGGTGACCCTAAGTATGTGTAGATTTGTGATTGCTGGAAGGGTCAGCAGTCCTAATCTTCATGGTGTTCAAGGGTCAACTGTATATACCCTTAATAAGCTATAACAGGTACCTTATCTCTTTTCTACTCAATACCCATACTCCCAGTCTCATCATGAGAAAAACATAAGACAATGACAATAAAGGTACATTCTACGTCTGATCAATAGTTCTCAGCACTGTCAAGATATTCAGAAACAAGAAACATCTGAGAAACTCTCACAGCCAAAAGAAGCCCAATGAGACATGACAATTAAATATATTTTGGCATCTTAAATGGAATAATAGAAGGGAAAATGAACATTAGGTGAAATCTAAGGAAATTTGAATAAAGAATGGACTTTAGTTATTAATATGCACTAATATTCACTCATTGATTGATATGTACAATCTATGTAATTCCTCTATGTCTGAAATGATTCTAAAATTAAAGTTACTTTAAAATTTTTGCTTTGAAAGGAACCACTATTGCCATTGTGTGTGTGTTAGTTGCTCAGTCGTGTCTGACTCTCTGCAACCCCATGGAGCCCATCAAGCTCCTCTGTCCATGGCATTCTCCAGGCAAGAATACTGTCCTGGATAGTCATTCCCTTCTCCACAGAATCTTCCCAACCCAAGGTTTGAACCCAGGTCTCCTGCATTGCAGGCAGATTGCTTACAGTCTGAGCCACCAGGAAAGCCTGTGTGTGTGTGTGTGTGTGTGTGTGTGTGTATATATATATATACACACACATATGTATTTCCGTGTGTGTATGTTTTGGTTTAAAGTACTCTAAAAGCAAATTAGTATCACAAAACAGAAAGCTTATGAGATATAAGATTATATCTGAACAAAAAGCTCACTTTCTTTGTTTTTTTTTTAGTAATTAGCTTGTTTCTGCTCATCTTTAGTTCTAAAATATTTTGTATTAAATATTTTATAATATCATATATATAAATATATATCATACATAAATGTTATAAACTTTTACTTATTGTTTTATAATATATATTTTCTGGTTTTCTACAATCTTATTTTTGGATTTGTGAATATAAGAACTAATAAAATAATTCCACATGAGTAGATAACATATAGAGAATAATTACCTTTCAAAACGAAACAAGAACATCTTTAATTTTTAACTCTTTTCAATTTCAGGCTGATATTTCAGTAACTTCCAGGCCTCTTTTTCCTTCCCATCTGCAATTCTATAGACCCCATCTAATCAGAAATTCATATCACAGCCATGAACTGGCTGAATTCAAATTTTGATCTATTTATTGCACAAGCCAACATACAGACCCAGTATGTACAACTTCTAACTTGCTCCTGACATTCAAGAAAGAGAAATACTTTAATCTCAAAAAACAAAGTAAAAATTACATCTGAACATGCTTGCTAAATTCATGTGATATTTAAAAACAATCTTTAAATTAGTATTAGAGCAAAACTTCATATATCATAAACCCAGACTTAAAACTTGAAGTCAATTTTAGATTTAAAATTTATAATTCATAATAGGTTTTTATCATGTATATATGCATGCTCTATCTTCTTACAAAATTTAATGTTACTTAAGTAGCATATATCTACATCTGTGCATAACCTATATAAGTAAAGACAACCCCTAATAAAAAATATTAAAAGGAAAATTTCTTTTCTCTTAGCAAATATGATCTAACTGGATTCTAATGACTACCACCTATTGGTAAACAAAGCATCCTTACATTTCATAGGCCTGTCTGAATTTCACTAAGTCCACATATCATGCCTGGGTGCCAATGCAAACAAATATACATTAGGTTTTTCCTAGAGAAAAAAAATTGTCTTAGAAAAAAGGTATCATGTGTCTGTAGTTTGGCTAAATAATTATTACAATGGATGATAAAAATCTTTTGATTGTCATTTTTAAGAATGCCCTCCCTTCTAAATAGTGCTTTGGTACTTATTAACTCCTTAATAATTAAAATAGTTTAAATGTTTCAATTTCTAATTTATATTACTCTTCCAAGTAACAGTTTAATCCACTAGTGCTTTCCCTTGTTGTTTAGTCACTAAGTCATGTGTTTTCCTTTAGTAAATGATAAATAGACACACATGCACATACATGCTTTCACAAATGTCTGTATGGGTTTATGCATTATATACTATCTTTGTACTCGTATGCAGGGTTATGTAGTAAACCATACATGCATAGATTTCACTTGATGAACAAGCTTGTTTTCATTAAACTATACACCAACTGCTCTATTTTTTATTCTATCAAAAATATCAAAGTAACCTATAGATTTACCATATTTATCTGACATATAGCTTAATGAAAATGTTAATCATTGTAAATTTTGAAATTTTTGAATAAAAATAGTTGCTATAGAAATGTGAAGTGTATTCATTTTACATCCACATAATATGTGCATTTATCTCAGAAGCTAAAGATGGAGAAAGGAGCAAGTGTATACAGTATCCTTAAACAAACATTGTATATTAAAAAATCTGAAACTTTAACTATTGAAATACCAAAAGTAGTGTTCATATTTTGCTGCTGCTGCTGAGTCGCTTCAGTCGTGCCCGACTCTGTGCGACCCCATAGATGACAGCCCACCAGGCTCCCCTGTCCCTGGGATTCTCCAGGCAAGAACACTGGAGTGGGTTGCCATTGCCTTCTCCAATGCATGAAAGTGAAAAGTGAAAGTGAAGTCTGTCAGTCATGTCCAACTCTTAGCGACCCCACAGACTGCAGCCTACCAGGCTCCTCCGTCCATGGGATTTTCCAGGCAAAGGTACTGGCGTGGGGTGCCATTGCCTTCTCTGGTTCATATTCTATATTTATCCAAACATCGTTTTATTTTCTTACTTAAAAAATTAAAACAGCTTTGAAAACATTTTTTCCACAATTCTCTTTCTTCTAAAGTGTTTACCAGAATAAAACATAAATTTTGTGTGGGTGATTTCGGGTGAAGATTTTAATCTTTTAAAGTGAGCAGTTTATCATATATTCATGTGATTATTTGTATACAATCACATTCAAATTCAAATATTCATTAATATCATTTCATTTGTCCATTGTATCAAAAACAAAGAAACTTAGGGGTCAAAAACTTCAAAATACATGAAAATGATACCATATACTTCTATGATTTTGATCTCCTACAATAATATAAAAGTTATGTTATATAATTCTCAAATCACATGATAATTATAAAGCTGGGAGATATTAAATGCATTTTATTTGTATTTAATAGTCTATAAATTAAATATTAATGTCCAGTTCACTAAAATTGGTAAAATCAATTTATCAAGAGCATTACACATGCAAAAGTGTGTTCAACAATTACAAAATAAGAAGAAAATGTATAAACCCTGAGCTACTACAAAACCTGAAAGTGACTATAGAAAATGATCAAATCAAGGAAAACACTTCGTTGGCTGAATCTTTTCTTGCATTTGATAATAATTTGTAGGCATAAAAATCAAATATGAAAATGAATTACTGTGCTTATAAAATTAAATTTAACTTTTATAAATTTGACTTAAGACCACAGACTCACAGAGCTGAAGATTGTTTTATAAGAGTTGTTTGTATTTTTTTCATGTTTTCTTCTACCCATCTAGTCCAACTGATAATACAAATCACCAACATAAAGGAGTTTTTAGAAGATTTAAAGCCATATTTATATCTTTTAAGTGGATAACACATGAAATTTATTTAATATTATGCAGTAGTATTTACAAAATTTTCAGATAAAAACACAGATTGTGATTATGGCAAAATTGTTTGGTTTATAAAATCTCACAAACAACTAGGATGATCCTTGAGAGTATCAATATATAAAACTTTTATTATGGAAATAATTATTTCTTTAAAAGGAAAGGTATACTACATTGAAATTTTAAAATTTAAAGCTATACAACTCTCAAGTTTCTTTATAAATTAATTTAGTTCATAAATAATTTGAAAAACCTCAAATACAGCATATGATTCCATCTAAATGTTAAAATATTGACATGAAGATTCCTAAAAATAACTTAAGTAGACCCTTCTCAAAGGAAAGATAGATGTGATTTATTTATTTATATAAGGAGAATGTGATCTCCATAAATCAGTCTTCTGAACCTTCTGAAGTTAAGTTCATTGCCAGAGGGATCAGATGAAAATTCTTGATCAACTTAGGGATCACAGATTTTTATAGAAAAATTAAAGTGATTCTTGAAGACCATAGGGTCACATTTGATGGACAACACGAATAACACATATAATTGAAAATTTTCTAGCAATATATAAATTACAAAGGCAAAAGTAAACAGGTGAAATTAATTTTAGTATTTGAAATATGTTTTCTTGGGCTCCAAAAGCACTGTGGACATGACTCTCAGCCATGAAATGAAAAGATGTTTGCTCCTGGAAAGAAAAGCTATGACAAACCTAGACATCATATTAATAATGAAAGGCATTATTTTGCCAACAGAGGTCCATCTAGTCAAAACTATGGTTTTTCCAGCACTCATGTATGAATGAGAGAGTTGGGCCATAGAGAAGACTGAGTGCTATAGAACAGATGCTTTCAAATTGAGTGTTGAAGAAGACTCCTGAGAGCTCCTTGGACTTCAAGGAGATCAATCAAGTCAATCCTAAAGGAAATCATCCCTGAATATTCATGGGAAGGACTGATGCTGAAGCTGTAGCTCCAATAGTTTGGCTGCCTGATATGTAGAGCCAACTCACTGGAAAAGACCCTGATGCTGGGAAAGATTGAAGGCAGGGGGAGAAGGGGACGACAGAGGATGAGATGGTCGGATGGGTCTGAGAAAACTCCAGTGAAGAAAAGGGGAGACTGGCAGGCTGCAGTCCATGGGCTTGCAAAGAGTTAGCTCTTGTGTCAACAATGTCAACAAGTGTGTCAACTGACACAACTCTGAGTGTCAACGTGGAATTAATTTAAAAATTAATGACAAGGACTTCCCTGATGGCTTAGTAGTAAAAAATCTACCTGCCAATGCTGGAGACATGGGTTCGATCCCTAGTTCAGGAAGATTTCACATGTCATGGAATAATAAAACCACACATTACAGCTACTGAGCCTGTGCTCTAGAGCCCAGGAGTCACAACTGCAGAAACATGAATGCCTTAGAGCCGTTTCTGCAACAAGAGAAGCCACCGCAATGAGAAGCCTGTGGACCACAACTACAGAGTAGCCCCACTCACCCGAACTAGAGAAAAGATTGTGCAGCATTGAAGACCCAGAGCAGCAAAAAATAAACAAATAAACAAGTAAAATTAAAAAAAATAATGACTAGGTATCTAGAATTTTTTTTAAGTTTTCAAATCTAGCATGCATTTTCTACATATTCATAACTAAATCTATATTAAAAAGGAGAGACATTACTTTGTCAACAAAGGTTCGTCTAGTCAAGGCTATGGTTTTTCCAGTGGTCATGGATAGATGTGAGAGTTGGACTATAAAGAAAGCTGAGTGCCAAAGAATTGATGTTTTTGAGCTGTGGTGTTGGAAAAGACTCTTGAGAGTCCCTTGAACTGCAAGGAGATCTAACCAGTCCATCTTAAAGGAGATCGGTCCTGGGTGTTCACTGGAAGGACTGATGTTAAAGCTGAAACTCCAGTATTTTGACCACCTGACGCAAGAGCTGACTCATTTGAAAAGATCCTAATATTCAGAAATATTGAGGGCAGGAGGAGAAGGGGACAACAGAGGATGAGATGGTTGGATGGCATCACTGACTCAATGGACGTGGGTTTGGGTAGACTCCGACAGTTGGTGATGGACAGGGAGGCCTGCTGTGCTGTGATTCATGGGGTCGCAAAGAGGCCATGACTGAGTGACTGAACTGAACACTTCATAGGCAGTAAAGCACTATGATGTGTCACAGCAACATCAGTACCAAGAAGTTATATATCATAACATACAAACTTGGAATTCTCTGATCTGAAACAATAATGGTTGCTGTTTCTTTGACTGACTTGCTGCTTTTTTGTTTAACACTTTAGATCATGCTATTTGACTGTCCCTGTCTCCAACAAACCAGCCACTCTATGTCCTTCAAAGTCTTGGATAGCCCAGAGGAACCATCAATAACTCAGATCTAGTTTAATTTCCTTATTGATTTGCACTTGATTCTGCATACTCTTCACAAGCAGTGTAGAAAACTTATTCCAAGCTGATACCCCAAATTCTTAAAACCATTGCTAAAGTCTCCAAACAACAGAACTATTGAGTCACTGTGAATACTATTTTGTCTTTAAAAATTGCTGCTTTCTTTTTTTTTTTTTTAATTATTGTTTTTGCCATACATTGTTATGATATCACCATGGGTTTACATATGCTTCCCCTCCGGGTCCCCCCTCCCTCCTCCCTCCCCCCCGGGAAATCTCGCTGCACCAGTCCCGGGCATCAATCCTGGGCTGGCGATTGATTAGACACATGACATTAACATGCTAAAAATTGCTGCTTTCAAAGGGAGTTTTTCCCTTTGAAAACAAACCCCCCCCAAAAAAAAGGAAATCCTACAAAAATTGAGTAGAAAAAAAATCTAAACATTTTACTCTGAAGATAGTTATTTAAAATTGAAAACTACGAATGTGGAAGAAAGAATTCAGCTATCCCACACATGGAAGACAGAATTTGAATATTGAAATGATTGTAATATATGTATAAAAGATATACATTCTATTTGCCTAGCATTAGAGATTCTATTTGTCAATGATGAATTTGTCTAAAATATCCCATTAATCCTTAAAATGTTGTCCTGTAATTACAATTCCATTGTGAAGATCTTAACCTGCTAATGCTGGGAAGGATTGGGGGCAGGAGGAGAAGGGGATGACAGAAGATGAGATGGCTGGATGGCATCACTGACTAGATGAACGTGAGTTTGGGTAGACTTTGAGAGTTGGTGATGGACAGGGAGGCCTGGCTTGCTGAGATTTTGGGGTCACAAAGAGTCGGGCACTACTGAGTGACTAGACTGAACTGAACTGAACCTGCTAGAGTGCATTCCAAATTTGTTTCAGTGCTTCTGGAACATAAGGTGTTATGACAGTCCATCACAATCTTTTGAGTACAATTTTCTATTTAAATGTTTTATTCACTGTAGCATTTCTTAAACATTATAGATAATAAAAAGACGTTGAAAAACAAGCCCTTCCATTTTTCAGTGTTTGGCTTTGGATTATAAAGAGTGTGTTTAACCTTTTATTTCCTAGAGCAGAAATTATATAAAGGTATGTGAGTTGTGTAATAACCACACTATGAGTGAGCTCTTTATGCCTCCAGGAAAGCACTCTGACATTCACTATTTAATGCTTTAAATCTGTGTTCTTGTAAAGGTCAAAGAGAAAAGAAAAATTTCAAAGCATCAAGTATAGTAAATGTGGGGGAAGACTTTGTGATTTGTTGAATGATTGCTTTAAAAGAAATCTAATATTTTCTAAAAGAGCTGAACTATAAAAAAAATGTGTTGGTTTGTTATCATAATAAAAATGTCTTTCAGAAAGAGTTGATCCATAAGGAATCTATATGACATATAAACCTACAATCAAAATTTTAATTACAGAGAAAACATTAGGCATATTTTTAAAATCCTGTACTACCATTTCTGGGATCATAGTGTCAATTCCTAAATGCATCTGAAGAATTTAATGTATTTTCCACTATTAATCTGGTACTTGCTCATGATGAAGCAAAAGCGAATATGCCAGACAACTTCTATTGGTATTTTTCAAAACCATTTTCTTTTAGTAATTACAATCATTTTAGGCTTCAAAAAATCAACAAATAAACCACTGAGAAAAAAATAGAAAATATTTTCAGATTTAATTGTTTATGAACATATGGTGCTGGTCCTTTAGGGAACATTTTTTTAAGCAGTTATAATTTTTTTTAAAGCATGTTGCTAGATGAATTATGTGAGAAAATATTTCTTATATTTAGAATAAGGAAAAGTATCATATTATACATCTAATAAAAAATAGAAGTCACACAGTTTTTTATGTTCTGTAGTGATATTTGCCTGGGTATTCAAATTGTGACAAAAGAATTTTTCTGCAAGAAATATATACACATTGAAAGTTTCCATACTAGCTTATAAAAGAATATAGTGCTCATGTTGTGATTTCTTAGCTATTATTCTTTACTCACTAAGTTGTGCCTGACAGTTTTAGAACCCCATGGACTATAGACCACCAGGCTCCTCTGTCCATGGAATATTCCAGGCAAGAATATTAGAGTGTCTTATTATTTCCTTCTCCAGGGGATCTTCCCAACCCAGGGATTGAACCCATGCCTCCTGCATTGGCAGGTAGATTCTTTACCATTGAGCCACCAGGGAAGCCTGATGTGATTCTTACTGTTCCTCTAACTCTTACCATTTATCCAGATTTTCATGAAGAATAACTGATTGTTTTAACATAAGTTTTATTTTTTTTTAACTTTTCTCATTGAGAGATAGTTGATAAACTCACTTCTCAGTTATATTTTCCTCTCTCTACCTATTTGCTCCAGTTCTTTCTCTAGGACATAATTTCCAAGTTAAACTTCCTAAAATGTGACTGTTGTTATTATCTTTCCCTATCCGACCCCTACAATGGCAAATTCTTTGATGGAATCCAACAGCCAAAAATTATATTTAGAGTCCTTAACAATGGCATTAATGATCATCCATACTATAATAATTAACCCCTCTCTACATTTTGTACTATCCCCTCCATAAATTGCTCATCTAGGCTGTTTACTCATTTTACTTCCTCTGAAACCCCCACCTCTGTAACTCCTCTCTTCTTACTACTACTGAGAACTATCTTCTGCTCATTTTCAACTATATAGATACACATTTCCCTCCAAGGCATGATTCCTCTAAGTCCCAACATGTAATATGTAACACTATCTCTCTTTGAACAGTTATATGCTGCCATTCTTCACATTTTTAATTGTATAACCTTATATTTATATAGAGGTTGCAATCTCCTTGAAGACAGGGCACATCTCTTATTCATCTATTAAGCCCTAGGATGCCAGTATAAGACTTTCATATACTCGGAGTTAAGTAGCACTTAATAAACCAAATTAATATATTGATAGTGCTTATAATATTTATTTTAAAACTATTTGCATTTGAGTTTGAAAAACACCTTAACTTTCTGGCTACTAACAATCTCCTCAGTTCTACCTAAATATACTAATGGCAGCCATATGCTAGTAGATTTCATTTCTTCGTCAAAACAATGTAAACACAGCAATTCACCTATGGGTTCTTTTTTACCTTTCATATTACTTACTGAACATTAATTGTGGAATGTAAAATTATTCTATACAAATATGTATTTTAGTATCCATTCGTCAGTTGATGGGCATCTAGGTTGCTTCCATGTCCTGGCTATTGTAAACAATGCAGCGATGAACATTGGGGTACACGTGGCTCTTTCAATTCTGGTTTCCTTGGTGTATATGCCCAGCAGTGGGATTGCTGGGTGATATGGCAGGTCTATTTGCAGTTTTTTAAGGAACCTCCACATTGTTTTCCATAGTGGCTGTACTAGTTTGCATTCCCACCAACAGTGTAAGAGGGTTCCCTTTTCTCCACATCCTCTCCAGCATTTATTGCTTGTAGATTTTTGGATTACAGCCATTCTGACTGGTGTAAAGTGATACCTCATTGTGGTTTTGATTTGCATTTCTCTGATAATGAGTGCTGTTGAGCATCTTTTCATGTGTTTGTTAGCCATTTTTATGTCTTCTTTGGAGAAATGTCTGTTAAGTTCTTTGGCCCACTTTTTGATTGGGTTGTTTATTTTTCTGGAATGGAGCTGCAGGAGTTGCTTGTATATTTTTGAGATTAATTGTTTGTCCGTTGCTTCATTGGCTATTATTTTCTCCCATTCTGAAGGCTGTCTTTTCACCTTGCTTATAGTTTCCTTTGTTGTGCAGAAGCTTTTAATTTTAATTAGGTCCCATTTGTTTATTCATGCTTTTATTTCCAATATTCTGGGAGGTGGGTCATGTAGGATCCCGCTTTGGTTTATGTCAGAGAGTGTTTTGCCCATTAGCTTTGAATGGAGATTTCTACAGACTGAATTATGTACCCTTCTAAATTCATATGGCCTTTCCTGGTGGATCAGCAGTAAAGACTCCACCTGCCAACGCAGGAGACACAGGTTCAATCCCTGGGTGAGGAAGATCCCATGAGGAAGAAAATGGCAATCCACTCACTCCAGTATACTTGTCTGGGAAATCCCATGGACAGAGGAGCATAGTGGGCTACAGTGCATACAGTCTCAGAAGAGTCAGACACAACTAAGCGACTATACAACAACAACAAAATTCATATGTTGAAACCCTAACTCCTAATGTGATGTGTTTGGAGCTAGAACTGTTAGAGATTAAGTCTAAATGAGGTCATGAGAGTTAGGACTGGTGGCTTTACCAGAAGAAGAAGAAAGAGTATCTGTCTCTCACCGGTGCAATATCAAGGAATGGCTATGTAAGGACATAGTCAGAGGGGAGATGTGTGCAAGCCAGAAAAAGTGCTCTCACAGAACCCGACAAGACTGACACCCTGATCCAAAACCTCCATTCTCCCGAATGAGAAAATAAATTTCTGCTGTTTAAACCACTGGTTTAAGTTATTTTGTTATGGTAGCTCTAACAGACTATGATAGCAATAGAAAGTACACTTATACCATATGCTTGGAAAGCAGAGAGCCAGAAATATTTATGAACATCTCTAATGTATAACATAATTATAAAAGTTTAAAATGTAAAATGAAAAATATGAATGACAAAATTTGGCAGAAAAGCAGGGAGACTGAAGTAAAGCAAAAGTATGTTGCTAATTTGTTCATTTTTCATAGATAAAGTGTAGATATTATAAAATTAGAAAAAAAGTAGTTAAAAACAAAAAAAAATTTTAAATTCATAATTTTCATCTTTTTGTAAGTTCAGAAGAACTCTGTTAGAATACACTAGTAATATCTCTCATGAAGGAACATAATTTTAGCTTCAACAATTTAGTTTCACACCACTATATTTCTAATGAAAGTATAACATTTATATTTACCTTGATATTTTGATATGCTTGGTGTGATTTAATTTTCTTTTTATCTTTAAATCTTTAATTTGTTCTCTGTAAGTATATATCATATTGAAGGTCTCAAGTGATTTATGAAAAATTACCAGAAAATTCAATTGTAGATTATAAGGCATTAAATATGTTAAATTAAAGTTATATTACCAATGCAATGTTATTATATAACATTTTATATTTTTGATTACTTAAAAATATATGTTCTTTAAAGTCTTTAAAGAAGGTCACTGACCCAGTTTTTAATATGCTGTGATGTCAAGATTTCAAATTACTCATGACTTATTTAACTTGTCCTTTTATTGACTTTTTTAATTCCTTGAGTAATCCCAAACTTCCTCTAAATTATAAGACAACTAAAAACATGTAATATTGTAACTGTTGATACGATACATTTTTTCTAATAAAATAAATTGGGACTTCCCCAGTGATCTAGTGGTTAAGACTCTACCTTCCAATGTAGGGGACATGAGTTCAATCCCTGGTCAGGGAGCTACAATCCCACATGGCATGCTGCTGCTGCTACTGCTGCTAAGTTGCTTCAGTCATGTCAGACTCTGTGAGACCCCATAGACAGCAGCCCACCAGGCTCCCTAGTCCCTGGGATTCTTCAGGCAAGAATATTGGAGTGGGTTGCCATTTCCTTCTCCAATACATGAAAGTGAAAAGTGAAAGTGAAGCTGTTCAGTCGTGTCCAACTTGTAGCAATCCCATGGACTGCAGCCTACTAGGCTCCTCCATCCATGTGATTTTTCCAGGCAAGAGGGGGTGCCATTGCCTTCTCCACATGGCATGGGTTGTGGTCAAAACTTAAAAATCATACAATGCTGTAATCTGAGTTAATTTTATACTCCCAACTCTGTTGTCTGTTTTCTAGCAATGGTTTCCCTGATTGGAAATGAAAGGCCTTTCCTAGATAGACAAAGGCCTAAAACCACAAAAAGTGTAGCTTTATTATTATTATTATTAATTTTTATTACCAAATGTGTTTTTCGGTACATCTCTGCGTTACCAGAAGTACCAGAGTTGTTTGAATAATTTTAGCACCAGTGGTTCAATTCAGTTCAGTCGCTCAGTCGTGTCTGACTGTGACCTCATGTGCTGCAGCACACCAGGCCTCCCTGTCCAACACTAACTCCCGGAGCCCACCCCAACTCATGTCCATCCAGTTGGTGGTGCCATCCAATCATCTCATTCTCTTCCATCCCCTTCTCCTGCCTTCAGTCTTCCCCAGCATCAGGATCTTTTCAAGTGAGTAAGCTCTTTGCATCAGGTGGTGAAAGTATTGGAGTTTCAGCTTCAAAATCAGACCCTCCAATGAACACTCAGGACTGATCTCCTTTAGGATGGACTGGTTGGATCTCCTTGCAGTCCAAGGGACTCTCAAGATTCTTCTCCAACATCACAGTTCAAAAGCATCTTTTCATCGGTGCTCAGCTTTCTTTATAGTCCAACTCTCACATCCATACATGATTACTGGAAAAACCATAGCTGCTGGGGTCCAGCCTCGGCGGGTTCGGGGGTCTTGAGGGATGGGTGGCGTCGGCGGAAGAAGAACTGAGCTGAGTCGATGTGTGGTGATGGAGCAGTCTCTCCTTTATTGTTGTTGGTTTACAGTTTTTATAGCCAAAAGACATCCCCATTACCTCACCTATCGTTCTATACAATTTTGTTTTCTACCTCCCATAGCAACCTTATCACTGAGTTCATTCCCCAAACTATCATGAAACATTCCCTTTGCAGAAGTCAGATTTTTATGTAATTAGATTTAACAATAGTATGTTTACCATTTGAATGTCTTCAGTATACTTCATTCAATCAAGATAAGTACATCAACCTAAGTAGAAAGGTTACATTTCTCTTATCAGGTACAACTATGTAGAAGCTAGAGGGAAGGGCTTAAGCTTGAGACTGTTTATTCTAGTAACCTACTCCAGTTCTTATGAGAAAAGAGGAAAGAGGACAAAGAGACAGTTTAGAGAGAGGAAAGAGGACTAAGAGACAGTCAAGCAGCACTGCTTTAGCAATAAAACCCTATTAACCTTATAACTACAATAATGAATTCCTATGTCTACATATCCTAAAGCAATCAATATCTCCAACTATGCTGGCCACAATTATGAGCATTCCTAAGTCTCTATCAAGCCTGATTTCTTCAAGGAAGCGAGCCTCCTCTGTGGAGTGGTCAGGGGAGTGGGAGGTGGAAAGGTGACCCAAGTATGAGCCTTTCTGGTGGTGGTCTAGCCATGACCTCCAGAGAACTCTTGGTAAACTCCCCAGTAAGGAGTAGTAATCCATTTAAATGTCCCTTTCATTCCTCCATAGCCCCCGGGGAAAGTGGAACCTCTGGTCCATAAGGTCTGGGGGGATTATCTCAGGACAAATTCTTTCCAACTGGGACTGACCTACTGAGATGAGCCAATGTTCCGAGCATGGACAGAACTTCCAAGAAAAATACCAGGGCGTGCCTAGCCCGGGATGCCCCGATAAAGAAAGTCAGCTTTGCAATTACTTTCTTAGTCTCGTGACCTTGTCATCCGAGCAAGGGGGCACCCTGACGGCTCCCTGCACATAGCCTTGATTAGACGGATCTTTGTCGGCAAAGTAATGTCTCTGCTTTTTAATAGGCTATCTAAGTTGGTCATAACTTTCCTTCCAAGGAGTAAGCGTCTTTTAATTTCATGGCTGCAATCACCATCTGCAGTGATCTTGGAGCCCAAAAACATAAAGTCTGACACTGTTTCCACTGTTTCCCCTTCTATTTCCCATGAAGTGATGGGACCAGATGCCATGATCTTAGTTTTCTGAATGTTGAGCTTTAAGCCAATATTTTCACTCTCCTCTTTCACTTTCATCAAGAGGCTCTTTAGTTCCTCTTCACTTTCTGCCATAAGGGTGTGTCATCTGAATATCTGAGGTTATTGATATTTCTCCCAGCATCTTAATTCCAGCTTGTGCTTCCTCCAGCCCAGTATGTCTCATGATGTACTATACATATAAGTTAAATAAACAAGGTGACAATATACAGCCTTGATGTACTCCTTTTCCTATTTGGAACCAGTCTGTTGTGCCATGTCCAGTTCTAACTGTTGCATCTTGACCTGCATACAGGTTTCTCAAGAGACAGGTCAATGGTCCAGTATTCCCATCTCTTTCAGAATTTTCCACAGTATATTGTAATCCACACAGTCAAAGGTTTGGCATAGTCAATAAAGCAGAAATAGATGTTCTTCTGGAACTCTCTCACTTTTTTGATGATCCAGCGGACATTGGCAATTTGATCTCTGGTTCCTCTGCCTTTTTCTAAAACCAGTTTGAACACCTGGAAGTTCACTGTTCACATATTCCTGAAGCCTGGCTTGGAGAATTTTGAGCATTACTTTACTAGTGTGTGAGATGAGTGCAACTGTGCGATAGTTTGAGCATTCTTTGGCATTGCCTTTCTTTGAGATTGGAATGAAAACTAACCTTTTCCAGTCCTGTGGCTACCGCTGAGTTTTCCAAATTTGCTGATATATAGAGTGCAGCACTTTCGCAGCATCATCTTTTAGGATTTGAAATAGCTCAACTGGAATTCCATCACCTCCACTAGCTTTGTTTGTAGTGATGCTTCCTAAGGTGCACTTGACTTCACATTCCAGGATGTCAAGCTCTAGGTGAGTGATCACACCATCGTGATTAACTGGGTCATGAAGATCTTTTTTTGTACAATTCTTCTGTGTATTCTTGCCACCTTTTTTAATATCTTCTGCTTCTGTCAGGTCCATACCATTTTTGTCCTTTATTGAGCCCATCTTTGCATGAAATATTCCCTTGGTATCTTTAATTTTCTTGAAGAGATCTTAGTTTTTCCCATTCTATTGTTGTCCTCTATTTCTTTACATTGATCACTGAGAAAGGATTTCTTATCTATCTCTCCTTGCTATTCTTTGGAAATCTGCATTCAAATCGGTATCTCGTTCCTTTTCTCCTTTGCTTTTTGCTTCTCTTGTTGTCACAGCTATTTGTAAGGCCTCCCCAGACAGCCATTTTGATTTTTTGCATTTCTTTTTCCTTGAAATGGCTTTGATCCCTGTCTCCTGTACAAGTGGTAGTATAATATTAATTACAAAACAATCAGAAAAACAAAACTAAGCAAATGAGTTTAAAATTTAAGAATTTCTTAGTAATTATTTCCAACATATTCATCCTTTGACCTTCATGTTCACATCCCATCACAAATTATATAATTTCATAGAAAATATTTTTATTTATAACCATTAGCTTTTAGGATGAATAGAATATTTCACATATATATGTTCATATACATATGTATAACTATCACATGTATGCATTAATTTTCTTCCAGAAGTATAAGAGCCATAACAATAAAGACTAATGATATGGCTATTGTCTTTTCCCACAAGATGCTACATAAAACCCCAAAACTTTTGGCCACCCCAATATGTCTACTTATATACTTCATTAGTGCTTAATAAACAACTATATGTAAATGCCTTCCAAATTCTCAGGAGGAAACAGAAAGCCTGATACTCCACCAAGTCCATGTACATTCAAAACTATGTGCTGCTTCTTTTCTGATCTTGAGACTCTTTTCCTATGTGAAATAAAATATCATGAAGAAATACATGTTATTTTGAAAAAGAAATGTAAATACTTCCTGATGTGTTCAAATTCTCCTGGTTTAAAAAATATAAAAAGGACAGTTTTCTTGCTACATGCAAAATTTTGAGATTGAATAATATCTTGAGATTGGGGGGAAAAAAAGCCACGTATCTTAATTCAAGAAATATAAACACAGTAATAACTCAGTTGGTAAAGAATCTGCCTGCAGTGCAGGAGAACCCAGTTGGATTCCTATGTCAGGAAGATCTGCTGGAGAAAGGATAGGCTACCCCCTCTAGTATCCTTGGGCTTCCCTTGTGGCTCAACTGGCAAAGAATCCACCTGCGATGTGGGAGACCTGAGCTCCATCCCTGGGTTGGGAACTCACCTTGGAGAAGGGAAAGGCTACCCACTCCAGCATTCTGGTCTGGAGAATTAAATGGACTATATAGTCCATGGGGTCAAAGAATTGGACATGACTGAGTGACTTACACTTCACTTCACTTCAATAGGAATCAAGGAAAATAAACCTAGGAATAAAGATAGAACTCTGAGAGTAAAGAATATAGTAAATGAAATCTCATCTATTCAATATAGTATCATCCCATTAGTAACAACTTAAGTATACCCTAAATTCAGTGAGCATGCGAATTTTACAGAGGTAATGTTCCCCAAGTTAGTGTAAATTTCTAGGTGCTGCTTCAGTTTAGCAAAAAATTTTCTTCAGCTCTGCCTACACATTGCTTCATCTCTCTCTAAACTCCACTCCTTGGCCTCAAACCATAAAAAAATATCTACTTAGCTTCAAAGTTTATGACAATATCAGTCCTTGTAGTTCTACTCTCATCTGCATACTGATTTATATTCCCATGAGTAGAGATTACCCATAGGAGAACTACATAGGAGAGCAAGTGGAGACAAAGACCAGAGGGTAGAATCTAACCAGTGGACATGCCTGTTGGCTAAATTCTTCAAGCGTTGTCCAAAGGTATTAGGAAGTCTATTGGTCATCTATTAGATGAAATATATATTATCAACTTCGAGTCATCTAAATTTTTAGGAAGCAAAGAGCTTTTTTAAAAAACCTTTTAAAAAATTAGACTTTGAGGGTAATTGCAAACACAAAGAGAATTTCTAAATTACATGAAAAGTACCATTAAAATCTAGCCACTGAAGGACAAAAAGATTTTAAGCAATCCAACTGGATAGAAAGTAACAATGCATTTTGATCTTTAATATTGATGTAAGATAATACTTTGCAGAAGATCAGACTACAAAATGTCCTTAACAGCAAGACTGCCTTATAATACATTTCAGAACCCTGTTAAATCCATTCACAGATGCTCTATTTGGTGTGTGTGTGGGGGGGCTGGCTGTAAATGAATGTTCAGCTTTGTCAAATGCTATAGAGTCACTCCATTTTGTAGCATGAACTACAGTTCTTCATCAGTTTTTGGTCTTTTAAAAACAAGATCTTACCTATCATAAGCACGGAAATCAAAATTGTAATAAAAAAACCTTCCAACAAACAAAAGCCCAGGAACAAATGACTTCAAGTGAATTCTAACAAAAATTAAGAGAAGAGCTAACACCTATCCTACTCAACTCTTCCAGAAAGTTGCTGAGGAAGCTAAACTCCCAAAGTCATTCTATGAGCCACCATCACCCTATTACCAAAACCAGACAAAGATGCCACAAAAAAAAAAAGAAAACCACAGACCAATATCACTGATGAAAATAGATCCAAAAATCTGCAACAAAATTTTTGCAAACAGAATCCAACAACATATTAAAATGATCATACATCATAACTAAGTGGGCTTTATCCCAGAGATTCAAGTATTCTTCAATATTCACAAATCAATCAATATGATATACCATATTCACAAAAAACATATGGTTATCTCAATAGATGCAAAGAAAGCCTTTGGCAAAATTTGGCACCCATTTATGATCAAAACTCTCCAGAAAGCAGGCATAGAAGGAACATACCTCAACATAATAAAAGCCATATATGACAAACCCACAGCAAGCACTATCTTTAATGGCAGAAAATTGAAAGCACTTCCTCTAAAATCAGGAGTAAGACAAGGGTGCCCATTCTCACCACTACTATTCAACATAGTTTTGGGAGTCCTAGCCACAGCAATCAGAGAAAAAAAGAAATAAAAGGAGTCCAGATTAGAGAAGAAGAAGTAAAACTCTCATTATTTGCAGATGACATGATCCTCTACATAGAAAACCCCAAAGACACCACCAGAAAATTACTAGAGCTAATCAATGAATATAGTAAAGTTTCAGGATATAAAAGTAATACACAGAATCCCTTGCATTCCTATACACTAACCATTAGAAAACAGAAAGAGAAATTAAGGAAACAATTCCATTCACCATCGAAACAAAAAGAATAAAATACTTAGGAATATATCTACCCAAAGAAACAAAAGACCTATATATAGAAAACTATAAAACACTGATGAAAGAAATCAAAGAGGACACAAATAGATGGAGAAATATACCATGTTTATGGATTGGAAAAATCAATATAGTGAAAATGAGTATACTATCCAAAGCAATCTATAGACTCAATGCAATCCCTATCAAGCTACCAACAGATTTTTTCACAGAACTAGAATGAGTAATTTCACAATCCGTATGGAAATTCTAAAACCTTGAATAGCCAAAAACATCTTAAGAAAGAGAAATGGAACGGAGGAATCAACCTGCTTGAACTCAGACTATGCTACAAACTACAGCCATTAAGACAGTATGGTGCTGGCACAAAGACAGAAATATAGATCAAAGAAACAAAATAGAAAGTCCAGAGATGAATCCATGTACCTAAGGACACCTTATCTTTTGCAAAGGAAGCAAAAATATACAATGTAGAAAAGAGAATCTCTTTAACAAGTGGTGCTGGGAAAACTGGTCAACCACTTGTAAAGAATGAAACTACAACACTTTCTAACACCATACACAAAAAGAAACTCAAAATGGATTAAGGAGCTAAATATAGGACCAGAAACCATACAACTCTTAGAGGAAAACATAGGCAGAACACTCTGACATAAATCATAGCAAGATCCTCTACGACACACCCCTAGAGTAATGGAAATAAAAGCAAAAATAAACAAATGGGACCTAATTAAACTTAAACCCTTTTGCACCACAAAGGAATGGTGAAAAGGCAGCCTTCAGAATGGGAGAAGATAATAGCAAACGAAGCAACTGACAAAGAATTAATCTCAAAAATATACAAGCAGCTCATACCAGGAAAATAATGGGCCAAAGAACTAAACAGACATTTCTCCAAAGAAGACATGCAGATGGCTAACAAACATATGGAAAGATGCTCAACATCACTCATTATCAGAGAAATGCAAATCAAAACCACAGTCTCACGCAGGTCAGAATGGCTGCCATCAAAAAGTCTAAAAACAATAAATGCTGGAGAGGGTGCGGAGAAAAGGGAACCCTCTTTCACTGTTGGTGGGAATGCAAACTAGCACTGATACTATGGAGAACTATGTGGAGATTCCTTAAAAACCTGGAAATAGAATTGCCATATGACCCAGCAATCCCACTCTTGGGCATATACACTGAGGGAACCAGACTTGAAAGAGACACATGTACCCCGATGTTCATTGCAGCTCTGTTTACTGCTGTGGAGTCACTCTATTTTGTAGCCAGAACTAGCTTTGTGGCCTGAACTAGGTTGAGCCATTTTGTAGCTTCTAGGACATGGAAGCAACCTAGACATCCACTGGCAGATAAATGGATAAAGAAGAGTGGTACATCCACACAATGGGATATTACTCAGTTTAAAAAAAAAAAAAAGAGCACATTTGAATCAGTTTTAATGAGATAGATGAAACTGGAGCCTATTATGGAAAGTGAAGTAAATCAGAAAGAGAAACATCAATACAGTGTATTAAGAAATATATATGAAATTTAGAAAAACAGTAATGGCGACCCTATATGCAGACAGCAAAAGAGACACAGATGTTAAGAACAGACTTTTGGACTATGTGGGAGAAGATCACTCAAAGCTGGTGCTCTGGGATAACCCAGAGGGATGGGGTGAGGAAAGAGGTCAGAAGGGGGTTCACAGAGATCAAATTGCCAACATCCACTGGATCATCGAAAAAGCAAGAGAGTTCCAGAAAAACATGTATAACTGCTTTATTGACTATGCCAAGGCCTGTGACTGTGTGAATCTCACCAAATCTCTCCTTAAATCACCATTGCCTCAAGTTTCCTTCATTATCTCACCTGGCTTCTGAGGCCAGGGAATAGATTTTACCTGAGATGAGCAAAGCTAGAGAGACAGCCCATTGGCTAGAGATTCTGTTTGGGAGGTGATATCTCTCATTGTACTGCTTCCCCACTGTGATGAATAAAGTAAAAGTCTTCTTGGCTTGGAAAAAAAAAAAAAAAGAAGGGGGTTCATGATGGGGGGACACATGTATACCTTTGTCTGATTCATGGAGATATATGGCCAAAACCACCACAATATTGTAAAGTAATTTAGCCTCCAATTAAAACAAATTAATTTAAAAGATAAAAACAAGGTCTTAGTCTTTAATCATTAGTTTTGGCAGACCATTGATGCTCTGTCTCCCACTCTATTTTGTCTTGACCCTGACATGCAACCAGTTCACACATGGTGAGCTGTGTAACAGTAGTTTTAATGGTGCTAAAAGTTAAACTTTATTTTAAAGGAATCTTCAGTTACCATATGCAATAGAAGCAAAGAGAACAGATTCTTATTAAGGTCTAATGTAATTAAAGAAACTTCTACAGGTTACAAGGAATAAAGTATTGAATTATAAAAATCATTAATGTTTTAAAATAAATATTATTAAGTGTTTAATAAACTATAAGATAAATTATGACATGCAAAATAAAAGTAAATTATTTTAGCCTATGAGATAGTCAGAATTAAAATAGAATATTCCTTTCCTTATGTCTTCTATACATACACATGATATTTTTGACTCACTTTTACAAGTTGGTTAAAAGGAGAAAAGAAGAATATTCTATGAGGTCAGGTAATCTCTTCTTCCAGGATTTCACTACTTCCAAAAGCAAATAGTTGTTTGAAACTATGTGATATCAACCTTCATTACTCACTCAGATACATCATAGAGGCTCTGTCTTAGAAATGTTACTCTAAGTGAAAGTGTAATGAGAAAAATGTTAAATATTAATGTGGCAAGAAAAATAAAAGAGGATGCAATCAGAAGGCCATTGTTTCTCACTAAAATTTCTTGAAATACATATTAATATGAAATGATTAGTTATACTGCTCCCTATCAATACAGTGCTCCATTGTTTTAAACTAAAGTGCTTATAAGTAAGTGTTCCAATTTTTATCCTGACTCTCTCAATAAAAGGCATCAAGTGAAGTCACTCACTCGTGTCCGACTCTTTGCGACCCCATGAACTGTAGTCTGCCAGGCTCTTCCATCCATGGAATATTCCAGACAAGAGTACTGGAGTGGGATGCCATTTCCTTCTCCAGGGGATCTTTCCAACCAGGGATTTAAACCAAATATCCCTCATTGCAGGCAGACGCTTAAAGACATCAAACCATCTTTATATAATTTAAGAATTAATGACATTTACCATGAATATTCAGTGGGTGAGCCAGCCTTAACTTATAAGTGAAAAATGCATTTTGTTGAACATAACAATTGCCTAAACTTCACCATGACATTTCCTGCTCAGCTTTCAAATAAATTATACAAAGTATGTTTTTTCTTCTTTTCATAAAGTGTTGACTGATTAAGCTAAAAGTTCTTTTTCTTAGAATTCTCTCTAAGATACTGAAAATAGAGAGAGCTTAAAACGAAAATGTCACCAAATAAGTGGTTGAATTTGACAACACATATATTTGTCAATGGAATGAAAGTGTATTAAATATTTTGGAAAAGTAAAAACATTAGGTGAAATCACCTCAATAAAAGAAGACCAAAGTCATTTTAGAAGTATATAAAAGTTGTTGAAATAATGTACAATAGATTTTTTCTTTTTAAAAATCTAACATTAACAGTGAAAACATTCTCTTATATTGGAGAAGATAAAGAGTAGGAGTAACATTTTCTGAAATCAGTCAAAGTAGACAAGTCTAGAAACACTTTTCAGAAATGAAAGAGATTTTCTGTTTAACATTAAGGGTAAAGGTAGGTAAAAGATGAGTCACAGTTTTGCACAATGCAAAAAGGAATAAATGTTATTGCAATTTAGACATTTCAGTCATTACTAATGAGACATATTTGGAGAAGAATGTTTTAAGTACATGGAGACAAGGCATGCTAGCTTACAAAACACATAGGATCAACTAGATGCATAAATCTCTTTTTAAAAAGGGTATTATAATACAAAGCAGTTTTTTTTTTTAATCCAAAAGAACACTCAAGGTAACCATATCATCTAATTTTTAAGAGCTTAAGTTTTGGAGCAGATAGAGCAGTTGTATCCTAGTTCTGAAGGATAACTCACAATGTCACCTTAATAAATTTACTTCTCAGAACCTTGCTTTTTTTACTTGAAATATAGGTAAAAATGATTAGTGAACAAAGCTTAGAACAGGTTTTCATTTTAAGAAGCAATCAGTAAGTGGAAAATGCTATTAATATCATCTTTGTTATGAAGGAAGTAAAACACGATTTTATTCTCTTATATTAGAATAATTTTAATACTTAATGTTCAGTTCAGTTCAGTCACTCAGTGGTGTCTGACTCTTCGTGATCCCATAGACCACAGCACGCCAGGACTCCCTGTCCATCACCAACTCCCGGAGTCTACTCAAACTCACCTCCCTTGACTCAGTGATGCAATCCAACCATCTCATCCTCTGCCATCCCCTTCTCTCCTGCCTTCAAATTTTTCCAGCATGAGGGTCTTTTCAAATGAGTAAGTTCTTCACATCAGGTGAACAAGGTATTGGGGTTTCAGCTTTAACATCAGTCCTTCTAATGAAAAATCAAGACTGATCTCCTTTAGGATGGACTGGTTGGATCTCCTTGCTGTCCAAGGGACTCTGAAGAGTCTTCTCCAACACCACAGTTCAAAAGCGTCAATTCTTCGGTGCTCAGTTTTCTTCACCAACCAATTCTTATATTCATACATGACTACTGAAAAAAACATAGCCTTGACGAGAAGGGCCTTTGTTGGCAAAGTAATGTCTCTGTTTTTCAGTATGCTGTCTAGGTTGGTCATAGCTTTTCTTTCACGGAGTAAGTGCCTTTTAATTTCATAGCTGCAATCACCATCTGCAGTGATTTTGGAGCCCAGAAAAATAAAGTCAGCTACTGTTTCCACTGTTTCCCCATCTATTTGCCATGAAGCGATGGGACCAGATGCCATGATCTTAGTTTTCTGAATGTTGAGCTTTAAACCAATTTTTTCACTCTCCCCTTTTACTTCTATCAAGAGGCTCTTTAGTTCTTCACTTTCTGCCATAATGGTGCTGTCATCTGCGTGTCTGAGATTATTGATATTTCTCCCGGCAACCTTGATTCCAGCTTCTGTTTCATCCAGAGAGCGTTTCTCATGATATGCTTTGCATATAAGTTAAATAAGCAGGGTGACGATATACAGCCTTGACGTACTCCTTTTCCTATTTGGAACCAGTCTGTTGTTCTATGTCCAGTTCTAACTATAGCTTCCTGACCTGCATACAGATTTCTCAAGAGGCAGGTCAGGTGGTATGGTATCCCCATCTCTTTCAGAATTCCACCGTTTATTGTGATCCACTCAGTGAAAGGCTTTGGCATAGTCATTAAAGCAGAAATAGATGTTTTTATGGAACTCTTTCTTGCTTTTTCAATAATCCAGCAGATGTTGGCAATTTTATCTCTGGTTCCTCTGCCTTTTCTAAATCCAGCTTGAATTCCCCAGGTCGGTAGGTGCCCAATATACTACTGGAGATCAGTGGAGAAATAACTCCAGAAAGAATGAAGAGACGGAGCCAAAGCAAAAACAACACCCAGCTGTGGATGTGACTGGTGACAGAAGCAAGGTCTGATTCTGTAAAGAGCAATATTGCATAGGAAATTGGAATGTTAGGTCCATGAATCTAGGCAAATTGGAAGTGGTCAAACAGGAGATGGCAAGATTGAACATCGACATTTTAGAAATCAGCAAACGCAAATGGACTGGAATGGGTGAATTTAACTCAGATGACCATTATATCTGCTACTGTGGGCAGGAATCCTTTAGAAGAAATGGAATAGCCATCATAGTCAACAAAAGAGTCCGAAATGCAGTACTTGGATGCAATCTCAAAAATAACAGAATGATCTCTGTTTGTTTCTAAGGCAAATCATTCAATATCATTGTAATCCAAGTCCATGCCCCAACCAGTAACGTTGAAGAAGCTGCAGTCAAATGATTATGAAGACCTACAAGACCTTTTATAACTAATACCCAAAAAAGATGTCCTTTTCATTATAGGGGACTGGGATACTTAATGTAGTTATAAATAAATTATATAAAATATAATTTTATATGAATATTATACAAATTTTTAATATTATGATTGTGTTTTTAAATGTAATAAAAATTTAATTTCAGGTTAATAGAGAATTTTAACACTGCTGCATAATATTAATTTTTTTTATTTCTATATTAAATAGTTTAGTAAAAGACCAAAGTTCAGTCTTCCCAATCACTTAACAAAATCTTATTGTTTGCTTCAAAATTTACACTCCTCTATGATCTGTACCTCTGCTGATTTAATCTAAGCCTTCATTATTTCTTTTCTGGGCCACCATAATTGTCTCCTAATCGCTCTTTCAATACCCAACTCCCTTCTACTCCCAGCCATCTTCTGAACAACTAATAACATTTGGCTGCTGACTCAGCTACCATCTTAGTCACTATTTCACAACATATTGCTATTCTCTTAGAATTCCAGTTATAAATTGAACTGATTTCCACAAAATCTAGTCCCACTTCATATTTTCAACCACAACCTCAGCACTCTATCCCAGAATCTCTCATTCCGGCCATTAATAAATATCCGCCATCCCCCTAAAGGCCACAACCTGTAAGGTGTTTGCATGTATTTATCCTTTGATCAAAAAGGATTCTCCCATCTACCTACTTTATCTCCTTTTAAAGACTAGTTCAAAATTCCCCTTATGTTTAGTCTTTTCCAATTTCTCCATAGAAAATGTAGATTCTTTATACATCTTAAAACTGTATTCAAAAAGCTAGTCTATTTCTTAATATACAAAACTGACATTTGCTCACGTTCTTCTTTTCTGATACTCTTTTATTGACTAATTTTCCAACTGTTATAGGATTTCCAACCTTCTCCTAAATTATTAGACAGCCCTAGGGAAAGAGCAATTTAGCCAAGATGGTGTGGTCAGGCTCTCTCACCCTGTGGCCTCTCATTCTTGTCCCATGTTTTGTAATAATGATTGCGTAGCAGTTGGGATCACTTCCCACACATGTCAAAAGGTGTCTGCTTAGTCATGGATTTGTGTGGTATGCCAGCATGAGCGTCACCATGAAAGCCTTGGCTGCTGCTGCATTGGGGCTACACTGGAGCAACACGATGGTTGTTATATAAGGCTGTCCTATGGCTCCGTTATGGCTACTTTATGGGCACGCTGTGGCTGTTCCTGTGACTGCTGCATCACCAGGAGAGAGGCCGTGTTATGGATGCCATGCCAGCCAGGAGAGGATGAACACTTCTGGAGCTTCTTCGGCTCCTTGAGTCTCCTACCAGACTCTCAACTCACTCCTTGCTTACCCTGGGTTCAGCAGACAGTGAGAGTGGTGTGAACAGTGAGGCAACTGGCACTGTGAGCAGGATCAGCAACACAGCAACTGAAGAGATACAGTGCCGTAACTGTTGATGCAGTGCAACATATTTTCTTTAATTTTTAAAAACATCATGCAGTGTTGTCTGTGTGCTCATGCTCAATGCTATAAATATAATTTACTAACTCTATTGCCTGCTGTCTGTAACTGTTTCATTTTTTTTATTGGTAAATCTATGCACACAATATATAAATACCTGAAATAATAAATAAATGTCTTTTTAAGTTCTTATTATTTCTATAATTAGTTTTGCTTAAATTAAGAAATTTTAAAATGTCTTCCTTATTGTACTAGGCGATTTCCAAAAGTAGGAGCTGTGTCTTGTTTTCTACTGTTACATATTATTTTTGTTGCTGTTCAGTCACTGAGTCAAGTCTTACTCTTTGTGACCCCAGGGACTGCAGCATGCCAGGTCTCTGTGTCCTTCAACATCTCTCAAAGTTTGCTCAAACTCATGTCCATTGATTTGGTGATGCCATCCAACCATCTCATCCTCTGTCATCCCCTTCTCCTCCTGCCTTCAATCTTTTCCAGCCTCAGGGTCTTTTCCAGTAAGTCAGCTCTTCTCATCAGATGGCCAAAATTTTGGAGCTTTGGCTTCAGCATCAGTCCTTCCAATGAATATTCAGGGTTGATTTCCCCTTAGGACTGACAGGTTTAATCTCCTTGCAATCCAAGGGACTCTCAAGAGTCTTTTCCAACACTATAGTTCAAAAGGATCAAAGAAAGTGCACAGCCTTCTTTATGGTCCAACTTTCACATCCATACATGACTACTGGAAAAACCATAGCTTTGACTGTACAGACCTTTTTCAGCCTAGCATATAGTGAAGACATTCAAAGAATGTTTGTAGAAGTAAGGAAGGAAAGGAGGGAAAGAAGGTAGGAAGAAGGTAAGGAGGAAAAAGAGAGGCACATATTAACTCATTATGCCTAACTTATATTTTGAAAGTTTTTATTATCTCCATTTCTGTTTTCATTGATACATAGCAGGGCTTGGAAAATTAAGTTTCCAGAAATTAATTAATTAATTAATTAATTAATTAATTTCTGGAAAAATGACATTTATCCCCAAATCATATATTCTCGCTGGCTATAAATATTATCATCAAATTGCTTTTTTGGACATTCAGTTTAAATTCTAAATTTAAGACAGGAAATGATTTAGAGTCACAGTAATTATAATCTACTTGCCTTGCTCTTCCTCCCAACCTTCCTCTTACATCTTACTGTATGCTCTTACAAACTAAAGGAAATAAAGAGCAGAAGGTCAATTTATCTACATATTAAAATGCAGAAATTACTGAGAATAAGATGTATAGAGTACAGAGTGTAAGGTATTATAGAGCCATCGAAAGATGCTGGAATTGATCTTCTTAGGTTACATTATGTCTCCATCATTTACTAAATTTGTGACCTTGGGCAAAATATTCTCAGTCTCAGTTTGTTTACATCTGATGAGAATAACATTATAACACATGAGATTTCTGTGATGATAAAAATAGAACTCGCATTCTATTTTTTTAGAATATTTTATATGCATTTAAAGTAATTCCTGGCACATAGTAAATTTTCATCAATCATTAGCTGCTATTTTTATTATATGGAGAATATCTTAATTTTGACTTTAGTAGTAGTCTTGATATGTATTCTCATGTTGTGCTTTTCCATTTTAGATGGGCCATCCTTCACTCCATCATCCTGTCAGTCTTTGTGCTTAGATTTTTAGAGGAGACTTTAAAGGCAGATGAAAAGGACAGTATAATCAAGTACCCATATTATTGAGAGATACTTTCATTTTTTATTCAGATTTTTGCATCCTTTAAAAAACTATATTAAAATTGGCAGTTACATTTTAAACTAGGCAACTTTATAATTCAGACTATGGACAAACAGACATAAAGAGGATACATTTGTACGTATATGTTCATATCAATTAGCAGAATTATTGAGGAAGAAATTTAACCTGAGTGTTTGAAATAGAGGAATGCAAAATTCTTTAAATTCTATAATTGTATTTTATTTGTTTACTCTGAAAAACTGGATTTAACGTTTTTCATTTACCTTGTATTTACTGCAAATTTTCTGACAAAAAACAGAAACATTGATTAATGAAGAGAATCAAGAGCCTAGAAATAAACCCATGCATATATGATCAGTTAAATTATGACAAAGGAGCCTAGAATATAATTGGGGAATGTGCTATGCTCAGTCACTCAGTCTTGTCCAACTCTTTGCAACCCCAAGGACTGTAGCCCGCTGAGCTCCTCTGTCCACGGAATTATCCAGGCAAGAACACTGGAGTGGGTTGCCATTTATTTCTCCATAATTTGGAAAGGACAGTCTCTATTTCAACAAATGGCACTAGAAAAACTGAACAATCACATGCAAAAAAAAAAAAAAAATGAAACTCAACCACTATCTTTCACCACACAAAAATTAATTCAAAATGGGTTAATGTAATACCTTAAACCATAAGAATCATAGAAGAAAATGTAGGTAGTAAGCTCCTTGGCAAAGGTCTTGGCACTTATTTTTTTAATCTGACACCAAAAGAAAAAGCAATAGGCATCAAGATAAACTTTTGCATAGCAGAGGAAACCATCAACAAAATGAAAAGGAAGAAAATATTTTCAAATTTTGTATCTGATAAGGGGCTTATAGCCAGAATATATACATAACTCAAATTTCAAGTCAACAGCAAAAAAAAAAAAACACAAAAAACACACACACACAGAAGAAGCTACATAGACAGCCAACAGGTACATGAAAAGATGCTCAAAATCACTAACTATCAGGGAATTGCACATCAAAATCACATTGAAAAATCATCTCACCCCTATCAGAATAGCTGTCTCAAAAAGAAAAGAAATTGTTATGCCTGAGTATATGAAGAAAAGGAGGTCCTCTGCAACACTGGTAGGAATGTACATTAGTACAACCACTATAGAAAACAGTATGAAGCTTCCTCAAAAAATTAAAAATAGAACTACTGTTTAGCACAGAGACTTAACATCTGATGATTACCTGAGTCAATGAACCTGATGCAAAGAGCCAACTCATTGAAAAAGACCCCAGTGCTGGGAAAGACTGAAGGCAGAAGAAAAGGGCAACAGAGAATGAGATGGTTGGATGTTACCACTGACTCAATGGACATGAATTTGAGAAAACTCCAAGAAATAGTGAAGGACAGGGAAGCCTGGTGTGCTGCAGTCCATGGGGTAGCAAAGAGTCAGACTAAACTGAGTGATTTAATAACAATAAATACTGGAAGCAAGTGTAAAGAAAAGAATACATACATTTATATAGGTATATATTATTGAATCACTTTTCTGTACATTTGAAACTAACATAACATTGTAAAAAAACCATATTTCAAAAAATTTTTTTTTAAAAATTTAGGAAACAATAGAACTACCCGATGATCCAGCAAGTCCACTTCTGGGTATTTATCTGCAGAAAATAAAAGATTGACTTGAAAAGTTTTATACACCCCCAAGATCATTCAGCACTATTTATTTACAATAGTCAAGATACGAACACAACTTAAGTGTCCATCTGTGGATGAACAGACAAAGAAACTGTGTTATATATAAATAATGGATTAGAATATATTATTCAGTCATAATAAGGAATGAAAACTTGCTATTTGCAGCACCACAGATGGATCTCTAGGGTATTATGCTATGGGGAATGAGTCAGAAATACAGATATCGTAAGATCTCTTTCTTAACATGAGGATTCTAAAAAGAAGAAGAAACTAAACTACAACAATAACCCCCCCACCAAGCTCATAAATACAGAAAACAGATTAGTGTTTGACAGAGGTAGGGTGTTAAGGAATAGGAGAAATTGGTGAAGAAATAAAAAATAAAGATAACATAAGTTCTAAGGCTGATAAAGAGAAAGGGAACCTCAATGTAAACTATGGTCATTAGTCAAATAATGTATCAGGACTGGTTGGTATTGGTTTTCAGTGCAAAATATTAGTAAGGGAAACTATATGAGGGGAAAATATGGTATATTTTGTACTTTCTGTTCAAATTTTGTAAGTTGAAAACTGCTATAAGAAATAGAACCTATTAATTTGAAAGCAAAAATCAATGTGAAAGTTTGTGTTAAGGAGAGCTTGAGCTTTTAGTTTGGAGAGCAACACTGCCATATTTTTTTCTTTGAAAAGAATCAGCATTCTTCTCAAGTTTAAAGTCAAGGAAACTCAGATTATTGAGCCACATTGTTTTCAAAAGGAATCAATTCAATTTACCACTACTAAAATATATCCATATTCATACAGATATATACACAGACATGCATGAAAGACAAGTATGAATGTTAGCTAACTTTATGTAGCTAAAATGGAAGAGCAATTTTTATACTGCTTTATAACTGCTTCTTGAATGGTCACACATTTTTTTCTTGGTATATATGGATGGTCTTAGAAACTTGAATTTTCTGTAGTCTTCCTCTTTAAGCACTACACATAAAAAAAGTAAGAGAAGATTTTCATAGGCTAGAAATGTTCATTCTTTCATATATCTGAAAACTGTGACTTCGTTTTATAATATGCGCATAGTTCTTCAGACTAATTGTCATCTCTATTACATTATATTCTGTATCTTAATATTCCCCTTGAACTTGTCAGGAATACTGTAAGAGGCTATCAGAACAAACCTTCCCATAGCTTTCTCTCATTTATTCTTTCTTGGTTTTATAAGAGCCTAGTGAACACCTGGTGAGATAGCTTTTATGAATCACAAAAGGAAGCTTACAATATGATTCATATTTTAAAAACATTTCATCACTGAATGCTTTTTCCTATCTGGAAAGAGTGTTAACATCTTTACAAGTATATTATCTTTTGATTTTCTAATCAAAACAATCCAGGCTGGGAGACAGTATGAGCTACTTAAAACAATGAATATCACTGTAATGCATTTTAGTTGAATCATTTTCTGTATGCAGAAAACAAAAAAGGTCATTTCGGTGAAATCTGAACTCATGTAATAGACATGCATCTTTATATTCCACACACTTTGTTAATCACTGACTGAACAACATTGTGCCTGGAGTCAGCTGACAGGAATTTTAACCTGATTAAATGTCCCAGTATGCCTTAATACCTTTAAATGGAATTTTTATGGCCTGTTCTGCACGCGTATTATTAATACAGTGCCATCAAGAAAACCACAGACACGCATAATAGCTCATCAATTTGTAACTAGGCACTTTTGACCTTGAAAAATCAGCTGTCTTTCAGATTAATGTAGTTACATTTTAGGCAGAAAAAGAAGCCATAAAATTATCATGCTTATTTTTGTAACATGTCAGGATGAGAATTAGGAATAAGGGCCATGCTGATGGCTTCTTATTGATATTGTTGCCACCTCTGACATCTGAATTAGAAACTCTGAGACATTATCCTAATAAAAGCTCATTTAAACATTAAAATTTCAGCTAAAGGGATGAATATTCCTGTTAAGTTGAAGGGGTAGGGCATAAACTACTATCTTCGATGATGTCTATATATTTTAGAAAATTAAAAGAAAGAAAATGTCCACAGATTTTTCTTTGTCAGACAAACATAATAATAAAAATGATGAACATAGCAAGGTTATAGCGTCAGTGATCAAAAATGAGTAAGACATGAAAAAAGGATGCCTAATGGACATAGAAGTAAATTGAAAAATAGAGGAAAATATATTTTATACAAGAAAAAGACACATTTGGACATCAACACACAGTATAAGGGGGACTGGTGATTTTTCCAAGAGTAATTTTTACAGTTAATTCCAATGTAAGCATTTCAGAAAGATAAGTTGAAACTGCAAAATGAAATATATGCCCCACCACCTATGGACTATCAAACCATAAAGATACTATTTGTTTTATCATTAAATCAATGATTTGGCATCAAAAAAGATTAAAGCTTTACAAGACATTACTGAGAGTGGAAAGAATTCCTCAAAGTGTTCATGCCACAGCTGAAACAGTCCATCTTCCTTGTATTGTCCACTTCATCGATCAGAGGGACCAACTCCTCAGACAAAATCCTGAGCTATCTTCTGAGCTACAGTCGTTTCTGCCTACTTTTTGACATCATTAGCAAAATTTAGTTCTTTATAATGTTTTAACTTATAAGCCAGTACAAGAGTTTTATTTTTTGTTTGTTTTTGAAAGTAGTTAATAAGTTATTTTAGTTCCAAGAAACATGAAACTTTCCTTGCTACAATTAGGAAGAATTATGTATACCTGGAATCTGATTGCTGTTATGAAAACAACGTATTTAAAGCCAACAAAAAAAAATCAAGATAGATCTCAAAGTCTGAATTCCATCAGCCCTCTCTCAATATCTCCCTAAAATAAATCAACCATTATAAAAATTCTCTTTCTCATGTAAACTAGATAAGGATCACATTCATTTTGAAAATGGAACATCCAGTCATTTCCTGAAGAATTGCTACAAATGAGAGTGAAGTGATGTACAAGAAGAAATTAGACTTAAGGTTCCTACACGGTCACTCACATTTCTTTGATTGTACAAAGAATGCAGAAGTGAACTGCTAAACAAGGGAGGCTGAAGCAAAGAGGGATCTGACATTGTTGAGCACAACCATTAGGTTTAGGATTATATTCATGATGACTACTTGGGAACTATGAATTAAGGGCATAGGCTCAAGAAGCTACAGAACACCTGAAATTATGTTTAACCAAAAAAAAATTCCAAAGAAATTTAAAGAACTACCTGATCCTTTTCACCAAGTTGGATTGGACACAGATGGTTTTGGAAAAAGTTTTTTTTTAAAAAAATGAGGTCCATGAAATACATAAAGGAAAGGAAAAAGAAAAGCATTGTTTTACCAATCAACAATAAACCTCATATCCAGATCCAACAAGGCCAAAAAAGTTACAGAAACATATTGGGTTCATAAGCAGAGTAAACATCAGTGTGTCATGATTATGTGGAATTTGTTTTGGAATGTAATAATAGATTAACACTGAATTGACTAATAAGAAATTTATAATAATTAATTAAATTACAGGTTAAACGAAGCAATTTCAGTCTCCATATTTACCAAAACAGTCATTTTACAAATGTCTGTATCCCTGTTCTAAAGTTTACTCATTTTATATTAAAAAAAAAAGATTACAAAGATATGAACTTAATATAACAAGAGAAAACACTGAGTGAAAAAAATAAAGCCCTGAAAACAATTGTGTTACAGGCATGATACTGGGTAACGATATCAATTACAAATTTTAATAAGAAAAAAAAATTGAGAGAGAGAAACATATTGAGAAAAAAGAAAAATAAGTGTAAACATCTGCAGATATGATTCAATCTGAACTCTCTCTCCCCTCATATAATATAAAGACCTCTTTTAATTTACTGAATTCTTAAATTCTGTCATTGTTTCTCAGATGTATGTATCTTCATTATATATATACACATATGTGTATATATATACACATACACATATAAACAATATATACATCCAGCATAAGGATTTTGAAAAAAATATACAATTCTAAATAGCAAAAATAAATATTCAATGAAAGGCAGTAATGTTAAAAATATAAATGTTATATACCTAAAAAGAAGAAAACATTTTAATAAGGCACATACATGAACTTTTTTTTTTTAAAGAGATCAAGTATTTTATTTTTTTTCCCTTTTATTGTTTTTGCCATACAATGTCATGATATTACCATGGGT
>ML660200.1:59043998-59116906 GCA_007570785.1 Antilocapra americana | reverse complement strand
CAGTTTCGTCCATCTGAGTAGAACTGATTCAAATGAATTTTTTTTTTAATGCTGAGTAATATTCCATTGTGTATATGTACCACAGCTTTCTTATCCATTTGTCAGTTGATGGGTATCTAGGTTGCTTCTATGTCCTGGCTATTGTAAACAATGCAGCGATGAACATTGGGGTACACGTGGCTCTTTCAATTCTGGTTTCCTCGGTGTATATGCCCAGCAGTGGGACTGCTGGGTCATATGGCAGAAATATTTTCAGTTTTTTAAGGAACCTCCACACTGTTTTCCATAGTGGCTTTACTAGTTTGCATTCCCACCAACAGTGTAAGAGAGTTCCCTTTTCTTCACATCCTCTCCAGCATTTATTGCTTGTAGATTTTTGGACTACAGCCATTCTGACTGGTGTAAAGTGATACCTCAATTTTTGAATAGAGAGAAGTAATATTATTGGTTTAGAGCATCAGATATTAAAATGTGTCTCCTTAACTGATGAAAGTTAAAGTTTCTCAGTTGTATTTGACTCTCTGTGACACCACAGATTGTCGCCCGCCAGTTTCCCCTGTTCATGGAATTCTCCAGGCAAGAATATTAGAGTGGGTTGCCAAGTCCTTCTCCAGGGGATTTTCCCGGCCCAGCAATTGAACCCAGGATTCCTGCATTACAGGCAGATTCTTTACTGTCTGAGCCACCAGGGAAGTTTACGAATAAATTTAAGCTTCTAATGATTGAATTTTGTAAATTATATTCAAATTTTATAATAGTTATATATGATGTAATCAAAAACAATATACTTAGAGCAGTTAAAAAAGATTTATTGTAAGAGTTAGTAAAACATAAGCTGTAATTATTAAAGCACTACTACGAACATAAAAACAGATGATAAATGGATGTAGATGTTATTATACAAACTAGCTAAAAAGTTAAAATACAATTATATGCCTATCACATGTCTTAAACTCAAGTACCAGTATTTATAAAGACTTATATTTCAAAAAACAAAAACTGAAAAGGAAAAGCATAGATATTTAAAAACTAATAATATTGGAGTAAATATGTCTTCTTAACTCCTGAAATTTTTAATTCCTACTGTATTTTCTATTTTGGAAATTGATACTTTCTAACATATGCCTAATGTCAAATAATAAATAATTCAAAAATGTTTTGTACTTTAGTGCCACTATTTCTGCAGCCTGATTTGGCTGTTTCATAGTGCTGATTTACTTCAAAAAGTGGTGACTTGCTGATCATAGGAAGGCATAGATTCAGCAGCATTGATACCTTGAATAAGCTTCCCTAACACATGTGTAATTTACTGTGCCGAAAGCCTTAAATGCAGATATTGACTTAAGGATCTTTGTTGTATATGCCAGCCAAATTTCCTTGCTAATTCTTTGCTGTTGGAAAAGGATTTATATTCTGAAATCAGGGCCACTTTGTCAAAGTTTTCCCTGGTGGCTCAGAAGGTAAAGAACACCCCTGCCATAAAGGAGAACTGGGTTTGATCCTTGGATCCAGAAGATCCCCTGGAAAAAGGAAATGACTATCCATTTTAGTATCCTTACTTGGAGAATCCCATGGACAGAGGAGCCTGGCAGGCTACAGTCCATGGGTTTGTGAAAAACTGTACTCAACTGAGTGACTAACATGCACATTTTATCTATCTTGAAGATTGGAAATTACATGAAGATCACCCTTTTGTCTGTGTCCCCAGTACTCATTCTAATCCTCTCAGTGAAGCTGCTGAAATGTATTGAGAGCTCTCTTGAAGATATGAAAATTTATGCTTAAGCACAGGAGTAACTGTTGTAAGAATATTTGAGGAACTCATTCAGTCACTTCCCAAACCTATATTTGCTTCTATTCACCACTCTCTAATCTCAGCATTACCCCACAAGACTCTCTGATGGGAGATCATTTTTTTTTTATTTTGTTGAGGTTCCTCATCTCTGTTTAACCTCATATTAATCTGATCCCACTAGCTTGATACTTTCAGTAAATTATTCAATATTCTAGTTGGTAGCTTATGCTTTTCTTGATTTTAGAATATTGCAATATGCTTGTTCTTATTTTTATTCTGCTGGCATTTCAAAAATATTATTAAATAAAGATTAGATGACACATGCATGGCCCAATATTAATAAACCTTAAATAGAAAACTAGGAAACAGGGGTCTTTCTAGACATAATAGCAAAACCAGAAATATTTTTAAGAAAGTACTTAACTTACATTTACCTCTTAATTGTGTACATTTAAGTCTCTTTATATTGGGTAACATAAAGAACTATCTTGAGTTTTCTGTTGTGAAGCAACTACCTACTTCACACTGAGCTAACTGAGGAAGAAAGCTGTATAGAGCCCCAAGAGTGATTGAATATAGCATATATCTACTCATCTTAATGGCTATCATCAAATGGATCCATTCCACTGCTGATGAAATAGAAAAAATGGTCTATGTACATCTATCCCTATTATCATAAGTAAAACCAGATGAGCTATGATTCTATTATTTCCCAGGACCCTTTAGGGTCAAGTCAGGTTACCATTCAGGAAGAAAGTATAATGGAAAATCATGCTGTTACAGCAGTATTAATGATTCATTAGATGACACTATACCCTCTAAATGTTCTTGAAGTGATCTAAATCCAAAGCACCATAGCAGCTACACCAAAGCCATGACACAATGAAACAGAAGATATGTTAAGTCATGCTAGTGAAAAATCCAGCCTAATATACTATGTGTTTTTTCTGTAGGTGGTAGTGAAGATTAACGTAATTTTTTACAATTAAAAATTACATTTACTAGTGCATATTGTATCTGATTGTCATACATTAACCTAAATTTTTGTTTGACTTTATTTGACTTATTATAAGGAAGTATTTCATTTTACCCAACCCAAAGGTACTTATTCTGACTACAGTGGTTCCAATTCCTACATATGTATCTGGTCTTCATCCTAATAGGAATACCTATTTGGTATTAGTAATAATAATAGTAAATTTTATATGGTATGTGTAATGTACCAGATACTATATTAAGTCCTTTACTTATTTGAACTCATACTATTATTACCACAATTTTCTATACATGGCAAGAGACTAAGAGAGTTTAGGAGACTTAACTAAAGTTACACAGCTATTGATTGTCAGAGCTAGGATTTTATAACATACATTCTGGCTTCAGGCTTTGTATTACTGAATACCAGTTCTATGCTTTGTTCTAAAATAAACCTGGAGTGATAGTTATAAAGAAATAAAAATTAGGGGGTCAAAATATTCTAGGCTAAGGTTTAAGAGTCAACAATTATGCAGTTCATGCTGCAGATTTGTATTAGGTGTTAACACATATTGGGTGTCAGGAAAGCTGGGAAAAGATGAATTTTGACAAGAAAATGGGAGGAAAAAGTGAAGTTGGAAGGATATATCACATAGACAAACCTCTTATGCAGTTATAGATGCATGTCAGCATATGGCATTTGGGGATTTGGAGAAATACTAATTTTGGAATTAGTAAAGATCAGATTCTTTCATGTCATGTGGTAAACTATGGCCAGATCAAATCCACAGGAAGTCTATGATTTTTGGAAGCCCCAGTTATGCAGTTGTAAATCCCTAGGACTGTAGCATAGGAAGAAATTCTGTATTTGAACAACGTTACCTTATTTGAAGTCCTACTGAGAACAGATGGTGAAGTAAGCCCTATTTTTTCAACCCAGGAGATAGGTCACTGGTTCTATAAAAGCAGAGGAATGAAGGTTCCACTATTTGTGTTTTCTCTCAATTTCAGGGAGAGAGATAAGCCAGCCCAATCCCTTTTCCTTTTCAGCTTCCTGAGCTGCTTCTTGGGAACAGAATAGCCAGAAAGAACGGACATGGGGCCAATGTCAACTTTCTCTCTTAGTTTCTACACTTGCAGAGGTCTTCCATTTCTTTCACTTGGGTTTCCAATGCTAGTTATGAGGAAACAATGTAACCCAAAGGAGAAAGCCCAAATTCTCACTTGTCTTCAGATGTAAGAGGGTCTCAGAAACTATTTTGCTCTAACGAGGCTGATAGTTTGTGATTGATGGTGAAAGAAAAGAGAGCTGGGGTCTTTTGTTGCTTACCTTGATTTTTTATCTACCAACTAAAAGAGTGTGTGATTATTTATTCATCTGCTTCTGAAGCTGTCTTCCAATGTATATTTATTTTTTGAACATAAATTTTCCATAAGTAAAAAATGTATTTCCTTTATGCCTATAAATAAATATCGATATATAATGTTAAGGAGAAGGAAATGGCAACCCACTCCAGTATTCTTGCCTAGAGAATCCTGTGGACAGAGGAGCCTGGTGGGCTGCCATCTATGGGGTTGCACAGAGTCAGACATGACTGAAGCGACTTAGCAGCAGCAGCAGTATAATGTTACATAAGACTATTAGTTCAAATAGTTAACACCTCAGTTTATATGTAAAACAGAGTTAGTATCTCCTATTTTGTAGTCATGGAATGTATTGAAGATGATGAGTATAAAGCAGGAAGGTAATTAATACACAGCAGTATTGGCTCAGAGTTGGATGAAAATAAAGGTTGACTTTTATTTACCAGTATTAGTGTTAGCATACATCATGAAATAGGGGGATTCCAATCTTACGTATTTATAGCCACAGTGAAAGTGAGGTTGTAATAAGGTTTAACTGATTCACAAATATTATTGAGTAACAACGATGTGCCAGGCACTGTGTCATATTCAGCAAAGATAAAAATAAATAATACAGGATTTTTTACCTAAGAATTTGATATTTATGTTGACAGATATTGATTGCTAAGCATCAATGTTATTACTGCAGAAGACTAATAACTAATTCTCTTATAGAATTTATTATGTGCAAGATACAGTTCTAATCACTGTAAATGTGTGTTTCCCTCTAACAGATGCAGGCACTAAGTCTCAGAGAGTTAAATGAATTGCATACATGACCCAGTTAGTTAAAAAGTCAGCTGTTTGGCAATTCATTGGTTATGGTTGTTGAAGCCAGTTATTCAATACCAGATCCACTGTATTTTCAGTAATGATCTAATTTATCCAAACACTCTTCTCACAGTTCTGGCCAGAGTATAAAGCAAGAATTTTTTTAAGTGAACATTCTGGCATCATAACAAATCCTTAAAGTTCAACATACCAGGCAATCCACTTGTTATCACCACAAATGAAAACTGCTTCTTGTTTTCTGTTTTTGCACAGAAAATATTTCTAATAGGGTCCCTAAAGAGTTTATAAAGAGGGTAGTATCCATTTCTAAAGAATGTCAATATAAAAGTGTAGTGTAAAATAATGATGCAGTTAACACTATTCAGCTAACATGTTAAAGATGTATTCATAAGCCTCTGTCTGCTCATCAGTAAATGTTTAATGAAATTACTCTCCTTCATGTGGGGTGTTAATATACATAGCCATTACACTAAAACATGCAATAGCTAACTGTCTGTAAAATTAATGAAATTTAATAAAATTTTACAATGTGACTTCCTTTTTTAAAAATGCGTATTTACTAGTGAAACTTACACTGCAGTAGATGACTTCTGTAAATTGTCTGCTTAATGTTAGACTCTACTTTTCAGATTAAAAAAATTATATATACAAACATGATAGTATCTAAATACAAAGTTGGTTTCTAATCCAAACAGTTAAACAAAGACAGTTTCTACCATATCTGTTCCTCACAACAATTATATTTATTCTATGTAGTGCAGGTCTGTGTGTATGTCTGTAGGTGTGTATATCATTAATTTTTTGATTAAAAAAATAACCCAGGAAGAATATGAAGATTTCCAAATATCTCAATACAGGATATTCACATATATATTATATGTATATTTGCATATATCCTTCTCAGGAGCGATATTTCAGATGTCTAGGATAGTTGAAAGTTGGTCTAAACATGGTTTGATATCCTTTACAACAGCTGGCATTCACAAAAGTTAAAAAAAAAAAAAAACACTAAAAGAAATTCTCTCCACTGTAGTTCCAACATCTGCCACTCCCTCCAGGTTGAAATTTAAACAGAGGACTGTTCAGACTAAAGTTCTCTCTACCTTTCGTAGAATAGTAAGGACATAAAGTTTATTATGCTCTTTAGTCAGTGATTTCAAATGAAACCAGCCATTTTTGATTCCAGATCAAGAATGGGAAGTCATAAAGAAACTTAATTGTTGGATGTGGGCTCAAGTGTGCTGCCTTCCATAAATAAAGAGGAGAGAACTCATATACCAGCAACAGTCACGGTGATGATCTTTTTCTCCTCCAGTAATAGTGACAGATTTGTACGAATGCACTCACACTACCTTGCCAGGACCCTTTTTGACCAGTAATATACCATTTGTCATTCTCCTAGCAAGGCAGACTGCAGCCTGTGGATGTGAATCAGTGGAGAGCCAAGAACCCCCATGTGGAAAGTCAGCCCCGACTCAATACAATGCACTAATTAGCCCAGGTCACCAGCTAGAGTTTTATGGTATATAATCAGACAACTGGACAAAAGGGGACAGGTTTGCTTAGAGCAATTTCAGAAACTTTGTATCATAGAAGTGTTAATCTACTGCCCTAGACTATTGGACAATATGAAACTTAAAATGAAATCGTTATCAAAATTTGAAGTGAGACATATGGATATCAGTATATTATAAATCACCCTCTACGATTAAGTAAAATCCGTTTACATTACTGAATCCCGGGGGGTGCAAACAGTGGTACACAAATGAGTGACTGAACGGAACTGATGTTATTGACTGGTAGGGAAGTAAAGAGAAATTCCAAAACAATGCCAGTTAAGTAAAAGAACACAGTTTACTATTATTATATGCTTCTACTGAATTCTTCCTTCTACAGAATTTCAAGAAAGTAATATTGTGATGTCATGTCCTTCCTTGTTTCTCTTTGCATGAATGTGTTTTATACACATCTATTTAAAAGCCATGGTCAGAGTAGCCTGGAGATCTACAGTCCGTGGGGTCATGAAAGAGTCAGACACAACTTACCAACTAAACGACAACAATTTAGACACCATTCCAAACATACAATGGTAGTTATGAGGTTAGAAGCGTGCTATGATAATAGAAGACCATTTAGAGGAATTCTGAATCCCTTAATATAATTTTAAATTCAAGGTCTGCTCCACTTTTTATTCTTTTCCTTGTTTAAATATTTAAGTTACTTCTTTACTTATTAAGTTATATTTATTTACTTATTAAGTAATAAATATTTACTTATTAATATTTATGTCATTTATTAAGAACAACAGTGATTACTTCAATAGAAGTTACTATTTTCTAGGTACTATTCTATCAACCCGATGAGGTCCTATTATTTTCACCATTTTTCTGATGTAGAAGCTGAGGCATAAAGAAGTTAATTAACCTATCCATGCTCACAAAGCTAGTTAATTGGTGAAGTGGAGATGTAAACCAAAGATGTCTGCTTTTATAGCTGTGTTTTTAATCCCTAATCTATGACTTATCACCTAAAATTGTGTTAAATAATTTATTGCATGCCTAAAGAAGAGCACAGTGTGTTTTTACTGAGTCAATATGAGATTTCCTTTTCCTGACATTGCTATCTCACTCCCTTGCTTTAGGCTTCAGTATCAACCGTTTCCTACAAGTCTCTCTCATGGCATTTCTGCATGGCGTCACCATCAGTGTTGCTGCGTGTCTCCCCTAGTAGCAGTGATCTCTTTGATGGCGCAAGACTGGAACCAAATCTTGCCATTTCTTTATAATAGCACCAAGCCAGGTACAGAACAAGGAGATAATACATCTTTGTGGAATGAATAAGTACATTATTCATTTTCTGCTTAAATGTGTAGTTTAGTATGATTATACCATGATTTTCATTGTATTTCATGCCTGGATTAGACTAAGCTTTCTTTTGAAAGTTTTAATTTCATAGTCACTTTCAGGTGGTAAAGCTGTTACAATCACAGAATTCTGGGTAAATATGATAGATAATGTCTATACTATCATTTGAAAGTCTTAAAAATCAGAGTTCAATTTTAGGCATGTTAAATTTGAGAATATACATATGAAAGCATTTGAGTATATAGGTCTAGGAAAGATAAGTACAAAAATACAAACAAACAAAAGATATGGAAAGGCAACATTTTTAAAAACATATATATCAGCAATTATGACATCAAAGAAAATCAATAACAATGAAAAAGGCAAGAAAACACATTCTTCCCTAGAAGAAACCCTAGGGATCGCCAAAATCTTGATTTTAATCCACTGAGTGCTATGTCAGTCTTCTTAACCTATAGAACTCTAAGATAATAAATTTATGTCATTTATGACATTTGTGATATTTTGTTATGGCATCATTCATACAAAACTATGCAAATACTAAATAGAATTTATCCTTATACACACTTCAATACATAACAATATAAATCATTTCATAAATGATTAATTAGTAATATATTTTGGAAAACCAATAGTAAAAAATCATTATCTTATAGGCTCAAAAAAGTTACATAAAATCATTAGATGAGATACTGAAAATGACTGATATTAATAAATATGCCTAATTTTATAGCCTAAAAAAGTTAGTAGACTGCTCTATTAACAGGAAAATTATCTGAAAACAGCAAATACTTGCAATTCTTACTAGTGAAATAGAAATATTATCAAAATTGAAATAAAACATGGATAACCATAATTTAATTATGTGTCAGTGTAGCAAATTCAGGTGGTAAGAAAGTAATACTTTAAAATAAAACCTTTAGAGAGAAAAGATTTTCAATATTTATAAATTATTCTTTTGTATACCTGGAATACAAATGAATAAATACTTATGATAATGAAAGATAAATAAAAATCAATATCTTTATTTTATACAAATTATATGTGCAAATAAAATGCTAAGAAAAAAATAGAAATTTTGTACTGATGAAAAAACAATACAGTAGCAGCTTAAAATGTATCAAATTCATATAAGATAATTTTTAGTATCATTGTTATGTTAAATTTATTGAAATGAGGTCTATTTAGGAAAGGAAATTATAACATATATAATTTTAAAATTCTTACTTTTTGTTATAAAGTTACTCAATTTTTCTGGAATAAAATTTGAAAACTTCTACTATTATACTAATTAAAATAAATATACTATATAACAAATTTACTATCATAACTAGTTGTTTCTGGATTATTTGTTAGAATTCACTTACAACTCTTTGAGCCCTATGTTTCTTTCTTTTTTTCTTTTTTAACAAAAGAGGGAATCTTTGATTACCATGCAAAAATATTTAATATGTATTTGTCTGTTCAGATTTTTTATTTCCTTTGGCTGAAACTGGCATTACCTTTTCAAGTAAATTAATTGATCCTATTCATACTTTTAGTCTTGCTCATTCTACTGTTGTTTGTCTCTCTCTACCTTCTCTGCAGAACAGAACAGACCCCCTGTCTCTCTGACTCTTTGCAACCTTATGGACTATAGAATAGAATTCTCTAGGCCAGAATATTAGAGTGGGTAGCCTTTCCCTCCTGCAAGAGATATTCTCAGCCCAGGAATCAAACCCAGGTCTCCCGCATTGCAAGTGGATTCTTTACTAGCTGAGCCACAAGGGAAGTCCACCGCTGTATATAGCAAAAGGCAAATGGGAAGTCTTGATAGGAAGATAAATCATCTCCGCTTTGGACAGACAAAACTCCAACCTATCCTGTCAATCCAAATGCTTAAAAAAAAACCTCTGCTGGACTCCCTTCACAATCAAGAGTCCTCTTTTCTATTCAAGATCCAATCCTCTAGTCATTTATCCCCACAACTCAGCAAATGTATCTAGTAGTTATTAATCAGCGTCACCTAGGAAAGGCTTATTCTAACTGAAACTTATTTCCTTCAAACATCTTTTTAAAGAATTTGTTTTTAAAATATGTATATAATGTTTTACTTTGTCAATTATTTTCTGGTTGTTACCTGGGATTAACTACTCTAATCTTCTATATCGTAAAAAAAAAAAAAGTAAAATGTTACTTAAGAAGTTCTAAACAGCATTGAAGTCTATTTTATTTCTAATTTGGATATATCAACTCTCAGAATTCTTATTTTGTTCCAATTTTCAGATTCTCTTAAGTATATGTTTTCAACACAGAAATTTCTTATTTTTTAATATTTTGTTCTTTTTAGTGAGTTTGAGGGGAAATGCTCAAATTCTAGTATATTTTCTTGGAAATATGAACAACTGTATTTGTTGGATTTTGACAACTTTCTTTCATTGCTTCACTTGTATTTGTTTTTTGGCTCTCAATAAGTTACAATTCCTACTAGAATGAGTTATTTTTTAATTATGAAAATTCTCTCTGGCAGCCCCAGATTGTCTAAAATTGTGTTACTAATGTGTTTCACCTAAAATGGTACTCATAAATCTTTCCTTAGCCATGGAAATGTCTATATCCATATTGAAAAATATGGCAGCCAAAGCAACATCTGGAAACATAAGAATGTCAAGTGTGGTTGTATGTATGGCTAAGTTGCTTCATTCTTGTTCAACTCTTTGCTACCCCATGTTCTGTCACCCATCAGACTCCACTATCCATGGAATTTTCCAGTCAAGAATACTGAAATGGGTTGCCATTTCCTCCTCCGAGGGATTGAATCCATGTCTCCTGCATCTCCTGCATTGGCAGGTGAATTCTTTAACACTGAGCCACCTGGGAAGCCCCCAAGTAGCAACATGTAACTAGTGGCCCTGATGCTGGGAGACATTGAGGGCAGGAGGAGAAAGAGGTGACAGAGGATGAGATGGTTGGATGGTATCACTGACTCAGTGGACATGAATTTCAGTAAACTCTGGAAGATAGTTAAGGACAGGGAAGCCTGGTGTGCTGCAATTTATAAGGTCACAAAGAGTTTGACGTGACTTAGTGACTGAACAACAATAACTAGTGGCTACTATATAGAACAATGCAGATCTAACAGTTCTCTCTAGAAAGTGTCTTGGGATTTACATCTGTATTGATTTTCAAACCTATTATATCGCTTGCCACCTTGTTCATACCAAGTCTGTTCATATTTCACATGTTGAGTTTGTCTATTTTAACTGTCAACTGGCCCAATTTTCTCTTCTAACGTTAATTTCTTGGAACGTAAATACTACATTGAGCATCAATCCAGTAACCTGGAACAATTCCACTCTAATTTCTTCCCTTTATATAATTTCACTGATGGTGAGCTTATACTCTATAGACCTTCAGACTCTTGCATTTCTTCCTGGCCCAAGGTCATGGTATTGCACTTAACCTGTTGCCGAAACACTGGTCCCTTCTTCCTAAAAGAACTTCTAAATATTGATTTCTTTGCCACTTTCCATTAGATAGAACATATGGATTACAAATTGTCCTTCCTAGTTATCACTTACAGTCCCTGTGCAATACTAATATCTTTCTCATTCCAACTACTTCCATTAAACTCACTTGTTGTGATTCTCTATGAATTCCTAGGATGTAATGAGACTAGACACCTGGCTAGAATTCAGGGCAGTAGCTTTGATTGATAGTTGTAAACTCAGAGAGAACAAAGGATAAAGTAAATATTCATGTACCAAAAAATGTTGATGGATGAACTGGGTTACATTTCATACAAGAAAGAAGAGATTACTGCATTCCCAGTATTGAACTGGTAAAGGGAAAACATTTATTTCACTTACACTTTCTCAGTTTTATTACTTTAGGTTTGAATATTTAATGTCTTTTATTTCCTCTTTTATCAAGAAATCACTAATTTAGAACTTGACAAAAGCTATCTCTGTTACTTGCTACTCTGGCTGCATAAAATTGCCTTATCAAGAGTGTAATCCACTTCTGAAGTAGCCCATGATATTAAAGTATCTATTCAGTTAATATTAATTAAGTATACCTTGAAAATTTGCTAGAAAAAGGATTGCTTCATAGAAATGCTGAACTCAGTTCATTAAAAAAAATTAATTGCCCTATTAATGGTTTGGGGTTATTCTCTTGTGGAAGTGAATAAAATTGGAACTGAATTATTTATTAAACAAGAATGATTCATAGAGCTTTAAGGACACATAACTATCAGAGATTCCATTTTTCACAGTCTTTGAGAGATATACCATTCTGGTTCTATATTTAAGATCTGCAATTTTGACACTAAAAGCACAGAAGACTTCATTAATCTCAAAAAGAGACATTGGTATATAGAATTAATAATATTCCATCAGGCCAAAGTAATGTGTATATCATGAAAGCATTTAAAAAATGTGTACACAGAATTGAGAAGAGATACTTTATTTAAAAATGTCTCATGAAAGATACAGTGGCTATTTGAATATAATTTTAGTTACATATTTGCAGCCATCCTATACATAATTTTCTAATGTCACTAAACTGAAACAGCATATGGATTATATTTTTAGGCAACCTAAAAACTTTAAGTAAAAAAAAATAAAATCTGCAAATCTGAGTGGGAAGAATAAATAATATTTTCTAGAAATACAGAAGGTGTTACTCTGTTTTAATAATCATAGTATGGAATGTGATGAGACAAAAAAAAAAACAGAGGAAAATGAGAAAATTCTATATCACGGGTGTAAATTTGGAGAAATAAATACTATTCACTTACATGATGTCAAATTTTATACTTTGAGATTTTCATAAGATTTTCCTTTCCCACATGAAAGTAAAGTTTTTATAGTATCCCAGATAATTTTAATTTTAAAATCTCATTACTTCAGTCTTGTACACATAATTTTTATTTAATGGTTTGGATATCCAATTTGAAATCCCAACTGCATTAATATGTGTAAACACAGGAAGAAAAAAGCAGTAAGTTTATTCAGTGTTAGTGGATGATTTTAGAATAAACATCTGTTTGAGAGAAAAGTGTGACCCTGAAGTCCTTGTGAGTATTCACATTTCAGTGATTAAAAAATAGAATTAGTGTTAATATCCAAAGTAACACATGTAAAAAGGGAGCAATTCTGAAAACCACAGCTTAACAATAATAAAATGTAGTTGGCAGTATACAAATTTAGATAGACTTTTAAAATACTCTATTATGAGGAAAAAACTGAACCATCTACAGAGAAATGGGTTTTGGGAAATATAGTTTGTATCCATAAAAAGAATAAACGAATGATATTGTGTACATTATGTGAAGATCACAAAGATGTGTATGTTCTCCTTCAAAACATTCTTAATAAGACTCAATTTATTTAATATAAAATTCTCTTAAAAGTATATAAAAATTTTACTTAAATAAGTATTTATTACCAAAGACTTCCAAAGTATAAGACAAGGCTCAAATTATTTTTAGCACACCACATTCACTTATTAAGTATCAGAAATCAGTATCTGCTTCAGGAAAGTCACAAATCATGGATGATGAGCATATTAAGGAGAGAATTTATAGACAGACTAGGACAGCAGCCAGTAAATTTCTTATATAGAGTTTCAAACTACTGTTTTGTCTCTATATAAACTGGTCATATACCTTGATTATACTTAATGTGTAAAAATACCCTCAAATTAATTATCATTAGTGATATCCAGCTAGCTAAGTATTAGTTCACAGACTGTCTAGCTTAAACTGGGCCAAATAAATAATATACCTTATTCTATACAAGGAACACTAAACCAAAGAGAGCTTCCACATATTATTTTAAGGGGATCTAGATATATGAGCTTGAATTTTAAATCAAATTTTTAAAATTATAAATTTTAATAAAAGAGACTAATGAAATTCTTTTTTAAGAAAAATGAAAAGTAAAAATTAGTGAGTCATTATTCCTTTGTAAGTTATTTCAAATCTTCTACAAAGTCTAGTTTCTGAATCTCCTGTGTATCACAAAAGATCAGTAGTTGAGAGTGAGCTACTTTAAACTGCCTGGAATACATTTTCTTACTTGACATGTAATCAGCATTCGGGCTGTGGTGACAAAGAAAACTGCTTAAGTTGCTATTTACAGGAAAGGGGGAACATTATGGAATATATGAAATTATAATGTTGTACTTGTTGCCATCACTCTTAAGCTCTACCATAAAGCTGGAGTGATTCAGCTGTCAAGCAATTAAAACATTTTTTTTCATAATCTATATGCAGAATAATTGAGGGTTAAAAAGTTAGGTTGGTACGTAGGCAGGCAGATAGGTAGGGAGGCAGATTGGTAGGTAGGTAGATAGATGACACATATCAGCTGACGGATATATCTATCTCATAGTCAAGAAGTCCAGACAGTAAATTTCAAATGCGTGACAAATGAAGGAGTATTTTAGAGAAATAATATTCTATTTCTACCAACAGGGCTGCTTTGTGACATTAGGTAAGTTACTCTTTTTTCTTTCTCTAAGTATGGCTTCTCATGTTCTTTAAGAGTGAAAACTTCATTACATTGCATGGCCATTTGGAATGCTAGATGCTATTTTGAATGCCTAGATAATACTTTCTAAATAAAACCAATGACCCAAAATGTAATAATAAAGATATTGAAAAAATATGACAGTTAAACATCTCTGTGATGTTTGAATTTAAAATATATTTCAAACACTCTGAGTTATTAATTAAAAATAAAAGTCTAAAATATTAAACATATTATTTAATATTAATTTCTATAAGTAAATATTATATATCTGTTTTAACTACTTAATTTGTTCAGTGACAAAAGTAAAATAACAAGTATCTTAAATATTTTAAAATGTTATATAATATATCAGAACTAAATTTCAAGTTTGGCAATCCAATTTACCTAGCTGTACATATTAAAAAAAAAAAAGTGGTAGTGCTAGTAATAATGAAAAGAGAGGCAGGTTCACTCCCTGGGTTGGGAAGATCCCCTGGAGGAGCAAATGACAACCCACTCCAGTACTCTTGCTTGGAAAATCCCATGGAAAGAGGAGCCTGGTGGGCTACAGTCCATGGGGTCGCAAAAAGCCGGACACAACTGAGCTTCTGAGCACCACCATCAGGTATTATTTTTTGGATAATATCACAAAATATAATCAATTACATATTCCATTACTATATCCTTCTCTGTTCAATTCCCCCATGTTAGAAGATTCCAGAATCATGAATACAGAGTTCTGACTGCATTAAATAATCACTTAATTAGAATTTCTAAGAAATCATACAATGTTTTAAATATAACAAGCTTGGGAAGTGATGTCTTGATAAATCATGATTTTAAAATCCATGTACATTCATTCTTTCAACAGAGATTTATGAAATGTCTACCAAGTGTCAATTACTCTTCTGGGCACTAAGAATATGCAGTGAAGAAAATGAACAAAGTTGTTTCCCTTACAGAACTAATATTATAGTTTGGAGGAAATACAGTAATACATTTTAAAAATATGATATTTCATATAATAATAAGCAGTATAAGTACCTATAAAGTGTATTAAGGAGAATAGGGAATTTTGATATAAGGATTGAGTGGGATTGGTCATTTTATAAAAGGTGCTCAAGGAGGAAATTTTTGGCTGGAAGACAATAAGGAAGTGAAGGAGTAAACCATGAAAGAATTTGGAGAAGTGGGACCAGAGAATTTGTGAAAGCTGTGTGATGGGCACACGCTTTGCATACTTACAGATATTTATACATAGAAAACCACCAATAATTATGACTAGAATATTTGAAGCTTATCACTCTACATATAGTTCAGAACCTTAGGTGGCAGTAGGAAGCACAAAAAAGGAACAAGAGGGCCCAGACAGTGGGACCACAGTGAGTGAGCAGCAGCATGGTGAGCAGTGACACTGGAAGGGAAGTAGCAACAGGAGGTTTGGGGACCATTCTAAAGACTTTGTGGGTTTACTGAAGAAAAATGCCATTGTTGAGTTAAGTTTTAAAAGAGAGAACTTAGCCACTACTTAAACAACAATAATAGGTGGACAAGGGTGAAAATGAGAGAGACCAAATAGGAGAATATTGAAAACTATAATACTACAGGCAAAAACATAATCATGTGGACAAAGGGGGTAATGGAGTAAGAATCAATAAAATTCTTCCCATAATTGGAAGTCAAGACAGAATTTTCAGATGCTTTAGATTTGATACATGAGAAAGAGAGCAGTTAAAATAACTCCAATGTCTTTGATCAGAACTGTTAAAGAGTACTCTTGTCATTCTCTGAAACTGAAAATAAATTGGGTAGAGCAAAACTGTCATAAAATTAAGTATTTGATTTTTAAGATCATTAAGTTTAAGAGTTTCTTGTGGTTTTTATTGTTTTTAGCTGTCAAAATAAAGATGTTGAGTAAGTAATTGTATGTACAAAACTAAAGTTCTGAAGAAAAATACAGAATTGAAGATTTAAATTTTTAGTTTGTAGTATACAAAGGGTATTTAAAAACAAGAGATTTGTGTAAATAAGAGAAGCTGTCTAAGGTATGGACTGTGTGCAATATACTTCTAATTCAGAAGTGACAATTAGGAAGAATTAGTACAAGAAACAAAGGGAATACTGGTAATTTAGAAAATGCTTTTAAAAAGTGACATCCCAAAGACATGTTTCAATGGAAAGTAAATGATCAACTAGTGGTTGATTTTTATATCACTGAGGTCTCTGATGAGTCTGGTAAGCATCATACCTGTAGATGGGAGGTAAAAGAACTCTGACTGGAGTTGATTCAAGAGAATGGAGAAAGATAAGTGAATACTGTCCAAGAACAGTAATATGTCAGTCTTCCAACAGACAAAAGTGATTTTGTTGGAGCCTGGAGGAGCCAGGTAAGAGATGGTAAAGCTCTGGTGCAGCCCAAGATTGAGGAAAGCCATTTGGCAAAGATAGTCTTGCACTACATTGGCTGACTCACTGACCATCTTCCAGGCTATAGACTGGGAACCAATTCTGTAAACCTGAGGACACAGCTGTGGCCATATGTGGCTTTGCTTCTGTCACCAGAACCATAGGCCAAGAGACCCAAGAGAAGTCAGACCCACCTGTGTGCTGAGCTCTGAGTGCATGGAGCTTGATCCCAGCTCTGGACCCTGAAACAGCCCATGAACTAGCTCCAGCCCCTTTCAATCTCTATGGTATAGAGGTAAATCTGGAGATAAATCTGTCAAAATTCCATCAGACTGTAGATTGAACTGGTCCTGTAATTGGTCTCCAGCTTGCCCCAGCTGCAGTCAGCAAACCATGCTGCTAGAATAGGGATTAGTCAGGAGATACTCTTGTTTGCACCCCAAGATATCCTGAAAGGGCCCTATTCTCAGCTCCAGATCTCTTCTTGTCCACAAACAGTCCTGCTGACTTTAAGAACTGGAAATCTTAGCAAGAGCAATTAGGCAAGAAAAATAAACAATAGGTCTACAAATCAGAAAGAAAGAACTAAAGTTGTCTCTGTTTGCAAATGACATTTAGAAAGCCCCTAAAGAGTTTATCAGAAAACTGTTAGTAAAAGAATTCAGTAAAACTGCAAAATACAAAAGTCAGTTGCATTTCTATACACTAATAATAAAACAGCTAAAGAGAAATTTAAAAAAAATCCCATTTACAATAGCAGTAAAACAATAAAATTCTTAGAACAAATTTAATCAAGGAAGTGAAAAATACAACCAAAACTATAGGCACTGATCAAAGAAGTTGAAGACACAAATAAGTGGGATAATATCTAATGTTTATAGATCAGAATAATTATTTTAAAAATGCACATACTATTCAAAGCCTTTTATATATACAGTGTATATTTATCAAAATTCCAAACGCATTTTCACAGAAGTAGAAGAAACAATCCTAAAATTCATATGGAACCACAAAAGATCCTGAATAGCCAAAGAAATCTTGATAAATAAAACCAAAACTGGGGCATAAGTTCTGACTTCAAACTATATTATAAGGATACAGTAATCAAAACAGCTTGGTACTTGCAACAACAACATAAAAAGAAATGCAGACCAATAGAACAAAATTGAGAACCCAGAAATAAACACATGCATATACAGTTAACTAATATTTGAAAATATAGCCAAGAATACTCAAGGGGAAAGGATAAATTTTTCAGTAAATGGTGATGGGAAAACTGGATATCTACATGCAGAAGAATTATACTGAACCTTACACTACTCAAAACAATCAATTTGATTAGGAATTTTTAGACATAAATTTAAGACCTAAAGCTGTAAAACTTTTAACAGAAAATGTAAGGGAAAAGATGCTTGACATTGGTTTTGACAAATTTGGGGGAACTAAACCAATGTCTCTTGAATTGGCAGGTTGATTCTTTACTATTGAGCTACCAAGGGAACCCAATTATTGGGGCTTTCTCAGTGATTCAGCAGTAAAGAATTCACCTGCAATGCAGGTGACTTGCAGGAGAGACGGGTCCCATTCATGAGCAAGGAAGATCCTCTGGAGAAAGAAAGAGCAACCCACTCCAGTATTCTTGCCTGGAGAATCCATGCACAGAGGCACCTGCAGATTGCAGTTCAGGGACAAACAGAAGAGTGGGACATGACTAAGTGACTAAACAACAACAATCAGTATATGACTAGTCTTTATAAATATTTGCTGCATAAATGAACAAAGGACTAGTTCAACTTCCAGCAATGTAAAAGTGATCTTTGTACCACAGGAAGAGTTCATAATCCAGGATTTGAAGAGAATGGATTTTAATTTTTTTGTTTTATGGACATTATATTTTATTTCCCTGCATTTCAGTTTTCTCATCCAAAAGTAAGAAACATAAAAGTAAATTTCTGACAAATGCTTCCTGTGGACCTAAAGTGAAGGTCACTCCGTCATGTCCTACTCTTTGCGATCCCATGGACTATACAGTCCATGGAATTCTCCAGGCCAGAATACTGGAGTAGGGACACTTTCCCTTCTACAGAGGATTTTCCCAAACCAGAGATTGAACCGAAGTCTCGAGCATTGCAGATAGATTCTTTATCAGTTGAGCCACAAGGGAAGCCATGGAATACTGGAGTGGATAGCCTATTTCCTTCTTCAGTGGATCTTCCCCATCCAGGGTTGAACCAGAGTATTCTGCATTGCAGGTGAATTCTTTACCAACTGAGTTATCAGGTAAGCCTGATAGCTAAACTAAAACTCAAGCACTATAAATTATAAATGATTTTGACTGGATTTCAAAATAAGATATTCAAATGACCTAGAAATTTGTCTTAAGGTCAAATGTGGGAGAAAATTTATCTTACCATTCCTTTACCATCATTATAAATGTGCAGTGCTACTAAGGCTCATGGATAGGCCCTCAAATCTGTATGTGGCTGCTTGATAAATCTGGCAAATCAGCATTTAGTTGGAAGCACATATGGAGCAACCTTATGCCAGCCTACATTTTGCCAACAGACATAACAGTTCTGGGTCATTATATTGCCAACTACTCTGACACATTTTTGCCTACATAGGGCCATGGCTAAGACCTGAACACAGCTGAAAGCCCCAAGATATTGGCTTTTCTAACTGCTGGTACTTCAGCACAGAGGAAAGGAGGACTCCATGCCAAGGCTATGATCCATGATGAGAAGACAAGTATTATTGCTGGTATGTATTTTCCATTATCCTTGTTGAGGTTCATTTTTCATGTCAACATAAATGTGCCAGTTGTTTGTCTAAAGCTTTTGGGTTGCCTATGCTATTTGAGGAAATGTACATTTTTTACTACATTAGAATTTTTATGCTATTTTTTTGGCTCTGAATAACTAAGCAGAGGGTACTTTTGATGCTTATTTAAATAACAGCTCCACCTTTCTTATCTCTTTTGGATAGATAATATTAAAAGCTGGCCAGACAAACTTTATACAGTTCATCCAACATTAACAAGAATCAGGCATTTTACCGAAGTCTCTTTTACAGGCTATAGTATCCAGAAGGTCTCAGAACATTAGCCTGCACTACTGAATTTGGCATCACTTGCAAGTTGTCCTTAAAAAGACCTACAGTGAGAATGCTTCTGAACAGAATTTTTGTCTAACAGCAATTCTACTTAAAAAAACAAGTTGAACTGGTATAGCTACTGCACTCAATTGCAATCTCCATTAACAATGACACTTTCTTCAAAAAAAGGAAGATATTTGTCATCCACTTCAATTAATTTTGTTTTATATCATGTTATGCCTTAAGAAATCAAGTGGGCTATAGGAAGCATAACTACAAACAAAGCTAATGGAGTTGATGGAATTCCAATTGAGCTATTTCAAATCCTAAAAGATGATGCTGTGAAAGTGCTGCACTCAATATGCCAGCAAATTTGGAAAACTCAGCAGTGGCCGCAGGACTGTAAAAGGTCAGTTTTCATTCCAATCCCTAAGAAAGGCAATGCCAAAGAATGTTCAAACTACCACACAATTGCACTCATCTCACACACTAGCAAAGTAATGCTCAAAATCCTCCAAGCTAGGCTTCAACAGTACAGGAACTGAGAACTTTCAGATGTTCAAGCTGGATTTAGAAAAGGCAGAAAAATCAGAGATTAAATTTGCAACATTGATTGGATAACAGGAAAATCAAGAGAGTTCTAGAAAAAACATCTACTTCTGCTTTATTTACTATGCCAAAGCATTTTACTGTGTATATCACAACAAACTGTGGAAAATTCTTCAAGAGATGGGAATACCAGACCACCATCCCTGCCTCCTGACAAATCTTTGGTGGTTAAGAAGCAGCAGTTAGAACTGGACATGGAAAAAATGACTGGTTCCAAATTGGGAAAGAAGTGCATCAAGGCTGTATATTGCTATCCTGCTTATTTAACTTCTATGCAGAATACATCATGTGAAATGCCGGGCTGGAGGAAGCACAGGTTGAAATCAAAATTGCCAGGAAAAATATCAAAAGCCTCAGATATGCAGATGACTCCAGCATTATGGCAGAAAGTGAAGAGGAACTAAAGAGCTTCTGGATAAAAGTGAAAAACCTGGCTTTAAACTCAACATTCAAAAAATGAAGATCATGGCTTCTTGTCCCATCACTTCATGGCAAATAGATGGGGAAACTATGGAAATAGTGACAGACTTTATATTCTTGGGCTCCAAAATCACTGCAGATGGTGACTACAGCCAAAGAATTAAGAGACTTGCTCCTTGGAAGGAAACCTATGACCAACCTAGACAGCATATTAAAAAGCTAAGATATTACTTTACCAACAGAAGTCTGTCTAGTCAAAGCTATGGTTTTTCCAGTAATCATCTATGGATGTGAAAGTTGGACCATAAAGAAAGCCAAGTGTCAAAGAATTGTTGCTTTTAAACTGTGGTGTTGAAGACTCTTGAGAGTACCTTGGACTGCAAAGAGATCAAACCAGTCAATCATAAAGGAAATCAGTCTTGAATATTCACTGGAAGGACTGATGATGAAGCTGAAGTTCCAATACTTTGCCACATGATGTGAAGAACTGACTCATTAGAAAAGACCATGATGCTGGGAAAGTTTTTTTTTTTAATTTATTTGTTTTAATTGGAGTCTAATTACTTTACAATATTTAGAAAAAATTGTTTTACATTATCGTGTTGGTTTTGCCATACATTGACATGAATCTGCCATGGGTATACAAATGTTCCCCTTCCAGGACCACCCTCCCTCCTCCCTCCCGATTCACTCTCCCTGGGTCATCCCGGTACACCAGCCCCGAGCATCAAACCTGGGCTGGCAATTGATTTCTCATATGATAATTAACATGTTTCAATGCCATTCTCCCATATCATCCCACCCTTGCCCTCTTCCACAGAGTCTACAAGACTGTTCTATACATTTGCGTTTCTTTTGCTGTCTCGCAGGCAGGGTTCTTGTTACCATCTTTCTAAATTCCATATATATGCATTAGTATTTGTTTTTCCTCTGGCTTACTTCACTCTGTATAATAGGCTCCAGTTCTGTCCACCTGAGTAGAACTGATTCAAATGAATTCTTTTTAATGGCTGAGTAATATTCCATTGTGTATATGTACCACAGCTTTCTTATCCATTTGTCAGTTGATGGGCATCTAGGTTGCTTCCATGTTCTGGCTATTGTAAACAATGCAGCGATGAACATTGGGGTACACGTGTCTCTTTCAATTCTGGTTTCCTCCGTGTGTATTCCCAGCAGTGGGATTGCTATATGTGACAAACCCACAGCAAACATTATCCTCAATGGTGAAAAACTGAAAGCATTTCCCCTAAAGTCAGGAACAAGACAAGGGTGCCCACTCTCACCACTACTATTCAACATAGTTTTGGAAGTCTTGGCCACAGCAATCAGAGCAGATAAAGAAATAAAAGGGATCCAGATTGGAAAAGAAGAAGTAAAACTCTCACTTTTTTCAGATGACATGACCCTCTATATAGAAAACCCTAAAGACTCTACCAAAAAATTAATAAAGCTAATCAGTGAATATAGTAATGTTGCAGGATATAAAATCAACACACAGAAATCCCTTGCATTCCTATACACTAACAAAGAGAAAACAGAAAGAGAAATTAAGGAAACAATTCCATTCACCATCGAAACAAAAAGAATAAAATACTTAGGAGTATATCTACCTAAAGAAACAAAAGACTTATATATAGAAAACTATAAAATACTGATGAAAGAAATCAAAGGGGACACAGATAGATGGAGAAATATACCGTGTTTATGGATTGGAAGAATCAATATAGTGAAAATGAGTATACTACTCAGAGCAATCTATGGATTCAATGCAATTCCTATCAAGCTACCAGAGGTCTTTTTCAGAGAATTAGAACAAATAATTTCACAGTTTGTATGGAAATACAAAAAACCTCATATAGCCAAAGCAATCTTGAGAAAGAAAAATGGAACTGGAGGAATCAACCTGCCTGACTTTACAATATTGTAGTGGTTTTTGCCATACATTTACATGAATCAGCCATGGGTGTACATGCGCTCCCCATCCTGAACCCCCCTCCCACTTCCTTTCCTATTCCATAGGCAGGAGGAGAAGGGGATGACTGAGGATGATATGGTTGGATGGCATCCTTGACTCAATGGACATGCATTTGAGCAAACTCAGGGAGTTGGTGACGACACTGAAGCCTGATGGGCTGCAGTCCATGGGGTCCCAAAGAGTCGGTTACAACTGAGTGACTAAACTGACTGACTGATGCTATAGGAAATACTTATGAAGTAGATACATGCTCAGTCATTCAGTCATGTCTGACTCTATGCACCATGATCCTTTGTCCATAGGATTTACCAGGCAAGAATACTGAAGTGGGTTGCCATTTCCTACTGTAATAAAGTATATATGCATGTTACCTAAGATACTTCAGTTCAGTTGCTCAGTCATGTCCAACTCTGTGACCCCATGAACTACAGCACGTCAGGCCTCCTGTCCATCACCAACTCCCAGAGTCCAATTAAATCCATGTCCATTGAGTTGGTGATGCCATCCAACCATCTCATCCTCTGTCATCTCCTTTTCTTCCTGCCCTCAATCTTTCCAAACATCAGGGTATTTTCAAATGAGTCAGCTCTTCACATCAGGTGACCAAAGTATTGGAATTTCAGCTTCAGCATGAGTTCTACGAATGAATATTCAGGACTGATTTCCTTTACGATGGACTGGTTGGATGTCCTTGCAATCCAAGGGACTCTCAAGAGTCTTTCCAACACCACAGTTCAAAAGCAACAGTTCATCAGTGCTCAGCTTTCGTTATAGTCCAACTCTCACATCCATACATGACCACTGGAAAAACCATAGCCTTGACTAGATGGATGTTTGTTGGCAAAGTAATGTCTTTGCTTTTTAATATGTTGTCTAATTTAGTCATAACTTTCCTTCCAATGAGTAAGCCTCTTTTAATTTCATGGCTGCAATCACCATCTGCAGTGATTTTGGAGCCCAGAAAAATAAACTCAGCCACTGTTTCCACTCTTTCCCCATCTATCTGTCATGAAGTGATGGGACCAGATGCCATGATCTTAGTTTTCTGAATGTTGAAGCTTTAAGCCAACTTTTTTACTCCCCTGTTTCAGTTTCATCAAGAGGCTCTTTAGTTCCTATTCAGTTTCTGTCATGAGGGTGGTGTCATCTGCATATCTGTGGTTATTGATATTTCTCCCAGCAATCTTGATTCCAGCTTGTGCTTCATCCAGCCTTGCATTTCACATGATGTATTCTGCATAAAGGTTAAATAAGCAGGATAGCAATATACAGCCTTGACGTACTCCTTTTCCTATTTGGAAGTAGTCTGTTGTCCCATGTCCAGTTCCAACTGTTACTTCCTGACCTGCATACAGGTTTCTCAAGATACTTAAAGGAGAACAAAATACTGAGAGTGAAACAGAACTGTTTTAATAACCGAGGATATAAAAACGATCCTCATTTTTTTTCTATTATTGTTTCAAAGTAACCACCACAGGAAGAAAGAATAAATAAAATGGAAGCTTAGATAAGGGAATGGATCAGAGAAGAAGGTAATTTACAAGATATCATCATCACATTGTTTCAGTTGTTAGGTTTTCCTTCCAAGGCTGTCTATGTTGTTACTTAAATAAGTTGATCCATTTAAGACTGCAAGGCATAAAATACGACTCCTTTAAATGGGTTACAGTCACAGTATAACTAAATTTGCTGCTTATAGACAGACATGATTTTTATTTTATTTCTTAGAAAGGGAATTTTATATGCAGGGTTGAGTGCTTTCAATTTAAAAGAAAATGGAGAAAATGAGCCTGAATCATAAGTCTCAGGAATCTGGGATATTTTAGTTACATATAGAACTGTCAAGCTTGCTATGTTAGAGAAAATATGAATTCTAACTTGAATATGTTAATGATAATTAAAGTATGTTCATTGATTATACATATTCTCTGCTTTTTTTCTAAAGCTGAAAAGATGTAAAATATTATGGATGTATGTCTCAATAGTTTTATGTATATAAATGTGAGACTTCCTTCAAAATAGAATTCTTGAGCAACTGTCTTCAGGGAAACAAGTAGATCACATCTGGAGATTACTATGAGTGTTGATGAAAGCAGCACACATGATACAGTACAATTATGGATCCATATAGATTTATCCATAGGGCTTCCTTGGTGGCTCAGATGGTAAAGAATCTGCCTGCAATGTGGGAGACCTGGGTTCAATCCCTGGGTTGGGAAGCTCCCCTGGAGGAGGGTATGGCTACCCAGTCCAGTAGAACCCCATGGACAGAGCATGGTGGGCTATGGTCCATGGAGTCACAAGCAGTCAACCATGACTGAGTGACTAAGCACACAGGTTCATCAAAATAACGGCATGTAAATTACCTTATAAATTTCAGCTGTTTTTCAGAATAAATAATTGATCCCAATATTAATTACTCTATTATATAAAATATTTATTATCTCTCTAAAAGTGGGAATATAAATGAATATAACCAAGTCATAACCCTTTTAATATTTTTATTCTCCTCATTGCCTCAAAATAGTCACAAAACCTTTCAGACTTTGTATTCAGTACAGTACTTGTTAGAGGCTAAGACTAAATAACAATAATAAACACTTGCCTTTTGTGGACTGTCTTAAATTATGATTGAAGAAAAGTAAAAATTTCAGTTTGAGAGAATAAAGAAATGAACACATAATACTATATTGTATATACCAACAAAAGAAATATAATATATAAAAAGATGATTCCAAGAGTATATCTCCCAGATAAATTTGTTATTCCCCAAAAATAACGGGAAATAGAAAAAAAGGAATGAAGGAAGAAAAGGAGAGAAGAAGTGAAAGAAGGGAGGGAAGAAATGTCAAATGACCTTGGCTTATTTTCTTGTTTTTAATTAAAATTACTGCTTCTAATCATACTCCAAAATATGATCAACTTTAAAATGACTGAAGTAAGTTTAATAAATTAAGCTTCTTCAAATAAGAGCAGATTTCACCCTATAATATTTTGGCATGAATAATAAAGTAAGAATATTGCTGATACCATATTTTGTCTATTAAGTAGCATGTCACTATCATATCACTATATGACTATCATATCAAAGCATTACTTAGGGTATGAACAATCTTACAGTTAAGTTACTAATTATATAAATCCTAATAAATGTACAGCACAATTGACTTTGCATGAATTTCATGTCCATTTCATGTCACTTCTATTTTCAAAGGCCATGGCAAATATTTAAAATACAACTCTATGGGTGTCTCAGAACACAGTTAAATATAACGATATTTCATTTTGAAATTGCTTCAGTAAGTAATCTGCTTTCTGAAAAAGTATTTGTCTTTTTACCTGTGTCTCTCTCTGCAACACTGTCACTACTTATTCTAATTTCCTCTAACACGCAACTTTGATACTCTACTGTTTTAATCTTGTGTCTCTTTGCACAGACTTTAGAAAAACTAATGTCTTCATTTTAAAGTCATTACTGAGGGAGCAAGGTTAGAAATGAGACATTTTAGTACATTCTTAGCGTAATTATCATTACATAAATGTGCTCTGTGTTGGGTTTGTTTTAATCTAGGCTTTACACATTAATAAACTATTATGTAGGAGGTAAACCAAATTAGAAAGGCTTCTAATATTGTAATAGGAAGATTTTAAAAGAAACATCAGGAATTGAGGTACTTACTTTGAAATAGGGAACAGAGACTTTACAATGCATATTTAATTTACCTATCAAAGAGTTAATATTTATGTAAGTATGTCAGAACCATTAAATTTTTTTCATAAAAATTTCAATGACATAATTTTACTGTATAATTTATTAAAATTTACCATAATGGTATGGTCTGTACTTAATAATGGAGAAAGAGTATTTGGAAAGGAAAAATGAATAGATTAATGGATTGGCCACTTTTATTATGTCCAAAGGATTTCATTTAAAATGAATATTAAGAAAACACATTCATGTTCTTATAACACTGAATAAAATAGTAATCTGTTATATAAAATTCCACAAAGGAACTCAAGGTCATTTAAAGTATGATGGAAGAAAGAAATAGGTAAAGGACATAGTGGTACAAACTTTAAGTTGCAAAAAAAAATAAATCATAGCTATGAAATGCACAGTATGGGGATCATAGCAACCCCTATGCAATATTTTTGTATGATGACAAAGCTAGACTTATCATAGTGATCATTTTGAAATGTATAGCAACACTAAATCACTACGTTGTATAATAGGAGCTAACATAGTATTTTAGGTAATTTATAGTTCAGAAACAAACAAAATCATGGAAAATGAGATCAGATTTGTGGTTATCAGAGCTGGGTGGGCTGAGAGAAGGAGGAATTAGATGAAGGCAGCTGAAAGGAACATACTTCTAATTGTAAGATAAATAAATACTAGGGATTTAATATACAACATGATAAATATAATTACACTGTTGTATGTTACATATCAAAGTTATTCATGAGTAGATCCTGAGTCCTCATCTTAAGGAAAATTGTCTTTTTCTATTAAATTTTTATTTATATGAAATGATGTTCCCTAAATATTGAGATAATTTCATGATGTATATAAGTTAAATAAATCATTCTGCTATACACCTTAAACTTATGCATGTGTCAATTATATCTCAGTTAAAACTATAAAAAATAAAAATTAATTAAAAAATATGGTACATACATTTATAGGTTGGTGCTAAGAATTTAAATCTGAATGTTCAACCTGGTTTGACTCCATCACCACGTTCAAAACTCAGCATGAGAGATTCATGTTACAGAGACAGACAGAATAATTTGATGCCTCACTTTTCTACTTGCAGATGTTAGTTGCTACAAGTTGCCAATTTCATGATTTTTATAATAAACCATATTTACTGACAATTCTCACATCCTTTAAAAAAAGTATTTTAACTCTATAGCCTAGCTCTTTGTCCTTTATTTATTTATTTATTCTTACAGAAAAATCTCTTGAAAGAGTAGCCCAAGTTCAGTTTCCAATGCTTCTCCCATTCACTCTCAAGATTTCACCATTTAGGCTTTCAACCCTCAATGTTCCACTAAAACTACTCTTGTCAAAGACATTGATGGAATCTGGATATGAAATCCAAATGTCCATTTTCATTTTTACTCAGCCTCATGGCAACATTTTTCCATAATTCACACTCATCACCAACAGCTTTCTTGTGTTGGTTTCCAAGATAACATACTTTCTACTCTGCCTCATTATTCCCCAACACCTTTCAGTCCCCTCTGCTGGTGGCTTCTGTTTTCTGCCTCCTTATGGTCAAGTATAGTGGCAGTAGTGTTAGTCGCTCAGTCATGCCCGAGACCCCATGGACTCTGGCCCACCAGGCTCCTCTTTCCATGGGATTCTTTAGGCAAGAATACTGGAGTGGATTGCCATTCCCTTCTCCAGACGATCATTCTGACCCATGATCGAAACCGGGTCTCCTGCATTTCAGGCAGATTCTTTACCATCTGAACTACAGGATAGATCCATGGTCAAGAATATCAGAGCTAATTCTTCACTTTCCTTTCTGCATTAAGCCCTCTACACGTCTCATTCAACTGGGTGGCTTTAAACTGTGCAACCACTGCAGAGGCACAGGTCCCTGCTTAGGATTCAATGCTCTGAAATGTCCATATCGAAACTTCATAATTTTACCTTTGAATGTGGACTTTGAAAATGAAGTTTGATGGAAAAAAAATAAAATGAAGCATGAGCCAAGCACTTGAAGTCATAGCTCAGATGCATTCCCTCCTTTCACCACCCACCCGACATCCTCAGGGTGAGTTCCTTGCCTTCTGCTCTACTGTCCCCTGCCACCTTTCACACCCTGTCAGAGACGTGGGTGCAGGAGCAAGGAGCACTGATGTTGGGTGTTTATTGTCCTGTATGGCAAATTGCAAGGTGGGGCCCAAGGCATCTGTGAAGATTTGCACTCAGTTCGTAAAAATCTCACGCTAGAGAAAATCTAAAAAGCATATAAAAAGCATTATGACACATCAAAAGAGACACTTTAGAAGGAAGGAAGAAACTTTTTTCTGCTTTTTGAATAAGGTAATTAATACTTTTTCTTTTTTTCCCTGCCCTGGTCTCCACAAATTGTCTAGCTGGCCCTGCTTTCAAAGATGGTCTACATTACTTCAACTCCCACATATCAGACTATAGTTCAGACCTGTCTCTGGAACTCAAGACCTCTTTAGCCAACTGACTTTTCAGCATTCCAATTTGGTTGTATGATATAAAACTCTCAAACTCAAATTGTCAAAACTTAATTGATTTTTTTCCCCATAGAGACTTATTTTTTCAGTAGTTTCCCCCATATCCAGTGATGTCAATTCCATATATTCAAATAATCAGGCCCAAACCTTATCCTTTATTACTCATATATAAGAAGAGGTTCACATAATCAGTTCTTGCAAGCAATAAATGAAGGCCTCCTAGCATGGTGTTGGATGAATGTGTATGTGTGTTTCTCTCTTTGCACACACAATTCTTACTTTGCATAGCATTATAGGACTATTAATAAAAATCACCATGCAGCTTAAAGACATGCAAGCAATCTTGATAATTATTGAGAAATGGTACAACCACTATGGAAAAAGAGTATGGCAATTCTTCAAAAATTAAAAAGTAGTGCCTCCCAAATCAGAGACTTAGGGGATGGAGGGAGGGGCTAGTAAATTGTTTTAAGGAGCCCTCCTGGCAGTTCTGATACAAATCAAGTTTGTGAACAGAGGTTTTATTAGGGAGATATGGGCATTCTAATAGCCTCCATCTGTACTGGCCTGTGAGGATTTTATGATCCAGCAATTACACTTCTGGGTATTTATCCAAAAGAATTGAAACCAGGGTCTTGAAAAGATATTAGCATTGCAGTGTTCATTGCAGCTTTATTCACAATACCAAAAGGTGGAAGCCACCCAAATGTCCATCCATAAATAAATGGATAAACAAAATGTAGTAATTATGTACAATCAAATATAATTCAGCGTTAACAAAGAAGGAAATTCTGTCTCAGGTACAACATGAACAAACCTTTGGGACACTACCTTAAGTGAAATAAGCCAGTCACAAAAAGCAAACACCACATGATTCCACGTATGAAATATTTAAAGTAATCAAATTCATAAAAACAGAAAGTAGAATTTTGTTACCAGGGGCTGGGCAAAGGTAAAAATGAGAAGCTGCCAAAAGAACACAGAGTCTCCATTTTGCAAGGTGAAAAAATTATGGAGACATTATGCAAGAATGTGAATATATTTAACACCACTGAACTATGTACTTAAAAATGGTTAAGATGATAAATTTAGTGTTTTTAACCACAATTAAAATAATTTTTAAAAGTAATTAAAATAAAAATTTAGAGTCTTTCATGACTTTTAAAATTTTTGTCTATACATTAAAACTCTTTCATGGATCACAGCCTTGTCATGGTGAAGGGGTTTGCATAACTCAATGAAGCTATGAACCATGCTCTGCAGGACCACCTAAGACAGACAGGTCATAGTGAAGAGTTCAGACAAACCATGGTTCATTTGAGGAGGATATGGCAACCCACTCCAGTATTCTTGCCATGAGAACCCCATGAACAGTATGAAAAGACAAAAAGATGACACCAGATGAGCCTCCCAGGTTGGAAGGTATCCAGTGTGCTTCTGGGGAAGAGCAGAAAGCAATTACTAATAACTCCAGAAACAATGAACCATCTGGGCCAAAGAGGAAACAATGTTCAGTTGTGGATATATCTGGTGGTGAAACCAAAGTCCAATGCTGTAAAGAACAATATTGCCTAAAAAACGGGAATGTTAGGTCCATGATTCAGGGTAAATTGAAAGTGGTAAAGTAAAAGATGGCAAGAATGAATATTGACATCTTAGGAGTCAGTGAACTAAAAAGGACAGGGATGGGAAAATTTAATTCAGATGACCATTATATCTACTATTATGGGCAAAGTTTCCTTAGAAGAAATGGAGTAGTCCTCATAAACAAAAAAAGAGTCTGAAATGTAGTACTAGGATGCAACCACAAAAATGATAGAATGATCTTGGTTCATTTCCAAGGCAAACCATTCAACATCACAGTAATGGAAGTCTATGCCCCAACCACTCATGCCAAAGGAGCTGAAGTTGAATGGTTCTATGAAGATCTACAATATCTTCTGGAACTACCATCATGAAAATAGGTGCCCTTTTCATCATAGGGGATTGGGATGCAAAAGTAGAAACACAAAAGATATTTAGGATAACAAGCAAGTTTGGCTTCAGAGTACAAAATGAAGCAGGGCAAAGTCTAAAAGAATTTTGCCAAGATAACACACTGGTCATAGCAAATACTCTTTTCCAACAATCCAAGTAACTACATAGGGACATCACCTGATGGTCAATGCTGAAATCAGACTGATTATGTTCTTTGTTGACAATGATGGAGAAGCTCTACAGTCAGAAAAAACAAGCCCTGGAGTTGACTGTGGCTCAGATCATGAGCTCCTTATTGCAAAATTTAGCTAAATTGAAGAAAGTAAGGAAAACCACTGGCCCACTCATGTATGGCCTAAATCAAATCCTGTGTGATTATACAGTAGAGGAACAAATAGATTCAAAGCACCAGATCTGGTACACAGAGTGTCTGAAGAACTATGGATGGAAGTTTGTAACACCATACAGGAGAAACCATCCCAAAGAAAAAGAAATGCAAGAAGGCAAAGTAGTTGTCTAAGGAGGTTTTACAAATAACTGAAGAAAGAAGAGAAGTGAAAGGCAAGGGAGGAAGGGAACGATATATTCAACTAAATGCAGAACTCCAGAGAATAGCAACTAGAGATGAGAAAGCCTTCTTAAGTGAACAATGCCAAAAAATAGAGGAAAACAGTAGTGTTAGAAAGAGTAGACAGCAAAAGGAACGCAGATGTATAGAATAGACTCGTGGACTTTGGGGATGAGGGTAAGGGTGGGATGATATGGGAGAAGGGCATTGAAACATGTTAATTATCATATGTCTAATCAATCGCCAGCCCAGGATTGATGCTCGGGGCTGGTGCAGTGAGATTTCCCGGGGGGGAGGGAGGAGGGAGTGGGGCTCTGGAGGGGAAGCATATGTAAACCCATGGTGATATCATGTCATTGTATGGCAAAAACAATAAAAATAAAAATAAAATAAATAAAAAATAAAAATAAATAAATAAATAAAAGAAAGAGTAGAGATTGCGTCAAGAAAATTGGAGATGTCAAGGAAACATTTCATGCAAGGATGGATATGATAAAAGACAGAAATGGTAAGGACCTAACACAAGAAGAAGGGGTTGCAAGACTACACAGAAGAACTGTACAAATATGTTCTTAATGACCTGGAGAACCAGGATGGTGTGATCCCTCACCTAGAACCAAACGTCACAGAGTGTGAAGTCAAGCAAGCCTTAGGAAGCATTACTATGAATCGAGTTAGTGGAGGTAATGGAATTCCAGGTGAGCTTTTTAAAATCCTAAATGACTATGCTATCAAAGTACTGCACTCAATATGTCAGCAAATTTGGAAAACTAAGCAGGGACCAAAGGACTAGAAAAGGTCAATTTTCATTCCAATCCCCAAGAAGGACAATTGAATATTCAAACTGCTAGACAACTGTGCTCATTTCACATGCTAGCAAGGTAATGCTCAAAATATCAAGCTAGACCTTAGCAGTAGGTGAACTGAGAACTTCCAGATGTACAAGCTGGGTTTCAAACAGGCAGAAGGGACAGATATCAAACTATTAACATCCTTTTGATCATGGAGAAAGCAAGGGAGTTCTAGCAAAAAAAAAAAAATCAACTTCAGCTTCATTGACTATGTTAAAGCCTTTGATTGTGTAGATCATAACAAACTACGGAGAATTCTTAAAGAGATGGGAATACGAGATCACCTTACCTGCAAATGTCTGCATCCTGGGAAACCTGTATGCAGGTCAAGAAGCAACAATTAGAACTGGACATGGAATCAGTTCAGTTCAGTTGCTCAGTCATGTCCAACTCTTTGAGACCCATGGACTGCAGCATGCCAGGCCTCCCTGTCCATAACCAACTCCCAGAGTTTACCCAAACTCATGACAATCAAGTTGGTGACACCATCCAACCATCTCATCCTCTGTCGTCCCCTTCTCCTCCTGCCCTCAATCTTTCCCAGAATCAGGGTCTTTTCAAATGAGTCAGTTTTTCTCATCAGGTGGCCAAAGTGTTGGAGTTTCAGCTTCAGCATCAGTCTTTCCAATGAATATTCAAGACTGATTTCCTTTGCGATGGACTGGTTGGATCTCCTTGTACTCCAAGGGACTCTTAAGAGTCTTCTCCAACAGCACAGTTCAAAAGCATCAATTCTTCAGCACTCAGCTTTGGTTAGAGTCCAACTCTCACATCCATACATGACTACTGGAAAAACCATAGATTTGAGTAGATGGACCTTTGTTGGCAAAGTAATGTCTCTGCTTTTTAACATGCTGTCTAGGTTGTCTAGGACATGGAATGGCTTAGTTCAAATTGGGAAAGGAGTGCAACAAGACTTTATACTGTCACCCTGCTTATTTAACTTATAGACAGATTACATCATGTGAATGTTGAGCTGGATGATCTCAAGATGGATTCAAGATTGCCAAGGAGAAATATCCACAACCTCAGATATGCAGATAATACTATTATAATGGCAGAAAGTGAAAAGAAACTAAAGAGCCTCTTGATGAGAGTGAAAGAAGAGAGTGAAAAAGCTGGTTTAAAACTCAGCATTCAACAAACTATGATGATAGCATCCAGTCACATCACTTCATGGCAAATAGAAGGAAAAAACTGGCAGCAGCCACAGATTTTATTTTCTTGGGCTCACAAATCACTGCAGATGGTGACTGTAGACATGAAATTAAAAGACATTCACTCATTAGAAGGAAAACTATGGCAAACAAAGACAGCATTCTAAAACGCAGAGACACCACATTGCTGACACAGGTCCAGGTCCATATATTCAAAGCTATGGTTTCTCCAGTAGCCATGTATGGATGTGGGAGTTGGACCATAAAGAAGATTGAGCACTGAAGAACAGATGCTGTCAAACTGTGGTGCTGGAGAAGACTCTTAAGAGTCGCTTAGACAGCATGGAGATCAAACTAGTCAATCCTAAAGGAAATCAACCTTGAAAATTCATTGAAAGAACTGATACTGAAGCTGAAGTTCCAATAAGGTCACTTTATTTGAAGAGCCAACTCACTGGAAAAGATGCTGATGTTGGGAAAGATTGAAAGGTAATGGAGAAGGGGGTAGCAGATAATGAGATGATTGGATGGCATCATTGACTCAATGGACATGAATGTGAGCAAACTCCAGGAGACAGTGGAGGACAGAAGAGCCTGGTGAGCTGCAGCCACGGAGTCTCAAAGAGTCAGACACAGCTTAGTGACTGAACAGCAAGACATTAAAAATTCTTATTTCAATTACAAATATAGAAAAATGCAAGTGCTAATAAAACTATTTAGTACACTGCCGTATAAAACATTATGTACTTTTAAGAATTGAATTGTTTATTTGAAAGAAAAAACCTATCAAGAGTAGTTTCAATAGTGCTTTCCTCCTAGTCATCATAAAACTTACAAAAGAGCAAGAATGTTTTCTACGTGATGGAGAATTCTCATATTCTTTTCTAAGTTTGAAATATTTTACAGTACTTTATCCATGGCAATTTCAATCTCAGGAAATGTCAGTGATATCCTTTAATGTACTTTTGTCAGCATCACTTCAGCTGGGATACCTTGGTTATTTTTGTCATAACAATTTTTGTCAATAAGTTCATATCATTTATATCAATAAGATTATCCTCACTAAAGTAACTCTGATAGTTTTTACCCTAAAATGGTTAATGGTTAACACTTATTTTTACATCATGATAGGATGAGCAAAAAGTGAAGGTGCTGGAGTATAAGTAGCTGATCCCTTCTTGCAGGCACTGACTACCTATGGGACTGTTTCAGACACCATGGCTTGTGTGGACTTCACATTTTGACAACTTGCCACTAGTTTGCTTCTAATTTCTCCTGGACTTCACCCCATGAATCTTTTCCCTTTGCTGTTTTGATCTGTATTCTTTCTTTTTGATAGATCATAATCATGAGTACAACAGTTTCTGAGTCCTGTGTATCCTTCTCATAAGTCATAAAACCTGAGTGTGGTCTTGACACACCATGCTATAAGATGAATGTAGAAAAACTAATTATGCAATGTTTGGAATCCAGTTAGTGTTACATAAATATTAGCTCTTGCCTCCATGTGTTTATATTCTAATAGAAAAAATAGTGAATAAATATTCAATTTGCTTGAATATTTATCCCTCCCTCAGGGGGGCTCCCCAAGACCTATCTTTTTCATCATTATATGATTGACCTCACACACGTTATGTGTTAATTACATATAACTTATATACCCTGAGTTTTTTGAAAGAGATGTAGTGTATACATAATACGGTATTAGTATTGACCTTTTAAATAGACTGACCTGAAAAAAACATCCATAAAGATGCTGCTTCAGTATGTTGACATTGAGATAGCATAGAAAGTTTTTAAGAAAAAGTGTTAAATAAAATTAAAATAATGTTAAGTGTTTTAAAACATACTTTATGTTTTTTAAATGTCCATAAGTATTCAAAAACTAGACTATCAAATTAAAGTTTTTTTAATACTCTTATGTTTTACAACTAACACCTTTGTAGTACAACTATACCAAACTATTATTAGAGGTGGAAGACTAGATCACAGAACATATGCTAGGTTGCAGCAATTCACAACAGTATTTAGCTTCACAATCACAATGTGAGAATGCACCACAATCTATATCTTTAGACTTCAGCTTTAAATGTGTGGTGATTTAATATGCTCTGCATAGACACTCTGGGGAAAAAAAACACTTATTTTTTCATTATGTAGGAATACACATTCTTAGTAATTTTTTAATTTAGTGAGGGAAATTCTTATAAAAAATTATCCTTATGCCAACCACCCATATAAAGACTTTCTTAAGTACCAGATATGCATATTGCTTTAATTTTTTTTTTCATTTTCACAAGTAGAGTACAAATAGCTCATGTGATTAAGCATCAGAGTCTTTCAATTATCACTTGAAACAGATCATTGTGCTACTGCTTGTCTGCTTACACCACTTAAAATGTAAATCTGACTCAATATTTCAATCCATGGTGAATTTCCTCACCGATCTATATTTATTCCCTATCTTTCCCTATAAAAAGCATATATTGATACCAAAGTAGATAATTCTACTGGTAATTATACCTTCATTAAGAGATGTAATTTTGTAGTTATTATATTTGGCTATTTCTTTGAAAATTCTCAAAAATGGGACAAGACAACAAAAAAGTGGTTATGTATTGTCTTACATGGTTGTATCCATCTCAGTCCCATTCTGAAGGGACTGAGAATTTACTTGCAAAGTTAGCCTGCTGCTCAACGTTTCATGAAGACTGGGAGAGACACAAGACTCCTGGGTCAGAGACAGGAGTTTATTACTCAGAGCACTAGCTACAGCCTGCATATCATGTACTTGCTTGCCCTGGTCTTCTTATCCCCATTCAGATAACTCAAAGTGTGTTGCATTGTAGAATTTCCTAGAATGGCAAACTTGCATAAAAGAAGTGTTTCATTTAAACATTTCTCTGGAGTGAGTGAGTCATTATTATATGAAATATATGCATGTTTACTTTGTTTTGGAAGTAAATACTATCTCTACATTTCAAGGCTGTAAGCAAGCCGACACTTTGCTCCAGATACAGACAATATATCTCTCTCCCAAGGCCATGCATCTTCAAATACTCTTGAAAAGATAATCGGAAATGAAGGGTAATCAGTGTCTCACTGGGTGGAACATGCAGAACTAAGAGTAATACATGAAAAAAGTATTGCCTTCCAATAATTAAAAGCTACAATATTTTCATTCTAATTTTAAAATACATTGCTCTATAGTACTCTTTATATTTTGAATTCCAGTGAAGCTAGTTCAAAACTGTACCCATTTCCTCAAAAACTGCTTTTTTCCCCAATAGTTTCTTTTCCTGTAGCTTCCTACCTTCCTTTTCCAGCAGGGATACTCTGTCATGTCAGTCACTGCCATTCTGGTAATATCTGCACTGAATTCCAATTACACTAACTTTTTCACTCTCAGATCAGAAGATCTTTTATTTTTATTGTTCTCTAAACATCAAAAAATAGGCCTTAACTGACAAAACGTGGTCCACTGGAGAAGGGAATGGCAAACCACTTCAGTATTCTTGCCTTGAGAACTCCATTAACAGTATGAAAAGGCAAAAAGATAGGACACTGAAAAAAAAAAAATTCTTTAGATGAGTAGGTGCCCAACATGCTACTGGAAATCAGTGGAAAAATAATTCCAAAAAGGATGAAGAGATGGAACCAAAGCAAAAACAATACCCCACTGTGGATATGACTGGTGATGGAAGTAAAGTCCGATGCTATAAAGAGCAATATTGCATAGGAACCAGGAATGGTAGGTCCATGAATCAAGGCAAATTGGAAGTGGTCAAACAGGAGATGACAAGATTAAACATCGATATTTTAAGAGACAGAAAACTAAAATGGACTGAAATGGGTGAATTTAACTCATATGACTATTATATCTACTACTGTGGGCAAGGATACCTTAGAAGAAATGGAGTAGCCATCATCGTCAACAAAAGAGTCTGAAATGCAGTATCTGGATGCAATCTTAAAAACAACAGAATGATCTCTTCACTTCCAAGGTAAACCATTCAATATCACAGTAACCCAAGTCTATGCCCCAACCAGTAATGCTAAAGAAGCTGAAATTAAATGGTTCTAGGAAGACCTGCAAGACCTTCTAGAACTAACACCCCCAAAAGATGTTCTTTTCATTATAGGAAACTGGAATGCAAAAGTAGGAAGTCAGGAAATACCTGGAGTAACAGGCAAATTTCGCCTTGAAGTAAAGAATGAAGCAAGGCAAAGGCTAATAGAGTTTTTCTGGGAGAACACACTGGTCATAGCAAACACAGCCTTCCAACAACACAAGAGAAGACTCTACACGTGGACATCACCAGATGGTTGGACATCATCATCAATACCGAAACCAGACTGATTATATTCTTTGCAGCCAAAGATGGAGAATCTCTACACAGTCAGCAAAAACAAGACAGGGAGATGACTGTGGCTCAGATCATTAACTCTTTATGGCCAAATTCAGACTTAAATGGACAAAAGTAGGGAAAACCACTAAACCATTCAGATATGATCTAAATCAAATCTCTTACAGAGGAAGTGATAAACAGATTCAAGGGATTAGATCTGATAGACAGAGTGCCTGAAGAATTATAGACAGAGGTTTGTGACATTGTAGAGGAGGCAAGGATCAAGACCATCCTCAAGAAAAAAAATGCAAAAAAGAAAAATGGTTGTTTGAGGAGGTCTTACAAATAGTTCTGAAGAGAAAAGAAAGGCAAAGGAGGAAAGGAAAGATATACCCATTTGAATGCAGAGTTCCAAAGAATAGCAAGGAGATATAAGAAAGCCTTCCTCAGTGATCAATACAAAGAAATAGAGGAAAACAATAGAATGGAAAAGACTAGAGATCTCTTCAAGAAAACTAGAGATACCAGGAACATTTCATGCAAAGATGGGCTCAATAAAGTACAGAAATCATATGGACCTAACAGAAGCAGAAGATATTAAGAAGAGGTAGTGATAATACAAAGAAGAACTATACAAAAAACATCTTTATGACCCAGATAATCATGATGGTGTGATCACTCACCTATAGCCAGACAGTCTGGATTGCAAAGTCAAGTGGGCCTAGGAAGCATCACTAAAAACAAAGCTAGTGGAGGTGATAGAATTCCAGTTGAGCTATTTCAAATCCTAAAAGATAATGCTGTGAAAATGTGGCACTCAACATGCCAGTAAATTTTGAAAACTCAGCAGTGGCCACAGGACTGCAAAAGGTCAGTTTTCATTCCAATTCCAAAGAAAGGCCGTGTTAAAAATGCTCAAACTACCAAACATTTGCACTCATCTCACATGTTAGTAAAGTGATGCACGAAATTCTCTAAGACAGGCTTCAACAATACGTGAACCATGAACTTCCAGGCTTTCAAGGTGGATTTAGAAAAGGCACAGGAACCAGAGATCAAATTGCCAACATCCACTGTATCATTGAAAAAGCAAGAGAGTTCCAGAAAAACATCTATTTCTGCATATTGACTATGCCAAAGCAACTGTGTGGATCACAACAAACTGTGGAAAATTCTGAAAGAGATGGGAATACTAGACCATCTGACCTGCCTCTTAAGAAATCTGTGTGCAGGCCAGAAAGAAACAGTTAGAACTGGACATGGAACAGCAGACTGGTTCCAAATGAGGACAGGAGTATGTCAAGCAAGGCTGTATATTTTGGCCTCACTTATTTAATTTATATGCAGAGTACATCATGAGATATGCTGGGCTGGAGGAAACAAGCTAGAATCAAGATTACTGGGAGTAATAGCAACAACCTCAGATATGAAGATGACACCACCCTTATGGCAGAAAGCAAAGAAGAACTAAGGAGCCTCTTGATGAAAGTGCAAGAGGAGAGTGAAAAAGTTGGCTTAATGCTCAACATTCATAAAACTAAGATCATGACATCTGGTCCCATCACTTCATGGCAAATAGATGGGGAAACAATGAGAGACTATGTTTTTGGGCTCAAAAATCATTGCAAATGGTGACTCCAGCCATGAAATTAAAAGATGTTTGCTCCTCGAAAGAAAAGCTATGACCAACCTAGACAGCAAATTAAAAAGCAGAGATGTTACTTTCCCAAAAAGGTCCATCTAGTCAAGGCTCTGGTTTTTCTAGCAGTCGTGTATGGATATGAGAGTTGGACTATAAAGAAAGCTGAGCACTGAAGTATTGATGCTTTTGAACTGTAGTGTTGGAGAAGACTCTTGGACTGCAAGGAGGTTCAAGCACTCCATCGTAAAGGAAATCAGTCCTGAATATTTATTTAAGGACTGATGCTAAAGCTGAAACTCCAATACTTTAGCCACCTGATATGAAGTATGACTCCTGGGAAAGACCCTGATGCTGGGAAAGATTGAAGACAGGAGGAGAAGGGGATGACAGAAGATGAGATGTTTGCATGGCATCACCGACGTGATGGTCATGAGTTTGGGTAAACTCCGGGAGTTGATGATGGACAGGGAGGCCTAGCATGCTGCCAGTCCATGGGGTCACAGAGTCAGATAGGACTGAGCAACTGAACTGAAATGAACAACTTTCATTCATTAATTCATTCACTAGTTTACATTCAATGACTACCAATGTGCCTAATAAACAGAAAGTACTCAACAAATTTTAGATAGAATTACTACATTCTAAGAGTCTAGGAAATCTAGAAATTACTAGTGTTAATTTATTCATCATCTTTAACATTGAAATGTTTCACAGGCTTCCCTGATGATTTAGTGGTTAAGAGTTTGCCTGACAAGGCAAGAGACACAGGTTACATTCCTGGTCTGGGAAGATCTCACATGCCTGCTGTGGAATAACAAAGCCCATGCACCACAGCTACTAAGCCAGTGCTCTAGAGCCTACATGTTGAAGCTACTGAAGGCCACATATCTACAGCCTGTGCTCTGCCTGTGATGCTTCTCACACAATGAGAAGCCCATGCATCACAAGGCTCCACACACTAACCAGACAAAGCTCTCATGTAGCAACAAAGACCCAGTGCAAACAAAAGAAAGAAAGAAAAAGAAGTGCTTCACAGTGAAGTTATTAAGAAGGACACTGAAAATGCATAAATTCATACAATATATTATGACCCAAATTCCTATTAGGAAAACAGCTCAAATATAAGAGATTAGAATTTTGTAATCATGGCATTTTTCACATTCTTATTAAGGATAATAGCTATAACAATATTTCTCATTTGGGAAGTAGGATCAAACATGGTGATGGTGATGTATTTGAATCAAGGTAGAAGGAAGAACAATATGAGTCAAAGATGATCTGCTGCTAAGTCGCTTCAGTCGTGTCCGACTCTGTCTGACCCCATAGATGGCAACCCACCAGGCTCCCCAAGCCCTGGGATTCTCCAGGCAAGAACACTAGAGTGGGTTGCCATTTCCTTCTCCAATGCATGAAAGGGAAAAGGGAAAGTGAAGTCGCTCAATCGTGTCCGACTCTTAGCGACCCCGTGGACTGCAGCCTACCAGGCTCCTCCATCCATGGGATTTTCTAGGCAAGAGTATTGGAGTGGGGTGTCATTGCCTTCCCCGAAAGATGATCCGAATCATATTCATATCTCAATACCCCTCTCTTAGGAAAAAAAACACAGAATTGATAAAGAAGATGGGATAGCCTCAAGATTCATATACCAGTGCCTTCCTTTATATTTTGGGTCAGAAAAAAAAGTTGTTTTTTTTTTCAACTACAAATATTTGTTTAGTTCCAAAATTAGTGTCACTCTATAAAGAGACTATTTCAAAAATGATAGTAAAGGATGATAAAAAGCTAGATAAGTGATAGATCAGGATTTATGAAGAACTAGTAGAATGTATCTTTTTAAATTTTAATTCCAGAGCATTTAGGAGAAGATTTGTGTTCTCCATCTCTGCATAGTAGCCATCACTCCCTGTTACTTTTACCTCTTTATACATTCATACAATATCTCTTACCTGTGATAGAGTGTTTGAACCTGAGAATAATGTTAGATATTTAAAATTTATAAACATCATCAATATAGCTAATACCATGTATCATATGACAGTTGCACAGTTCAGATTCCAAGAAACTTATACTTGAGACAGAGTTCAATTCAAATATAGCTGTATTTTTTTAAGTAGTGTTCAGTCTATAGAGCCAGTAGCAGAGATAATTGACACAAGCATAATAGCATTTCATATTCAAGATCAGGTTGGGAATAAATAAAGTTTAGGTTTTTTAAAGCTAGACTAGTTACTTCCATCTAATTGTCTTAAGGGATAATCTTGAAATATAGCGTTGAATGCTATCATTTTGGCTTTCTTAAACCATTGCTACAGTTTCTGAAAATTTTGCCTAGTAAGAATTAAAAGCATAAAGTTTAGTAATTAAATTTAGCTGCTGAAAGTCAATGTGGTTGTGTTGCTGATAAGCACATACTCTTTTTAAGATCACGGGACTATTTCTGTAAACACAATACTTACAAGGGAGAAAGAAATCACATCAATACTGAGTTTCAGAAATAAATCATTAGCAAAATTAGATAGAATTAATATTAGCTGCAAATGTGCCAGAGGACAGCTGGGCACCAGGCTGAGCACTGGAACTTGTCTCCTGTTGACTCTTTGGGATAAAGATAATGGCAGGAGCAGAGCTGTGCTTGATTAAACGATAACAGGACCACGTTTTTCTTGCAATCAACAGGATGTCTCAGACAACATGTGCAGAAAAGATCCTCAGGGATCAAGGAAGAGAGGGGGTATCAGTGCATAAAATGTCCTGCCAATCTCCCAGAAACTCTCATGCTAGAATTCATCCCGCGGAAGAGATCTAGGCATACATTGGAGAGTGCATTAAATCAGACAAGGCTCAGAAATCAGGCTCAGAAAAGAGGATTGACTAGGGAGAACCATTACATTTTCCCCTATATAAGCACTTAATACTTATAAGCGATTTACATCCTTAGGTCTCTGATTCTTTTCTGGCTCAGACTTCATGTGATCTTTTGGAGATTTCTTGGTAGCTCAGACAGTAAAGAATAATCTGCCTGCAATACAGGAGATCGGAGTTCAATCTCTGGGTTGGAAGATCCCCTGGAGAAGGGAACGGCAACCCACTCCAGTAATCTTGCCTAGAGAACTTCATGGACAGAGGAGCCTGGCAGGCTTCAATTCATGGGGCCACAAAGAGTTGGACATGACTGAGCCACTATCACTTTCAAGCAATTTAAGCAACCCCAAATGCACACAACTCACTCTAAGCCTGCCCTTGTGTTCTTCCACCCACACTTTGCTTCTTATAAATGCCTTACCCACTTGATACCTTCAAACCTTTGCTAAATTCTTTCTTCATGGAAAACAAGAACTGAGGTCCTGCTACAAGCCACTGGCCCTCACGGCCCAGCAGTTAGGATCTGGCATTTGAGAGTGCCACCATGGCTTGGTTCAATCTCCAGTCAGGAAACTAAGAGCCTGCTTCAAGTTCCTGCACCCATGGTCCTGTCGATACCACAAATATTTCACAATTTGGAATTATCCTCATCAGTTCCACATATGTATACATGTAGACAGAGCACTCCACATACACTGATTCTTGAGAATTAATTCTTCAATTAATAAGGAACTCTGCAAAAATGTAATATGGAGCTAAATTGACTGAGCTCTGGGTCTTTTAGATGAAAATATTGTCTTCCTTTGAAAATTCTTTAAATATTTGAAAAGTGTCACCTATAGCAAAAGACACCAGAAAGATGCATCTAGCTTTAGGAAACAAACAAACAAACATGAATACATCAAAATTTATATTCATATTACGATTATTTCAAGTTTTACCTTGATTTTCAAGTGGAAATCTAATGCTGCTCAATGTTGGAGCAATATCACAAAAGATTTGGTGATCCTCTGTAAGATAGGTGTCTATCCTTTCTTTGCTTACTTTGTATATCAGATTACCAAACATAGGCAAAACACTCTCCAACATAAACCAAAGCAGGATCCTCTATGACCCACCTCCAAGAATATTGGAAATAAAACACAAATAAACAAATGGGACCTAATTAAAATGAAAAGCTTCTGCACAACAAAGGAAACTAAAAGCAAGGTGAAAAGGCAGCCTTCAGAATGGGAGAAAATAATAGCCAACGAAGCAATGGACAAACAGTTAATCTCAAAAATATACAAGCAACTCCTGCAGCTCCATTCCAGAAAAATAAATGACCCAATCAAAAAGTGAGCCAAAGAACTAAACAGACATTTCTCCAAAGGAGACATAAAAATGGCAAACAAACACATGAAAAGATGCTCAACATCACCCATCAGAGAAATGCAAATCAAAACCACAATGAGGTACCACTTTACACCAGTCAGAATGGCTGCCATCCAAAAGTCTACAAGCAATAAATGCTGGAGAGGATGTGGAGAAAAGGGAACCCTCTTACACTGTTGGTGGGAATGCAAACTAGTACAGCCACTATGGAGAGCAGTGTGGAGATTCCTTAAAAAACTGGAACTAGAACTGCCATATGACCCAGCAATCCTACTGCTGGGCACACACACCGAGGAAACCAGAATTGAAAGAGACATGTGTACCCCAATGTTCATCACCACATTGTTTGCAATAGCAAGGACATGGAAGCAACCTAGATGTTCATCAACAGATGAATGGATAAGAAAGCTGTGGTACATATACACAATGGAATATTACTCAGCCATTAAAAAGAATTCATTTGAATCAATTCTATTCAAGTGGATGAAACTGGAGCCTATTATCCAGAGTGAAGTAAGCCAGAAGGAAAAACAAAAATACAGTATATTAATGCATATATATGGAATTTAGAAAGATGGTAACAAGAATCTTGTATGTGAGACAGCAAAAGAAACACAGTCTTTTGGACTCTGTGGGAGAGGGAAAGCGTGGGATGATATGAGAGAACGGCATTGAAACTTGTTAATTATCATATGTGAAATCAATTGCCAGTCCAGGTTTGATTCTCAGGGCTGGTGCACCAGGATGACCCAGAGAAAGGAAATCGGGAGGGAGGTGGGAGGAGGGTTCTGGAAGGGGAACATATATATACCCATAGCAGATTCATGTCAATGTATGGCAAAACCAACACGATAATGTAAAAAAATAAAATAAAATTTTAAAAATAAATAAATAAATAACAAAGGGGAATAAATTATGTACCAAATGAGTGCTCAGGACAATAAATGCCACAAGAAGAGGTAAGAGTGGTCTGGAAAGGTCAAGAAAATTCCATAGAAAATGAAGTGAGCTTGAAAGTACTAGAAGAATTGGATGAATAAGGAAGAAGGATGCAGGCATCCAGGGATCTAGAAGTTGGAATTCATCTGGTCTGTGTTATTTGACTACAGTGTGGTATCCATGTACTAGATATAAAGAAAAATACATCTGGAAAGATAATTAAAAGCAAAATGATATAGTTTCTTGAATGCTAAGTTTTGTACTCAGTCTGTAGATAAAGGGATTGTTGATGATTTAGAAAGTTTCAAGGGATATTTGTGAACGAGAAGGCCACTGAATAAAACTTGTGCTATTATTCCTTGCTCCCCGCTGAATGGGAAAAGAACTTTCTATTGCCAAGGTGCAGTGCCTCGGCAAGGACTATGGCATAACTAAGTTCTGTACGACTTAATTTAGTAACAGTGTGAGAGTGCTCACCTCAGGTACTTTAAAGGACCTGAGTATATTGTGTACTTGAGCATATTGTGTACCTGGGTGTATTGTATGCCTGAGTATATTACATACCTGAATATGTTGCATACCTGGGTATATTGTATACCTGTGTATATTGTGTACCGGGTTTATTGTATACCTGACTATATTGTGTACCTGAATATATTGTATACCTGGGTATGTTTTATACCTGAGTATATTATATACCTGAGTGCATTGTGTTCCTGGGTATATTGTATATGTGGGTATATTGTATACCTGACTGTATTGTGTACCTGGGTATATTACATAACTGAGTATGTCACATACCTGGGTATATTGTATAACTGTGTATATTGTATACCTGAATATATTGTGCACCTTGGGATGCTGTGTGGCTGGGTATATTGTGTACCTGGGTATGTTTTATACTTGAGCACATTTTTATACCCGGGCATGTTTTATACCTGAGTGTATTTTATACCTGGGTATGTTTTGTGCCTGGGCACATTTTATACCTGAGCATATTTTATACCTGGGTATGTTTTATACCTGAGAGCATTTTGTACCTGGGCATGTTTTGTACCTGAGTAGGTTTTATACCTAAGTATATTATATACCTGGGTATGTTTATCCCTGGGTATATTGTGTACCTGAGTTTATTGTGTCCCTGAGTATGTTGTGTGCCTGAGTACATTGTAGCAGACATGCACCCAGTTAAGTAAGTGGGTTCACAGATTATGTTATCTAATTTAAGTCAAACTCACCCATGAGTGAACGCATGATTTATAAAAATAAATAATTATAAAAGTAGCAAGAAGTAACAATATTGTTACTCAAAATCTCAGAAACTTCATATTGAGCATAAAAGGTCAGGCATAAGGAGGATAAGCTATTTGAATTCAGTCATATAAAGTTCAAAACAAGTAAAACTCAGCTATGGTGTCAGAGATCAGGCTACTGGCTGTCTTTAGCAATGGCAGGAGGAGTATAGAGACCAGGAGAAGGTACAAAGGGAGCTTCGGAGGCACTGGTCATGGTCTATCTCCTGTTCCTAATTCAAGTTACACAGGTACACACCTATGTTCACTTTGTGAAAATTCATCAAGCTAGACACTCATGATTTGCCTTTTCTCCCTGCATGTTATCTTTAAAAGGTTAAGTTGCTCCTGCAGCTCCATTCTAGAAAAATAAACAACCCAATTAAAAAGTGGGCCAAAGAACTTAACAGACATTTCTCCAAAGAAGATATAAAAATGGCTAACAAACACATGAAAAGATGCTCAACATCACTCATTATCAGAGAAATGCAAATCAAAACCACAATGAGGTATCACTTTACACCAGTCAGAATGGCTGCCATCCAAAAGTCTACAAGCAATAAATGCTGGAGAGGATGTGGAGAAAAGGGAACCCTCTTACACTGTTGGTGGGAATGCAAACTAGTACAACCACTATGGAAAACAGTGTGGAGGTTCCTTAAAAAGCTGCAAATAGACCTGCCATATGACCCAGCAATCCCACTGCTGGGCATATACACCGAGGAAACCAGAATTGAAAGAGCCACGTGTACCCCAATGTTCATCGCTGCATTGTTTACAATAGCCAGGACATGGAAGCAACCTAGATGCCCATCAACTGACGAATGGATAAGAAAGCTGTGGTACATATACACAATGGAATATTACTCAGCATTAAAAAAAAATTCATTTGAAGCAATTCTACTCAGATGGACGAAACTGGAGCCCATTATCCAGAGTGAAGTAAGCCAGAAGCAAAAACAACAATACAGTATATTAACGCATATATATGGAATTTAGAAAGACGGTAACGAGAACCCAACATACGAGACAGCAAAAGGAATGCAGATGTATAGAATAGACTCGTGGACTTTGTGGATGAGGATAAGGGTGGGATGATATGGGAGAAGGGCATTGAAGCATGTTAATTTTCATATGTCTAATCAATCGCCAGCCCAGGACTGATGCTCGGGGCTGGTGCAGCGAGATTTCCCGGGGCGGGGAGGGATGAGGGAGGGGGGTTCCGGAGGGGAAGCATATGTAAACCCATGGTGATATCATGACAATGTATGGCAAAAACAATTAAAAAAAATAAAATAAATAAATAAATAAATAAATAAAAGGTTAAGTTGCAATAACTTTTTTAAAAGTAAGATGTTTAATAATAAGGGCTCAAAGAGTACATGGACAAATATCTGTAATTTGTAAGAAAATTGTTTTGTGCTAAATTAAAAACAATTTTTTTAAAAAAAGTGAAAAGTATTTTTTTTTTTAAAGTGAAGAGTAAGAGCTGGAATGGAATGATGAAGTCAATTTGGTTATATCTGAAACAAAGCATTAAATAACCAGTACCCCACTTAATGTAAGATTTTGTTTTCCATTAAATGAATCAAGAATTTTCAGTCAGAAATTTCCTGGTAAGAGTAACTCAGCTATTTCAAATCAGGAAAAGAGATGTTGGATAGAAATTACACAGAAGAAAAAGAATGTTTCTTGTTTTTCTATTCAAAACTTCTCTGAGGATTTATGTTAAAAAATGCCAGAAAAACGTTTTATTAGTCAAACAAATAGTTTAAAAACTACATAATAAAGAATTATCATATATTCTATTTCATATTTAAGACCCGCCAGAGACATCTAGCACATACATGACTCAGTATATTTGGCCAAGTAATGATGTGGAGAAATGTAAACCTTTCATTTCCCTACCATCTATTTCTGAATAGATGGTGAAATCTAGAATCAAATTCTGGTAACTTCCAAAATAAGAAAAAGAAAACAATTATTTTTCTGTCCTTTAATAAAGGTCAGATTGTTACAGAAAATCATAAGTAATTAATTTTGAATCAATGGAGTGATGGCATTGTATATACTTGTCTAATAAAACTAGGAAATATAGGTAAATATAAAATTTCCATCCCCTTAAACTGGTTAATTTCATTTTAACATGAAAAAGTGTTTAGTTAATTATTCCTCCTTAGTGAGCCTAGGGATTTTTTTCCAAAAAGGTCTCTCATTATTCAAGATTTTGCCAATGGGTTATATCCAACTCCCTGCCAGACAGAGGGCACATTTTCACAGCAGCATGAGCTCATAGGATTAGCATCATGAAAGCAAAAACCTTGTTTGCCTGGTTCACTGTTGTAATCTTAGTCTGTAGAATGATGTCTGGCACAGAGGAAATTCTTGGTATCTATGAGTGAGTGAATAAATTAATCTAGATTTCCTAGGTACTGCAGTCATTTCCAAATTATGGTGACATTCTTCAAAAATAATTAGCCTTATTACTTCCCTGTAGCAGGGTGAAGTTCATTGTTTCCAACAAAGGCTGAGATTCTCTCATCTTTCTGAAAAATGCTAAAGCATTAATAATGATAAGTCATAAAAGACGATGATAATGGGGTACTGATATGTAAGGTCAGATTACTGCAGCAAACCTCAAATCACCACCATTCTTGGGGATTCATTATTCAAAAGCAAGCTTCTCCCATCCCCAACATGCCCATCTCCCCATGCATTCATCTTTTTATTACCTTTGATTCCTTACCTCTACTCTATCCTCCCACTGCCTGTCACCTTTTCAATCTTTCCTGTGTGCCCTCTAAAACCACTGTCTTTGAAAACACGTTTTGCAAATCACTGACCTATTAACATATTGTTTCTTCTACTTTTTCCCATTACTGAATTCTAGCTCTTTTCTGAAAGATTGCTTTCCCATCCACCTTGTCAACAGAACTTCAGCTCATTACCCTATGCTTCATGAAATTTCTGTTTGAAGAGGGCCTGCTTTGTTTCTGACTCTACATTACCACTTCCAGACCAATGATGCTCCTTCAAAACTGGACAAGTATCATTCTTTGAAACTAGGTCAGTTCAATAAATGAAACTCTTTCCCTCATTATCATTTGTAACTGTCAATTTTCTACTTTTTTGCTCTTGAAATGCTTCTTTTCTAACAAATACTGCCACCATTGTTGTGGCCTTTCATGAAGCAGAATACATATCCAAATCATAAATTACCTATTCCTTTTACCTTTGTAAAACCAATACCATCAGTCATCTTTTCAAAAGAATTATAAAATCTTGGTATTAACATCAATTCTTCCAATCTCACATAAGCTACATTGTTATTCAGTTGCTCAGTTTTATCATTCTGCAATGATACAGGCCACAACACACCAGCCTTCCATGTAATTCACTATTTCCCAGTTTGCTCAAATAAATGTTCACTGAGTCAGTTCAGTTCAATTCAGTCACTCAGTCATGTCTGACTCTTTGCAACCTCATGGACTGCAGCACACTAGGCTTCCCTGTGTCCATCACCAACTCCCAAAGTTTACCCAAACTGATGTCCATTGAGTCAGTGATGCCATCCAACCATCTCATCCTCTGTCTCTCCCTTCTCCTCACGCCCTCAATATTTCCAAGCATCATAGTCTTTTCCAATGAGTCAGCTCTTCACATCAGGTGGCCAAAGTATTGAAGTTTCAACTTCAGCATCAGTCCTTCCAATGAATATTCAGGACTGATTTCCTTTACGATGGACTGGTTGGATCTCCTTGTACTCCAAGGGACTCTCAAGAGTCTTCTCCAACACCACAGTTCAAAAGCATCAATGCTTCAGTGCTCAGCTTTCATTAGAGTTCAACTCTCACATTCATACATGACTACTGGAAAAACCACAGCCTTGATGAGATGGGCCTTTGTTGGCAAAGTAAAGTCTCTGCTTTTTAATATGCTATCTAGGTTAGTCATAGCTTTTCTTCCAAGGAACAAGCATCTGAATTTCATGGCTGATGTCACCATCTGCAGTGACTTTGAAGCCCAAGAAAATAAAGTCTGTCACCATTTCCACTGTTTCCCCATCTATTTTCCATGAAGTGATGGGACCAGATGCCATGATATTTTCTGAATGTTGAGTTTTAAGCCAGCTTTTCACTGTCTTCTTCCACTTTTATCAAAAAGGTCTTCAGTTCCTCTTCGTCTTCTGCCAAAAGAGTGGTGTCATCTGCATATCTGAGGTTATTGATATTTCTCCTGGTAATCTTGATTCCACCGTGTGCTTGACTCAGCCTGGCATTTTGCATGATGTACTCTACATATAAGTTAAATAAGCAGGGTGACAGTCTACAGCCTTGACATACTCCTTTTACTATTTGGAACCAGTTTATTGTTCCATATCCAGTTCTAACTGTTGTTTCTTGACCTGCATACAGATTTCTCAGGAGGCATGTAAGATGGTCTGGTAATTCCATCTCCTGAAGAATTTTCCACAGTTTGTTTTGATCCACACAGTCAAAGGCTTACCATAGTCAGTAAAATAGAAGTAGATGTATTTCTGGAACTCTTTTGCTCATTTGATGATCCAGCGGATGTTGGCAATTTGATGTCTGGTTCCTCTGAGTGCTCTAAATCCATCTTGAACATCTGGAAGTTCTCGGTTCACATATTGTTGAAGCCTAGATTGGAGAATTTTGAGCAATAGTTTGCTAGCATGTGAGATGAGTGCAATTATGCAGTAGTTTGAACATTCATTCACATTGCCTTCCTTTGGAATTGGAATTAAAACTGTTCTTTTCCAGTTATGTGGCCACAGCTGAGTTTTCCAAATTTACTGACATACTGAGTGCAGCACTTCCACAGCATCATCTTTTAGGATTTGAAATAGCTCAACTGGAATTCTATCACCTCTACTAGCTTTGTTCGTAGTGATGCTTCCTAAGTCCCACTTGACTCTAGACTCCAGACTGTCTGGCTCTAGGTGAGTAATCACATCATCGTGTTTATCTGGGTCATTAAGATCTTTTTTTATATAGTTCTTCTGTGTATTCTTGCTACTTTTTTCTTAATATCTTCTGCTTCTGTTAGGTCCATATAGTTTCTGTCCTTTAATGTGTCCATCTTTGCATGAAATATTCTCTTTGTATCTCTAATTTCCTTGAAGAGATCTCTAGTCTTTCCCATTCTATTGTTTTCCTCTATTTCTTTGCACTAATCACTGAGGAAGTCTTACTTATCTCTCCATGCTGTCCTTTGGAACTCTGCATGCAAATGGGTATATTTATCCTCTTCTTCTTTGACTTTTTTTTTTTAATATGAGTGGTTGTGACACTGTGAGTAAGAGCACCGATTGTGTGGGCTTAAATCCTCTTTTCCAGTTAGTTTTCCAAGATTTTGAGCTTTATGTAGGTGTACCTGGAGGGGTCCTGCTCAGATGTCTTCCCCTTTCCCTTGCATCCCCCTACCCTCCCAATCTCTTTTCCTGACACTGGTCTTTGCTGTCTTCTGATGGGCGTAGGTCAGAGAGTGGAGCAAAAAACAATGGCCTGCCCTTCATGCACTTTCTCCCTTTTTTTTTTTAAGCTTATTTATTTATTTATTTATTTATTTATTTATTTTATTAGTTTTGCCATACAATGACATGATATCGCCATGGGTTTACATATGCTCCCCCTCCAGAACCCCTCTCCCTCCTCCCTCCCTCCTCCTTCCCCCCGGGAAATCTCAATGCACCAGCCCCGAGCATCAATCCTGGGCTGGCAATTGATTACACATATGATAATTAACATGTTTCAATGCCATTCTCCCATATCATCCCACCCTTGCCCTCATCCACAGAGTCCACGAGTCTGTTCTATACGTCTGTGTTCCTTTTGCTGTCTCTCATGCTGGGTTCTCGTTACCGTCTTTCTAAATTCCATATATATGCGTTAGTATACTGTATTGTTGTTTTTCCTTCTGGCTTACTTCACTCTGGATAATGGGCTTCAGTTCCATCCACCTGCATAGAACTGATTCAAATGAATTTTTTTCTTTGACTTCTTTTTTCTTTAGCTTCTCTTCTTTTCTCAGCTATATGTAAGGGCTCCTCAGACAACCATTTTGTCTTTTTGCATTTCTTTTTCTTGGAGATGGGCTTAATCACTGTCTCCTGTACAATGTCATGAATGTCTGTCCATACTTCTTCAGGGACTTTGTCTCTCAGATCTAATCCTTTGAATCTACTTGTCACTTCCACTTGTAAGGGATTTGATTTAGGTGTATAAACTCGAACCCAAAACAACAAAGTAAACAGCAGCAGGATCATACTTATCAATAATTACCTTAAATGTAAGTATGTTGAATGTCCCAACCAAAAGACAAAGACTGGCTGAATAGATACAAAAACAAGACCCCTATATATGTTGTCTACAAGAGACCCATCTGGAAACAAGGGACACATACAGACTGAAAGTGAAGGGCTGGAAAAAGATATTCCATGCAAATAGAGATCAAAAGAAAGCAGGAGTAGCAATACTCATATCATATAAAATAGTCTTTAAAACAAAGGCTGTGAAAAGAGACAAAGATGGACACTACTTAATGATCAAAGGATCAATCCAAGAAGAAGATATAACCATTATGAATATATATGCACCCAACATAGGAGCACTGAAATACATAAGGCAAATGCTAAACAGAAAATTAACAAGGAAACACAAACTTTAAATGATACAATAGACCAGTTAGACCTAATTGATATCTATAGGACATTTCACCCCAGAACAATGAATTTCACCTTTTTCTCAAGTGCACACGGAACCTTCTCTAGAACAGATCACATCCTGGGACATAAATCTAGCCTTGGTAAGTTAAAAAAAAATTGAAATTATTCCAAGCATCTTTTCTGACCACAATGCAGTAAGATTAGATGTCAATTACAGGAGAAAAACTATTAAAAATTCCAACTTATGGAGGCTGAACAACACGCTGCTAAATAAGCAACAAATCACAGAAGAAATCAAAAAAGAAATCAAAATTGCATAGAAATGAAAGAAAATGGAAACCTAACAACACAAAACCTATGGGACAATGTAAGAACAGTGCTAAGGGGAAGGTTCATAGCAATACAGGCTTACCTCAAGAAACAAGAAAAAAGTCAAATAAATAACCTAACTCTACACCTAAAGCAACTAGAAAAGGAAGAAATGAAGAGCCCCAGAGTTAGTAGAAAGAAAGAAATCTTAAAATCAGAACAGAAATAAATGTATTCCAAGGCCAAACTTGCCTGTTACTCCAGATATATCTTGACTTCCCACTTTTGCATTCTAGTCCCTTATCATGAAAAGGACATCTTTTGGGGGTGTTAGTTCTAGAAGGTCTTGTAGGTCATCATAGAACCATTCAACTTCAGCTTCTTTGGCATAAACGATTGGGGCAAAGACTTGGATTACTATGATATTGAATGGTTTGCTTTGGAAATGAACAGAGATCATTCTGTCACTTTTGAGATTGCACCCAAGTATTGCATTTCAGACTCTTTTATTGACTATGAGGGCGACTCCATTTCTTCTAAGAGAGTCTTTCCCACAGTAGTATATATAATCGTCATCTGAATTAAATTCACCCATCTGGTCCATTTTAGTTCACTGATTCTGAAAATATAGATGTTTACTTGCATCTTCTATTTGACCACTTCCAATTTACCTTTCTTTATTCATGGACTTAACATTCCAGGTTCATATGCAATATATTGTTCTTTACAGCATGGGACTTTACTTCCATCGCCAGTCACATCCACAACTGGACATTATTTTTACTTTTGCTCCATCTCTTCATTCTTTCTGGAGTTATTTCTCCACTCTTCTTCAGTAATATATTGCACATCTACTGACCTGTAGAGTTCATGTTTCAGTGTCATGCCTTTTTGCCTTTTTGCATTGTTTATGGGGTTCTCAAGGCAAGAATATGGAAGTGGTTTGCAATCCCTTCTCCAGTGGACCACGTTCTGTCAGAATTTTCCACCATGATGCATCCATCTTGGGTAGCTTGCACGGCATGGCTCAGTTTCACAGAGTTAGACAAGGCTGTGATCCATGTGATCATTGAGTCAGTGATGCCATCCAATCATCTTATCCTCTGTCATACACTTCTCCTCCTGCCTTCAATCTTTCCTAACATCAGGTCTTTTCCAATGAGTTAGCACTTTACATCAGTTTGCCAAATTATTGGAACTTTAGCATCAATACTTCCAGTAAATATTCAGGGTTGATTTCCTTTATGATTGACTGGTTTGATCTCCTTGCTGTCCAAGGGACTTTTGAGTGTCTTCTCCAGCACCACAGTTCAAAAACATCAATTCTTTGGCACTCAGTCAGCTTTATGGCCCAAGTCTGTCTTCAGTACCTGACTACTGGGAAAACCATAGCCTTAACTAGATGGATCTTTGTCAGCAAAGTAATGTCTATGCTTTTTAATATGCTGTCTAGGTTTGTCATAGGGCTTCCCTGATAGCTCAGTTGGTAAAGACTTCGCCAGCAGTCCAGGAAACCCCAGTTTGATTCCGGGGTCCGGAAGATCCACTGGAGAAGGGATAAGCTACCCACTCCAATATTCTTGGGCTTCCCTTGTGGCTCAACTGGTAAAGAATCTACCTGCAATGTGGGAGACCTGGATTCTATCCCTGGGTTGGGAAGATCCCCTTGAGAAGGGAAAGACTACCCACTCCAGTATTCTGGCCTGGAGAATTCCATGGACTATACAGTCCATGGAGTCACAAAGAGTCAGACACAACTGAGCGACTTTCACTTTCACTTTCAGGTTTGTCATAGGCTTTCTCCCAAGGAGCAAGTGTCTTTTGGTTTAATGGCTGCAGTCACCATCTGCAGTCATTTTGGAGCCCCAAAATATAAAGTCTGTCACTGTTTCCATTGTTTCCCTGTCTATTTGCCATGAAATGATACAACCAGATTCCATGATCTTCGTGTTTTTACTGTTTTAAGCCAGCTTTTTCATTCTCCTCTTTCACTGTCATCACCAGGTTCTTTAGTTTCTCTTAGCTTTCTGCCATAACGGTGGTGTCATCTGCATATCTAAGGGTACTGATATTTCTCCCTGCAGTCTTGATTTCAGCTTGTGCTTCATCCAGTCTGATATTTCACATGATTTATTCTGGGTATAAGCTAAATAAGCAGGGTGGCAATATACAGCCTTTTCATACTCCTTTCCAAAATAATCTACAGTATTTGTTGCTTAACTGTACTGAAATCTTCAGCTTCTCTACCTTTTATATTTTCCATATTAATTTCATTCCCTAAACAGCTCAGACCTTGTTGCTCATTATTTCAACCAACCATTCTTTTACTATTACTCTCAAATTTTCTTTGCCTCATTCTTATCTGCTGCCCTACTAAGGAAAATCCCTGCTCTAAGGAAATCCATTCTGAACTTCAAAAGTTTATATGTTCAATTGATAAATTCAAAAATTGATGTGTTTTTTTTTTTGGCTGTATTATCTAGCTCAGTGAAAAGCACCAAGTGCTCAGTTCCAGAAAAATAGACTCATTCTTGACTATCTCTCTTTAATCCTATGTTCAATCAGTTAGCAAATTTTATTATAGTCCTAAATATATTGATGTCTATGATAGGTGCCTTCTTAGATTATAATTCGTATAAATGTATACTCTGGGTGATGAAACAAATAGCCTCTTGGAAACAGTATAAAAGAGGATGAGGTATATGTTGGAGGAAAATCCCTACCATTCTAGCAATAATAAGTAGATGGAAGTTTCCATTTTTCTCCTATTAAACTGGAGCAAAAAGAAGAAACCCATAGTTTAAAAAAGGGAAGATATGAATAAAAAAACTTTGAAGAAGAAAATGGGACTTAAGAATAGGATCATAGTCATGGGCCTTGTGAATCTCCCAAGATTCTCTACAGAGTGAAAAAACCAATTGTCTTTCCTAATATTCTCTACTATTTCTTTGAGAATTGTTAATTTTTTATCTTCCATTACTGTCTGTTATTTTCAAACATTTAGTAAAAATTTGTTCTTAACTATTGCTTTCCTTTGGAGTAGTCTCATTACTTTATTACATAAAATAATTTTTATATTCTTAGCTAGTATCTGATAAAACTGATACAATCTGAATTCAAGAGAAGGTTGATAAAGTTTCTTTTTTTTCCCTTTTTTTTAATTTTTATTTTTAATTTATTTATTTATTTTATTTATTTTTTTTTTGCCATACAATGTCATGATATCACCATGGGTTTACATATGCTTCCCCTCCAGAACTCCCCTCCCTCCTCCCTACCCTCCGGGAAATCTCGATGCACCAGCCCCGAGCATCAATCCTGGGCTGGCGATTGATTAGACATATGATAATTAACTTGTTTCAATGCCCTTCTCCCATATCATCCCACCCTTACCGAGGAACAAATCAAAATGGTGGAATAGGACATGAAGCTCACCTCTTCTCACAATAAATTGAAAATGCAGCTACATAAGGAACAATTCTCACAGAATGCCTACTAAACACAGGTAAAACATCTCAGACACTCAGCACTGCAAGAAAGATTTCCACATACTGGGATAGGACAAAAGAAAAGAAAGGGAAAAAAAAGAGAGAGGAGGAATCAGGATAGAATCTTGCCCCTGGACAGGAGCTGTGAAAGAGGAAAGGTTCCCTCACCCTGCAAAGCCCCTTCATAAGTTGGGAAATAGCGAGGACAGAAAGGTAACTTCAGAGGCTCAGAGGAGAGCACAGTAGCCTGTCTGTGATTTAATGCAATTCCTCTTGAATTACCCATGACATTTTTCACAGAACTAGTACAAATAACCTTAAAATTTATGTTGTTGTTAATTTGCTAAGTTGTGTCTGACTCTTTGCGACCCCATGGACTGTAGCATGCCAGGTTTCCCTGTTCTTTATGGAACCATAAAAGACCCAGAATTGCTAAAGCATTCCTGAGGAAAAAGAACAAGGCAGGAGGCATAACCCTCTCAGACAATGGACGACAGTATGCTATAGTAATCAAAACAGTGTGGTATTGGCACAAACACAGACAGTGGATCAAGGGGACAGAATACAAAGAGCTCAGAAATAAACCCACACACCTACAATCAATTAATCTTTGGCAAAGGAAGCAACTATGTACAATGAGAAAAAGACAGTCTCTTCATCAAGTGGTGGTTGGAAAGTTGGACTATATGTAAATCAATGAAGTTAGAACACATTCTCACACCATACACAAAAAATAAATTTGAAATGGCTTAAAGACTTAAATAAAAAGCATGGCACCATAAAACTTCTAGAAGAGAGCATAGCCAAAATATTTTCAGACATAAACGGCATCAATGTTTTCTTAGTTCGACATGCCAAAGCAATAGAAATAAAAGCAACAATGAACAAATAGAGCCTAACAAAACTTTTTGCACAACAAAATGAAATCATAAACAACATGAAAAGACATATGAACAACAAGATTTAATTTTCAAAATATACAAACAGCTCATACAACTCAATAACAAAACAAATAAAAAACAATAAAAAAATAGTCAAAAACCTAAATAGGCACTTCTCAAAAGAACACATATAGATCGCCAACAGGCTTCCCTGGTGACTCAGATGGTAAAGTGTCTGCCTACAAGGTGGGAGATAGGGTTCAACCCCTGGGTTGGGAAGATCCCCTGGAGAAGAAAGTGGCAACCCACTCCAGTACTATTGCCTGGAAAATCCCATGGATGGAGGAGCCTAGTAGGCTATAGTCCATGTGGTCGAAAAGAATTGGACAGGACTAAGCAACTTCACTTTCATGTGAAAAGATGCTCAGCATCTCTGATTATTAGAGAAATGCAAACCAAAACTATAACCTCACTGTATGGAAAACAGTATGGAGGCTCTTCAAAAAACTAAAAATAAAATTGCCATACGATCTAGCAATGCCACCCCTGAGCATATATCTGAATGACACTATGATTCCAAAAGATACATGCACCTCAGTGTTCAGAGAAGCACTATTTACAATAGCCAAGACATGGAAACAACCTAAATGTCCACTGATGGATGAATGGAAAAGATGCAGTATATACATACAACAGAACATTCCTTAGTCGTAAAAAGGATAAAATATTGCTGTTTACAGCAACACGGATAGATCTAAAGATTATCATACAAAGTGAAATAAGCAGAAACAGGAAGACAAATATATGATATAGCTTATATGTGGAATCTAAAATATGACACAAATGCAGTTATCTATGATACAGAAACAGATTTACAGACATAGGGAACAGACTGGGGGTTTCCAAATGGCTGGAGGAGCAGGGGATAGTGTGATTATGAGTTTGGGACTAGTAAATGCAAACTGTTAAATATAGGGTGGGTAAACAATAGAGTCCCATTATGCAGCAAAGGGAACTATATTCATAACCATAATAGAAAATAAAAAATATCTCATTGAAAGTGGATTGAGTTAAAATAGTAAAACACAGAATGAACAGTAACCACAGAGAAGTAGATCACTTTCGTTTTTCAAACCATAGAACTAAATTTAAATCCATTTAAAAATTTCAGTGATGATATTGGAAAAAAATATTCTCTACAAATATAGAATGTCAAGTTAGGATAGATCACAAATTTGACTCTCTGATCAAATAAACTAATAGTGAAATAAGCAAACAAAAAATAACTGTAAAGAATTGTGTCATTTGCTTTGTATCATAAGAGAGTCAATACTTTAAATGAGCATAAACCTCAAAGTGTCACTGTATTCAGTAGTCTGACAGCTACATGACAGTACAGGCCGGAGGATTGTATTCCTGAGGCAACAATTCACCTATTTACACACAGTAAAATGTTATTTAAGAAGAAAGTATATTAACTATCTTTTTTACCTTCCTAATAGTTATTAAGGGCTTCCCTGATAGCTCAGTTGGTAAAGAATTCACCTGCAAAGAAGGAGACCCTAGTAATTAATGAAATAATACTTAAAAATTACTTGGTAAGAATGTTATTCTATTCAATATTTCTCTCTTTGGAAGTTAATCAAGCAACCACAAAGATAATAATCAGCAATAAAATTTTATACAATTCAATGTTAATACAGATAATAAAAACATGCCTATCTACTAGTGATATGAATTCACTTGACACTTTGGGGTAACAGAGAGTCTGATTTACAGAATCACAGGAAAGTTTACTAATATCAAGATGATATTCTCCATATCACAGGAGAGGGCAGTGAAATATCTTAAGACCAGATCATAGGATACGTGTGCGCTAAGTCACTTGAGTGAGTGAATGAAAGTCGTTCAGCCATGTCCAACTCTTTGCGACCCCATGGATTATACATCCCATAGACTATACAAGCATGGACTTCTCTAGGCCAAAATACTGGATTGGGTAACCTTTCCCTTCTCCAGGGGATCTTCCTCACCCATGGAGTGAACACAGGTCTTCCACATTGCAGGCAGAATCTTTACCAGCTGAGCCACAAGGGAAGCCCAGGAATACTGGAGTGGGAATACCCTTTTCCAGGTGTATCTTCCCAACCCAGGAATCCAACCTGTGTCTTCTTCATTGCAAGTGGATTCTTTACCAACTGAGCTATCTCAGTTGGATTGCAAAGGTCCTGTCCAACTCTTTGCAGTCCTATGGACTATTGCCTACCAGGCTCCTCTATCCATGGGGATTCTCCAGGCAAGAATACTGGGGTGAGTTGCCATGCCATCCTCCAGGAGATCTTCCTGACCCAGGGATCAAACTTGTGTCTCTTACATCTCCTGCATTGGCAGGCAGGTCTTTTACCACTAGCACCACTTAGGAAGCCCAGAAAATAGGATAAACACTAAAAATCCTCCTAATACCTTCTAGAACAACACACAAATGGAGCTAGCCATAGTTTTCATTTTGTCCCCATCAATCTGCTCAACTCCAGCAACAAATGAAGATTTGAAAAGTTATTAAATCTCAAAATATAACCATACACTAAATTAAAAAGAAAATAAACATTTTATAGTAGGAATTATGAATATCAAAATTTTATATTTGGATGTGAAATAAAACAAACTGATCAAAGAATAATCTGAGGAATCCTTTACATTTTATTTAAGATTTTTTTCTTTGCAATATGAACATGAGATAAAATATAAACTGCAGAAATGCTCCTCAGAATATGTTCCTATAGAGAATGTACTAATGAGTAGTTAGGAATTATTTGCAAATAGTTTATTCAACCAATTTTAATAATTAGTTGTGTTTATAAATTCTTGGAAAATTTGCTTTCTTGAACAATTTTAACTCCTCCAACAAAATTAGACACATTATTTTATAGGTGAAATGAAGTGAAAGTCGCTCAATCATGTCCTACTCTTTGCAACTCCATGGACTACACAGTCCATGGAATTCTCCAGGTCAGAATACTGGAGAGGGTAGCCCTTACCTTCTGCAGGGCATCTTCCCAATCCAGAAATCAAACCCAGGTCTTCTGCATTGAAGGCAGATTCTTTAATAGTTGAGCTACAAGGGAAGCCCCTGTAAATGTGATTAAAGAAAACAAGCACACATGATCCATAAATAACCACTGCTAAAAAATAAATACTTTAGTTATTTCAAAATATTTACACTCTGAATAGTGCAGAGCAATTTTCCATAGATCTTATCTTAATTATCCTGTATTCAAATTTAGAGAGTTTTGATTAATGAGATTTTTGCACATCAAACTCTCAGTCAGAAGCAATAATGGATGATGCCTGTTTTGGAATTTGTCAAAGACACGGTTATCAAGCAAGTGTAAGAAAATCTGTCCTCTACTTATTAGGTGACCTGTGCCATCAGTCCACTCCTCCTCACCCAGCAAAACAAGCAAGAAGTTTACCAAAATATCACTTTGAGACACACCCAGAACTGTTCTAAGAAGAATTCTGACCATTTCCTTTATATGTGTAATTGAGTGATGTCAGACTAGCCAAATAGTCATTTAGACTACTTCTTAATTTATCTAGCACAGATGAGAGACGGTGTAATAGATTTAGCACAAATTCAGATAGTTCCAGGCATAGAGAATCAGAGTTTATGTCTTCTACATGGCCAAGAATTTAAAAGCATTTGGTAAGTTTAACACTTATTTCTCTCAATTTATCAGAATATTCTCCATATTAAGAAGTATGCTCTAGTTAACTATTAGTATTAAAGTAATGACTCTTTTCTTTCTCATTTGTGTTCTGTCCTAAATGAGTTAAAATAGGGCAGTGGTTCAAAGGGCATTTGTGCGCAAGAGCTTGAAATGCTGAAGTGGAGAAAATTATATACAATTCCTGGATGCTCTCTTTGCTGGTTATGCTTTATTAGATAAAAGAAAAAGGCCTAGAATATGTGTTTTTAACTTTTCCTAGGTTATTTCATTTAAAACTTAAAAGACAGATATTAGAACCTCTGTTTTTAGAATTCTTAAAGTCATATAAGATTGCTTTGTGAAAGCCCTGGTCTGCAAATAGGAAATTTTTGAGCTAAGTAGAGATGAACAATGTATTCACTTCAGTTCAGTTCACTCACTCAGTCATATCCGACCCTTTGTGACACCATGGACTGCAGCACACTAGGCTTCCCTGTGTCCACCACCAACTCCCGGAGTTTACTCAAATTCATGTCCATTGAGTCAGGGATGCCCATCATCTCATCCTTTGTGGTCCCCTAATACTCCTGCCTTCAATCTTTCCCAGCATCAGGATCTTTTTAAATAAGTCAGTTCCTTGTATCAGGTGGCCAAAGTATTGGAGTTTCAGCTTCAGCATCAGTCCTTCCAATGAATATTCAGGACTGATTTCCTTTAGGATGGACTGGTTGTATCTCCTTGCTGTCCAAGGGAGTCTAAAGAGTCTTCTCCAAAAACAGTTCAAAAGCATCAATTCTTCAGCTCTCAGCTTTACATTAGAGTCCAACTCTCACAGCCATGCATGACTACTGACAAAACCATAGCTTTGACTAGACAGACCTTTGTTGGCAAAGTAATGTCTCTGCTTTTTAATATGCTGTCTATGTTGGTCATATCTTTCTTCCAAGGAGCAAGTGTCTTTGAATTTCATGGCTGATGTCACCATCTGCAGTGACTTTGGAGCTTAAGAAAATAAAGTCTGTCACTGTTCTATTTTCCATGAAGTGATGGGACCAGATGCCATGATCTTCGTTTTCTAAATATTGAGCTTTAAGCCAACTTTTTCACTCTCCTCTTTCACTTTCATCAAGGGGCTCTTCAGTTCCTCTTAGCTTTCTGCCATAAGGGTGATGTCTTCTGCATATCTGAGGTTATTGATATTTCTTCCAGCAATCTTGATTCCAGCTTGTTCTTCATCCAGTCCAGCATTTCTCATAACATACTCTGCATAGAAGTTAAATAAACAGGGTAACAATATACAGCCTTAATGTACTCCTTTCGTGATTTGAAACCAGTCAGTTGTTCCATGGAGAAGGAAATGGCAACCCTCTCCAGTGTTCTTGCCTGGAGAATTCTGTGTATGGAGGAACCTGGTGGGCTGCTGTCTATGAGGTTGCACAGAGTTGGACATGACTGAAGTGAATTAGCAGCAGCAGCAGTAGTTGTTCCATGTCCAATTTAACTGTTACTCTTGACTTGTATACAGATTTCTCAGGAGCCAGGTTAGGTGGTCTGGTAGTTCCATCTCTTGAAGAACTTTTCACAGTTTGTTGTGATCCACACAGTCAAAGGCTTGGGCACAGTCAATAAAGCAGAGGTAGATGCTTTTCCTGGAACTCTCTTGCTTTTTTGATGATCCAACAAATGTTGGCAATCTGATTTCTGGTTCCTCTGCCTTTTCTAAATTCAGCTTGTACATGTGGAAGTTCACCGTTCATGTAATGTTGAAGCCTGGCTTGGAGAATTTTGAGAATCACTTTGTGAGTGTGTGAGATGAGTGCAATTGTGCAGAAGTTTGAGCATTCTTTTACTTTGTCTTCCTTTGAGATTGGAATGAAAAGTGACCATTTCCAGGCCTGTGGTCATTGCTGAATTATTCAAATTTGCTGGAATATTGAGTGCAGCACTTTCACAGCATCATCTTTCAGGATTTGAAATAGCTCAACTGGAATTCCATCACCTCCACTAGCTTTGTTTGCAGTAATGCTTCCTAAGGCCACTTGACTTCCCATTCCAGGATGTCTGGCTCTAGGTGAGTGATCACACCATTGTGATTATCTGGGTAATGAAGATCATTCTTGTATAGTTTTTCTTTGTATTCTTGCCACCTCTCACTATCTTCTGCTTCTGTTAGGTCCATACCGTTTCTGTCCTTTGTTATGCCCATCTTTGCATGAAATGTCCCCTTGTTATCTCTAATTTTCTTGAAGAGATCCCTAGTCTTTCCCATTCTATTGTCTTCCTCCATTTCTTTGCTTTGATCGATGAGGAAGGCTTTCTTATCTCTCCTTGCTATTCTTTGGAACTCTGCATTCAAATGGGTTTATCTTTCCTTTCTCCTTTGCCTTTCCCTTATTTTCAGAGCTATTTATAAGGCCTCATCAAACAACCATTTTGCCTTGTTGCATTACTTTTTCTTGGGAATGGTCTTGGTCACTGTTTCCTCTACAATGTCATGAACCTCGCTCCGTTGTTCTTCATACACTGTTTATCAGATCTAATCCCTTGAATCTATTTGTCACTTCCACTGTATAATTGTAAGGGATTCGATTTAGGTCATACATGAATGATCTAGTGGTTTTCCCTGCTTCCTTCAACTTAAGTCTGAATTTGGCAATAACGAGCTCATGATCTGAGCCAGTCAGCTCCTGGTCTTGTTTTTGCTGACTGTATAGAGCTTCTCCATCTTTGGCTGCAACGAATATAATCTATCTGATTGACTCCTGAACCTGCAATAGTTTCTTTCCTGTAAACTTGGGGGAAAAAAATGGTTTTCCACTCTCCAGGTAATTAGAGTCTGAACATGTCTAAGGCTTTAAAAAATAATACTGAAAATAATGATATTTCTATGTCATAGATAATCCTCTTGCCATAATAATGTACACTGGTAAGCAAGTGAAAACTACAGGAATATAATTGGTTGTCTGTCTAGTCACGGATAGACAGCTTTTTTAAAGCAACTTTTTATCTTGCAAATTTAGAATTCTTGTATAACTTTTTTTCTCATAAACTTCACAGTATTATTTGTCTAGAAAATACTTATACTAAGAAAATTTCAAAACAGTGAAATAAATGAACATTTTAAACTAATGAAAAAACGTAATGGTAACAAACTTGGAGAATTATTCTGGCACTACTATTTCCTTTTCTTCATTTTACATAAATTTTATCCTTAGATGGATTTGGTGAGGGGCATAGAATTTAAAGAAAAAATCAGAGGACTCATAGTTTATATAAGAAATTTACAGGAAAAAACATTTTTCTCCAGTGTTTCACTGCTTTGTTTTCAAACTAGAAAATTAATACATTAAAACTATATTAGCTACCAAAATACTGTTTTTTTTAATAGATCATCTATTTACTTAGTATTCATTCAACAAGGCTTGCTACATACCATGGGCTAATACTGGATTTGAATATGAATAAGATACAGTGGCTATCATCAGAAGGCTCAATTTAATAACTCAACAGCAGTTATCCAAGTTTTTTTTTTTTACTTTAAAAAAAAAATTATTTATTTATTTATTTATTTTTCTTTACATTATTGCATTGGTCTTGCCATGCATTGACCATAATCGAAGTATTCAAATTCTTCAGCAGAAACTTACATGTATATTCTGTGGTCAAGGGTGTATGAGTAGATGGGGACTATAAAAGGATCATGGAGAAGAAGCATCATATCAGCTTCTAACTAAAAGCATGAGTCCCAATACCAACATTGCTACCTGATTGTGGTACACCCATGGGCAAGGTATTCACACTAGGTCTTAATTTCCTCCTGAGAATACAAAAGTGCTTTCCTCACAGAGTTATTTTGAAGCTTAAATGAGAAAATTCATGCAAAGGACGTAGTATAATTTTAGAATATTAGAAGCATTAAATAAATCTTGGTTTTCAGCATGAGTAGAATTTTCCAAAAGGCCAAGTTAAGACAGAAGAATCCATCTAGTGGAAATGGTAAAGAGAAAATGAAGGGGCACAATTGCTTGAATAATAAAGTTTGTCAAAGATCACAATTTCAGGAAAAAGTGGTGAAAAGAAATTTAGAATGCTGTTGTTCAGCTGTTAAGTCATGTCTGACCCTTTGCAACTCGATGATCTACAGCAAGCCAAGCTCCCCTGTCCTTCACTATCTCCTGAGTTTGCTCAGATTCATGTCCAATGAGTGGCTGATGCTATGTAACCATCTCATCTTCTGCTGTCCCCTTCTTCTTAGGATCAAATGGTTAAAAACGTTAGAAAGCCTATAAAAATTTTACTAAAGTGAGAATAAACTTGAATTATTAGGTCTGTGTTTTAAGTATAATGGAGAGAGTTAATTTTATTGAAGAGATAAAGATCTGTAAGGAGGCTTTTCAGAGTGTCCAATAATGAGTGGTGATGTATGAAAACTAGGAATGATAGATTTTGATGATCAACTGAATATGAGGGAGAAGAGTGAGTATTGCTTTTATCTTTATAAATGTGCTTAGGCAACAATGTAAATTAAATGAAAAAGAAGACACAAAATGAAAAAAAAATTAGTAGCAATAGTGGAGTGGGAAAGACAGAGATGGGCTGGGAGGTGGGGGAGTTGGGCAAGAGAGAATTTTAAATTAGATATATAAGGAAACAAGCAGCACACTCCTGAAAATGCAGAACTGGAACTCAGATGAAACATCAGAACTGATAACACAGGATTAGAAAGATATGCAGTAACTGAAATTGTGGGAGTGAAATTATACAGGGAGAGAAACTGAAGAGAAGGCTTAGGATAAAGAGTAGAACTCAAGAACATTGAAATGTTAAGAAAATAAATCATGAAAGAAATAAAGAGGCAAGAGGAGAGCCAGGAGAAGAACTCAGAGATGAGGGAGTTGAGAACTAGAGCAGTGATGTAATGCTGCATTTGAAAAGAGTCTATTGAATATGGCAATTATCTGGCTATTAGCAAAATATTCAGCTTTGATGCATGCAAGCATGCTAAGTCACTTCAGTTGTGTCCAACTCTTGTGACCCCACAGACTGTCACCCACCAGGCTCCTCTATCCATGGGATTCTCAGGCAAGAATACTGGAGTGGGTTGCCATTTCTTCCTCTAGAGGATCTTCCCAACCCAGGGATTAAACCTACGTTTCATACATTGGCAGGCAGATTCTTTACCACTGAGCCAACTGGGAAGTCCTGAGCTTTGATAGCAGGGAATGAATGACAAATGTAGTGCTTCAAGGATGAATAAGAAATAGGAGGTTGAGAGAAGGACTTCCTAGGTTAGAATGCTGAGCTTACTCCTCACTATCTGCACGAACTGGAACCATTCCAAATTTCTGTTTTACAATTAAAATATTTCTTCATTTAAAGAGTTGTTTGGAAACTGGATAAATAATGAAGACTAGAATACAGCAGATGCTTAATATTGTAAACTATTTTTAGTTATTATTATACTGTTCTCTTCTCAATAAAACTTTCTCAAGTCATATTGCAATTTTGTAAGCCGATAGATTAGGGGGTTCCCAGAGAAAGAGAACCAGGGACAGCTTTCTTGATAAAAGAGATGCTATTTTGTCTTAAGCCATTTTGTGATCTAATCCTTGCCTTTGAACAGGTCTCAGTAATTAACCTTAAGGGAAGCAGGAGGATGCAAGAACAAAGGAAAAGCAGTCACAAACAATTGTAGTTTTTTGTTCAGTCTGTCAGTCAACTCTGACTCTTTTTGACCTCATGGACTGCAACATGCCAGGCTTCCCTGTCCTCCACCATCTCCTGGAGCTTGCTCAAACTCATGTCCATTGAGTTGGTAATACAAAACAACCATCTCATCCTCTGTCAACCCCTTCTTCTCCTGCCTTCAATCTTTCCAGCATCAGGATCTTTTCTAATAAGTCAGCTCTTTACATCAGGTGACCAAAGTATTGGAGCTTCAGCTTCAGCATCAGTCCTTCTAATGAATATTCAGGATTGATTTCCTTTAGGATTGACTAGCCTAGCTTGGAGAATTTTGAGAATTACTTTGCTAGCATGTGAGATGAGTGAAATTATGCCATAGTTGGAGCATTCTTTCACATTGCCTTTCTTTGAAATTGGAATGAAAATTGACCTTTTCCAGTCCTGTGGCCACTGCGGAGTTTTCCAAATTTCCTGGCATATTGAATGAAGCACTTTAACAGCATCATTTTTTTATGATTTGAAATAGCTCAGCTGTAATTCTATCACTTCCACTAGCTTTGTTCATAGTGATGTTCCTAAGGCCCATCTACAATGTCTGGCTCTAGATGAATAATCTCACCATTGTGGTTATCTAGGTCATTAAGAGCTTTATTGTATAGTTTGTCTGTGTATTCTTGCCACCTCTTCTTAATATCTTCTGCTTCTGCTAAGTCCATAGCATTTCTGCCCTTTATTGAGCCCATCTTTGCGTGAAATATTCCCTTGGTATCTCTAATTTTCTTGAAGAGATCTCTAGTCTTTCCCATTCTATTGTTTTCCTCTGTTTCTTTGCATTGATCACTGAGGAAGGCTTTCTTATCTCTCCTTGCTATTCTTTGGAACTCTGCATTCAAATGGGTATATCTTTCCTTTTCTCCTTTGCCTTTTGCTTCTCTTCTTTTGTCAGCTATTTGTAAGGCCTCCTGAGGCAACCATTTTGCCTTTTTGCATTTCTTTCATTGTGGATGGTTTTGATCACCACCTCCTGTAAAATGTTATGAACCTCCATCCATAGTGCTTCAGGCACTCTATCAGATCTAATCCCTTGAAACTATTTCTTATTTCCACTGTATAATGACAAGGAATTTGATTTAGGTCATACCTGAACCATCTAGTGGGTTTACCTACTTTCTTCAATTTAAGTCTGACTTTTGCGATAAGGAGTTCATGATCTGAGCCACAGTCAGCTCCTGGTCTTGTTTTTGCTGACTGTATAGAGCTTCTCCATCTTTGGCTGCAAAGAATATAATCAATCCAATTTCAGTATTGATCATCTGGTGATGTTCAAGTGTAGAGTCTTCTCTTGTGTTTTGGAAGAGAGTGTTTGCTATGACCAGTGTGTTCTCTTGGGAAAACTCTGTTAGTCTTTTCCCTGCTTCATTTTGTACTCCAAGATCAAATTTGCCTGTTACTCCAGGTATCTCTTCCCACTTTTGCATTCCAGTCCCCTACGAGGAAAAGGACATCTTTTTTGGGTGTTAGTTCTAGAAGGTCTTATATGTCTTCATAGAACCATTCAACTTCACATTCTTTTGAATTAGTGGTTAGGGCATAGACTTGGATTACTGTGATATTGATATGGTTTGCCTTGAAAATGAACAGAGATCATTCTATCATTTTTGAGACTGCACCCAAGTACTGCATTTCGGACACCTTTGTTGACTATGAGGGATTTCTTTTAAGGGAATCCTGCCTACAGTAGTCGATATATTGGTCATCTGAATTAAATTTGCCCCTTCTTGTCCATTTTAGTTCACTAATTCCTAAAATGTCAATGTCCACAAACAATAGTACAGGAATAAAACAGTCATAGTTTCTTCTCAAGGAATATACATCACAATCTGATACAGGTCTTTGAGCGCCACAGGAACTGAGGCCACCCACCCAAATGCAGAATGTTAACTACATGCTAAGACCTCAGACTAGACAGAACCTATGGAATGATGATGTTGATCTTTCCTGACCCTGGTGATTTCAACTAACTAAAGCTTGGACTTTGTTGACTTTGCCCTAGTTCTACACTGAATTCTCCTCTGCTGGAGCCCCTTCTAAGAACATGTGTGTGCCCTTCATTTAAACTTTCCCCTATTTTGCTGTTCAGGAAGTCACTGCTTTGGGAAAGATGCCTGGTCTTCTCTTTACTTGCCGCAACTAATAATGAATCTGTCCTTCTTCCCATCTTTATCTTGGTTGCATCTTTTGGGCTAGACACTCACCAAAAGGCAAACCAAATTTTCAGCTAACAACATTAGGACAGAAGTATTTGAATGAGTATTTGATTCTTTTCCCCTCTCAACTTATTTAGAGTCTGACCTCTGGTTTATGTGTCTATTTCAATACTTATTCATATAGTCACTCATTATTTTATTCACTTATTTACTGAGTGCCTATTATGAAGCTGAATTTCCTGATATGATAAAGAAGAAATAAGATATGAAATATATACTTGACATTGTTTTTAAAGAAAAGTAATTGTACACTATGTCCAAGCACCTTAAGAAATAGACTCCATGTTTAAAAGGAGAAAGAAAAAACCAGTCCCTTTTATTCAGGCTCTGACCTCACATCAGGGCTAGGTCTTCGCTATCCTTTGTTGAACATAATATAAAAATTTCACAGAACGTCAGACAAAGTCATTCCATGATGCTGATGAACCAAAACAAAAACAAGGCCATTTTATTATTATCCCTGAACAGAAGCAAAACATGAGCATTGTCCAAGCCATAAAATTTCAAACCTCCCCACTCCAGGCTAATATGAGGGACTACTGCCTATTTATCACTTAAAGCTTTAGCTTTGTTCTAGTCTCCTCAATCTGTAGATAAAATTTAATTAGATATTATGTCATAAAATTTTTCCTGCTTTCTGAATGCACCCAATTCAGAGTGAGACCTGCTCCATTGGAATGTCCCCTCAAACACTATCTCAAAGTCTAAATTCTGTATGTTCTTTTTAACATCCCCTTACTGAAGTGCACCATGATTACCCCTAGAGTTGCAGTCTCTCTAACGTCAATGAGTAGTTGAGTAATAAATATTTATTCAATGAGTAATAAATCCAATCTATTTAACAATAGGTATGTTTCTGGTAGTCTTTAACTAGAGGACATTGACAGCAAATATAAAAAGATTCATCTGGTAAACATGTTTCAGTTTAGTTAAGCTTTTGGATAGAACAAGCTGTCAAGATTAGCTATCTTCAATCAGATAGCTATTTTTAAACGTGAGATATATATTAGGATATAGTCACACTATTGTATGTGTTATTATTGTTCATATTTGGTATTACGCCTTATTGGCTTAAGACTTTATAGGCCATGTTAATAGTTAATAATAACGTAAAAGTTATTAGGTTTGGGTTGAACTGCAACAAAAAAGAATGCGTTTTTTTAATGTATTCTTAACCATGACAAATCTCCTAGTGAAAGAAGTAAACTTTTCTGTCTGAGGTCTAGGGAATATTAATGCAATAGCAGCAACTAGCTGCTGCAGGATTTCTGAGACACGGTATACTAATTGAGAACATCCAGATCTGAACCCTGGGCTACAAAATCTAAAGAATGAAGGATAAAACAAAGGGTGAAGTGAAGTCGCTGTCTTGTCCCACTCTTTGTGACCCCATGGACTATACAGTCCATGGAATTCTCCAGGCCAGAATACTGGAGTGGGTTGCCTTTCGCTTTTCTAGGAGATCTTCCCAACCCAGGGATCGAACCCAGGTCTCCTGTATTGCAGGCAGATTCTCTACCAGCTGAGCCACAAGGAGAGCCCAAAACAAACTGAACAACAACAAAAAAAGACCTTGGAATAGAAAAGAAACTCAAACATCAAATCACATTCCTCCTCATCCTCTATTCACTTTAAATTGAATGCTTCCACTTCCATCTCCTATCCCATTGTTTTTTGCTTTGAGCCTTTTATTTTTCAAACAATCTGGAGCTTTAAATACTATGAATTGAAGCAACTTCCTAGTCCTTGCTAATAAATCTAATCTTCTATCACATATATTTAGTTCAATTCAGTTCAGTTCAGTAGCTCAGTCGTGTCCTACTCTTTGCGGCCCCATGAACTGCAGCACGCCAGGCCTCCCTGTCCATCATCAACTCCCGGAGTCCACCCAAATCCGTGTCCATCGAGTCGGTGATGCCATCCAGCCATCTCATCCTCTGTCTTCCCCTTCTCCTCCTGCCCCCAATCCTTCTCAGCATCAGGGTCTTTTCCAATGAGTCAACTCACATATTTAACAGGCACCCAAAGGAAAGCTTCATATTTTGAGACATGGAATAAAGATTATAAGGTGATACTGATGATTATACAGGCAAACTATATACTCAGAAAGAATACTGAAAGGTATAAAATGTGATTACATTTTTTGTTTTATGGTTAAAGGAAAATTATTGTTGGAATAAAAATTATGAAATACCTATTATTTATATGTAAAGCAACATTTCCCATATTGTCCAAATATTGTCTTACAGGTAAATCTTTTCCAGCTTGGTGAAAATAAATGAAACATTAATTATTGTGTCTCTGATGCCTGAAACAATTTAGCTACTTTATCAATATGCCTTTTGGGCAAATCACCCCAGTGATTCTGTGATAATCATAAATGCTGCACACAGGCAATTTTTGCCTGAAATTGAAGACTACATTATTAATTCCACATAGATTTTTCATCCTAAAAATCAACCTACCCATGTTTTCTCATCTCAAACCAAGTATTCAAAATTAATCAACTTTCTGAAGCATCATGTTTAGTGACAGGACAGTAATGTGTCTGCCATAACCAATCAGGTGAAGCATCATTATAAGGCAGGTATTTCAAAGATAAGACTTTAAAAATTAATGAGCCAAGGGAGTAAAACATGTACATTTCAACCTTTCTTTTCTTTGAAGGATATAAAGAGGACAGGTATGAAAACTCAGTTTTCTTCAAAGGTAGTTATTTAAATTTCAAATAAACAGTTTTACATTGCTAAATTCTAGATAAAATTAAGTATCATGTATCAATGTCCTTAACAGCAATAAATATTCCTTCTACAATCTAATTTTATTCTTTCTAAATCTATTTTTACATTAACTCCTTCTAGCCCTCTATATACTATTTTTTTTCACATTCAATACACTCTTCATCCAACAACATCCCCAAAATTGCTAGCTTTCAAAGACTTTATATCATTAGAAGCATATGAACATATGCTAGTAAAGCTACCAAAAACATATTTTAATTATTTTAACATGTTAGACTGTTTTCTATATTTTTATTAATAACCTAGTTGTATATTGATATGTGAAGTTCACTTTTGTAAGTTGCATCCAGTTGCAACTTGTTTATTGTACTTGCTTATCCAATCTGATAAGCTCTACATTTTGGCTTTCATATTTAGACTATTTACATTTAGCTTGATATGGCTAGATAAATACTTAGTAGCTTGCTATGTTTTCTATTTGTCCTTTTTTTTTTTCTGTCCAGTCTATTTTTCCTTTATTTTTTTCTAGTTTGTCTTGCATTGCCTTTTTTGTTGGTGTTTATTTCTAATGATAGCTTACTAACTAAAACTATCCATGTGTGTGCTATTTTATGATTGCTTTAAAGTCAGGACTACATATGTTTAATGTATCACAATCAATTTTCTTTTTTTTTTTTTTTTTTTTATTTATTTATTTATTTATTTTTTATTATTGTTTTTGCCATACATTGTCATGATATCACCATGGGTTTACATATGCTTCCCCTCCGGGTCCCCCCTCCCTCCTCCCTCCCCCCCGGGAAATCTCGCTGCACCAGTCCCGAGCATCAATCCTGGGCTGGCGATTGATTAGACACATGACAATTAACATGCTTCAATGCCCTTCTCCCATATCATCCCACCCTTACCCTCATCCACAAAGTCCACAAGTCTATTCTATACATCTGCGTTCCTTTTGTTGTCTCCCATGTTGGGTTCTCGTTACTGTCTTTCTAAATTCCATATATATGTGTTAATATACTGTATTGTTGTTAACTCTGTGCTAATTCCTTGGTAAATCTTAAAACTTCCAAACA
>ML660200.1:58834178-59038998 GCA_007570785.1 Antilocapra americana | reverse complement strand
AACCTTGCAGGGCTTAGCTATTAATCTGCTTCTGCTCTCAGCTATATTGCTCTCCAAGATCCACCACAGATCTGCCAGAGAGAATGCTCCCTGGTATTCAGAAACCTTTCTCCTCTTTTTTTTTTTTTTTCCTCTTTATTCCAGACTCCCCTTCCGGGACGGAACCCGTCCCCAGGTCTTTGTCTCTCCCTCTACTTTTTTTTCTTTTCTTTCTTTTGTCCTACCTCCTCACGTCGGCACTGGGTCGCCTCTCCAGATGCCCGATGTCCTCTGCCAGCATTCAGTTCCTGTTTTTTGGAGTTTGCTCGGCCTTTAAAAGTTCTTTTGGTATATTTATTGGGGAGAGAGTGTTCTCCCCGTCCTATTCCTCCGCCATCTTAGTTTCGCCCCCCCCACAATCAATTTTCAAGTGATATCATACCACTTCATATAAAAGAACATTAAAATAGTATATTTTATAATATTTCTCTGTTATATATTTTCTTCATTTCCACTTTGTATCCTATTGCTGTCATACATTTCACTTTTATATATGCTGTAAATCTCACTTCCATTATTATTTTTTGATCTTCTAATTATCTTTAAATGAGTTTAAACAAAAAGAAAAAAAGCATGTATCCATCCATAAAATTACTATTTCTGATAATCTTTATTCTTGTATAGTTCTACACTTTGGTGTCATATCATTTTCCCTCTTCCTGAAGAACTTCATTAACTATTTGGTATGTCCAAAGGAATATTTTAACTTCATTAATAAAAGATATTTGTGCTTGGTATAAAATTCTTTGTAGACAGTATGATTTAATACTTTGAACGTGTTGATCTCTGGTCTTTCCTTTTGCATTGTTTTATGTCTGAAATTTGCTGTCATTCCATTCTTGTTCTTTAGTTTAATATATGTTTTCCTCCTTTTTAAGACTCCTTTTTTTAAAATCATTTGTATTAAGAAACTTAATTAAGATTGCTTGGTGTAAGATTTCTCACGTTTCATCAAATTTGGAAATTTTCACTCACTGTTTCTTCAAATATTCTTTTTTGTCCCTCCCTCTCTATTTTTGTATTTCAGATAATACATTTAAATATAAATTAAGCTGCTTGAGCTTCATCCACTGCTCACTGATCTTCATATTGTTTGTTATTGTCTCCCTCTGAGATTTACTGTAGATAATTTATAGTGCTGTGACTTTGACATTTTTTTCTTCAGTGTCTAATCTGACTTTATCCCCAAGCAATGTACTTTCCATCATACGATTGAAGTTTCTTTTATTTCTGAAATTTTGATATGATCTTCCTGTTTATCTTATTTATCTCAACATGTCCTTTTTGAATATTTAGAATCTAGTCATAATAATGGCTTTAATGTTCTTTTCTGCTAATTCTAAAATAGGCAATAGATTTAGTATGTTTTGTCTTTACTCTCTCCATTATAGAGCACGTTTTTCTTATTTCTCCACCTGCCTTGTCAGTTATGATCAGATGTTAGACATTGTAAATTTTATCTTACTATGTTTGGGATCAATTAGTTTTCTTTAAGTATCATTGAATGTTATTCTGGAACATAGTGAAGTTATATAGAAACAGTTTGCTTGCTGTGTGTCTTGCTTTAAGACTCATTAGCTGAGAATGAAATGATATTTAGTAATTTCCCAGCAATGAGGCAAGACAGTTTCATATACTCTACCCAAATCCTCATGAAACTTCAAGTATATTCAGTCTGGTTGGTGTGAGAGGCACCATCCTCAGTCCTGGGACAGTGATGATGACTGTTATCGCTAATACTTTCAGGAAATCATTTTCCCTAAGCGAGGTAGTTTTCTCACACAAATGCACTAATTTGTCCTAAATTGAGTAATCAAAAGGGACCAGCCGCAGATTTCTAGAATTTTCTCTCAGTGTAGCTCTCCTCTCTGATGATCTGATCAGTGAATTCTAGTTATCTCATTTTTCAAACACTCAGCTCCACATCTTCAACTCGGGGAGTCTGCTGATTTCCACTTGTGTTCCCCTTCCCTATGTCATTGCCTAGAAAACTTTCTAAGGCTATTGTTGTTCAGTCATTAAATCATATCTGATACTTTGTGGTCCCATAAACTGCAGTACACCAGGCTTCCCTGTCCTTCACTATCTCTCAGAGTTTGCTGAAACTCATGTCCATTGAGTTGGTGAAGCCATCCAACTTTCTTATCCTCTATCTCCCTCTTTTCCCGCTGCCTTCACCTTTCCCAGCATCAAGGTCTTTTTCAATGAGTCAGATCTTCCCATTGAGTGGCCAAAGTACTGGAGCTTCAGCTTCAGCATCAGTCCTTCCACTGAATATTCAGGGTTGGTTTCCTTTAGGACTGACTTATTTGATCTCCTTGCTGTCCATGGGACCCTCAAGAGTCTTCTCCAGAATCAAAGTTTAAAAGCATCAATTCTTCGGTGCTCAGCCTTCTTTACAGTCCAACTTTCACAATGTACATGACTACTGGGAAAAAACACAGCTTTTACTAGACAGAAGTTTGTCAGGAAAGTTATACCTTTGCTTTTTAATATGCTGCCTAGGTTGTTCATAATTTTCCTTCCAAGGAGCAAGCATCCGCAGTGATTTTGGAGCCCAAGAAAGTAAAATCTGTGACTTTTTCCACTTGTTCTCCATCTATTTTCCATAAAGTGATGGGACTTAATACTATGACCTCAATTTTTTGAATGCTGAGATTTATTCTAGTGTTTTCACTCTCTTCTTTCACTCTCATCAAGAGGATCTTTAGTTTCTCTTAATTTTCTGCCATTAGAGTGGTATTATGTGCATATCTGAGGTTGTTAATTTTTTCCTGGCAACTTTGGTTCCAGTTTATGATTTATCCAGCCTGGTATTTCATATAAGTTAAATATGCAGGGTGACAAAATACAGCCTTATCATACTTTCCAAATTTTGAACCAGTCTGTTGTTCCATGTCAGGTTCTAACTGTTGCTTCTTGACCTGCATATAGACTTCTCAGGAGGCATGTAAGTTGGTCTGGTATTCCCATCTCTTTAAGAATTTTCCAGTTTGCTGTGACCCATACAGTCAAAAGCTTTAGCCACATGGTCAAAGACTTTAGCATAGTCAATGAAGTTTTAGCATAGAGACAACTAACTGCATGAAGACTCTTTCTGGGGTGATGTCAATATTACATATATTAATATGGAATATAAGTATACACATGGGTGATAGTTACATGAATGTCTATGTTTGTCAAAATTTCTTAGTATATATACTTAATACTTGAGCACATTATTTATCTAAATTATACTTCAATATAAACTTTGGCCACCTGATGCGAAAAACTGACTCACTGGAAAAGACCCTGATGCTGGGAAAGATGGAAAGCAGGAAGAGAAGGGGACGACAGAGGATGAGATGGTTGGATGGCATCACCGACTCAATGGACATGAGTTTGAGCAGGCTCCAGGAGTTGGTAATGGACAGGGAAGCCTGGCATGCTGCAGACCATTGGGTCACAGAGAGTGGGACATGACCAAGCAACTGAACTAAACTGAGAGTTAATTGAAAATATTTAGCTAAAAAATAATATTAGCTGTAATGTTTTCATTGTAAATTTGGAGCTGCTTTAGTGGCCATAATTGTTGTTGATATTCATTAGAAATATGTCAGTAATTAATTTTAAATTTAAAACTTATTAACAACAAATATATCTTTTTAAAGGAATGGAAATAGTAACTTAAAAACTCTTTTCTGACATATATTATAGGAAAATATAATAGGACATTTTCAATTTATCTATGAGATACAGTTCTAACTAAGTAAAAAAGAGATAGCAAAAAATTACAATTCAAAGGCATTATTACCAAGGATTTTTACTTATAACTCATTTTTAACTCCTTGACACTTATTGTCACTTTTCTCAGATCCACTGACTTACAAATACTGCATTCAAAGCAAAATTTTCTATTTCCCATATTTTGATGTTTGTCCTCAGTGTAGCCAAGGCTTTGTAGGTCTCAAATTCCGGGAAAAAAACATATTCTTCTGCAGAAAGAACTAAAACTGGTGCTAAGTGTACATAACTATGTTTCCCTTTTAGATGATACATTACATATTGTTTTCTTTTAATATGACAACATAAAAGGAAATGTTATTTATTTTTGAGACTAGCAATGAAACCTAGATGCTTACCTCAAATTTTGGAGACCTAACTAATAACAACTACCACTGAGATTCTTGGAATCCTTTTTGCTTAAAAGTCATCTTGTCCATCTTATTTGTGTAATGATGCTGGACCTTCCTCCTTGATCCACAAATAGAGAAAGAAGTACAGGGTTGGGGAGAGAAGGAGCAGGAAGGAGAAAAGATGGGAGTCATATTTCTAGATTTACCTCTAAAAGACTCTTAGAATGCTAGCCTAAAACACTAAAAAAAATTAAAAAAATAAACTAGGTACAGACTCTGAAGCACTCTGAACTAATTTAAATTTAAACTAATTTCAGAGTAATTAACTCTTTATATGATTTACAGAATTTTATAGCAAAAATGTTTATTCCTATGTTTGATTTTGAATTCTCTGGATCACCTGGTAGTTTCAAATTCTCCATTTTTCCTCATAATGCCTTATTGCAAAATTACAGTCAAGCTGAAATTCAAGTGAATTATTAACCAATCTGTAAAATATCAATGGTTTATACAATTAGTAAATAACCACTTTTAGAATTTTAAAATCACTATAAACAATAAATGAGAGTGCATTTGTTATGGAAACCATTATTTTTCTTTTAAGTTCTCCAGAACTTCTGGTATAGCATTCACAGACTCTCTTTCAATGCTTTCTGACATAGCTTTTATACATAATGGCAAAAGTGGTCCCAAATTTTCACATTTGTCTTCATCCTTTCCCATTGCTATGTCATTTTTAGTGCCCTGCCATTCTGATTATGGGCCTCAGTATGTGAACTTCTTTAGACAGTAGGATGTTAGTAAATATACATGCATAGGCTTGCAAAATACACGTTTGCACTTGCTTTCTTATACTTTTGTGTGTTTGCTGTACGTTTTGTTAATATGCTTAGAAATAACCAAAACAAGTGTTGGCTTATTCACCCTCCCCCCCAAAGAAAACTTAGGAAGTAAAGTTGACCACTCTAGCCATCCCAGTCAGAGGCAAACTTAGATCAGCCAATAGCCAGCCAAGCTCTAGAATTTTGTTCAAGCCCAGTCTTGATCAGCAAAAACATCTCAGTTCAGTTCAGTTCAGTCTCTCAGTCATGTCTGACTCTGTGACCACAAGAACCGCAGCATGCCATAACTCCCTGTCCATCACCAACTCCCAGAGTTTACTCAAACTCATGTCCATCGAGTCTGTGATGCCATCCAACCATCTCATCCTCTTTCACCCGCTTCTCCTTCTGCCCTCAATCTTTCCCAGCATAAGGGTCTTCTCAAATGAGTCAGCTCTTCACATCAGGTGGCTAAAGTATTGGAGTTTGAGCTTCAGCTTCAGTCCTTCCAAAGATCACTCAGGACTGATTTCCTTTAGGATGGACTGGTTGGATCTCCTTGAAGTCCAAGGGACTCACAAGAGTCTTCTCCAACACCACAGCTCAAAAGCATCAATTCTTCTGTGTTCAGCTTTCTTTATAGTCCAACTCTCACATCTATACATGACCACTGGAAAAACCATAGCTTTGACTAGATGGACCTTTTTTGACAAAGTAATGTCTCTGCTTTTTAATATGTTGTCTAGGTTGTTCATAACTTTCCTTCCAAGGAGTAAGCATCTTTTATTTTTATGGCTGCAATAACCATCTGCAGTGATTTTTGAGCCCCAAAAAATAAAGTCTGCCACTATTTCCCCATCAATTTGCCATGAAATGATGGGACCAGATGTCATGATCTTAGTTTTCTGAATGTTGAGCTTTAAGCCAACTTTTTCACTCTCCTCTTTTATTTTCATCAAGAGGCTCTTTAGTTCTTCTTCACTTTCTGCCATAAGGGTGGTGTCATCTGCATGTCTGAGATTATTGATATTTCTCCGGGCCATCTTGATTCCAGTTTGTGCTTCATCCAGCCCAGCGTTTTTCATGATGTAGTCTGCATACAAGTTAAACATGCAAGGTGACAATATACAGCCTTGATGTATTCCTTCTCCTATTTGGAACCAGTCTGTTGTTCCATGTCCAGTTCTAACTTTTACTTCCTGACCTGGATACAGGTTTCTCAAGAGGCATGTCAGGTGGTCTGGTATGCCCATCTCTTTCAGAGCTTTCCACAGTTTATTGTGATCCACACAGTCAACGGCTTTGGTATAGTCAGTAAAACAAAAATAGATGTATTTCTGTAATGCTCTTGCTTTTTTGATGATCCAGCAGATGTTGGCAATTTGATCTCTGGTTCCTCTGCCTTTTCTAAAACCAGCTTGAACATCTGGTAGTTCACGGATCACGTACTACTGAAACCTGGCTTGGAGAATTTTGAGCATTACTTTACTAGCATGTGAAATGAGTGCAGTTGTGTGGTAGTTTGAGCATTCTTTGGCATTGCCTTTCTTTGGAATTGGAATGAATACTGACCTTTTGCAGTCCTGTGGCCACTGCTGAATTTTCCAAATTTGCTGACATATTGAGTGCAGCTCTTTCATAGCATCATCTTTTAGCATCTCCCCAATCCCCAATTGACTCCAAACATGCAAGCAATCAATGCTTGTTGTTCTATGATGATGAGGTTTCATAGTAGCTTGTTGCTTAGCATTATTGTTAATCAATTACTCATACAGGTAAAAAGATATTCAGTGGTATGTTTTCTTTTGATATAGACAGAATAAAGTGAGAAGCTTTCTGATAGCAAATATAAAAACTTTCATATTCTGAAAGGCATTTAAGAGGTAGGTCTAACTTGATGTCTATATATTAATTTATATTTAAAGTTATTTTCTGGGGTGTCAAAAATACAGTGAGGGGCCTGCAAATGTTTCAGAAAAAAATGATTGAAGAGAATTTCCTAACCCAGCCAAGGAAAAATCAGGAAGATAGCCAATTTTCCAAAAAAAAGATTAAAGAAAATCAACATGTGTGTGTATTTCCTTTGTTGCTCCAAATGGGCAAACCCATACAGGTGTGTATCACAGGAAGATAAATATAAGATGATAGAAGGACTAAATAGTTTGAACTCTTATCAGTAAGATGTTCTCAGAAATTGAGTATACTAGATACTTGTCAAAATCAAAAATAACTTAGGTAACCTAGGCCCAATTTTGTTTCTATATGATAAGCAATGAGGTAGAAATCTAAGGGTGTAGAGAACCTAAGAGGGAAGTCAGGGGCTAAACTCAAAATACTACTATACAAAGTTAAAATATTATCACCCTATCAACATAGGTGACCAGATAAACTTAAGTTTTGCCTCAATCAACTATCTGCTTCAAAGAGGGGAGACCTGTTTTGTTCTTTCAGATTTTCTCCCCTGGGGAAGAAATGATTGGCAGTGATGTCCAATTCCAATTTCATTATACCTTTCAAAGCTAATAAATAGTAAAAATAAATATCCAGCTCATGTAACTTTTGAACAGTTTTCCAGGAATTTGTAATATTTGCAAACTTCCATTTTCTATAATAATTGGAAGTATAGCTTTCTGAGAAAAGTGTACATAGATGATGATGTTATTTACTGGATAACTGGAATTAGCAGCCATGTTTTCTTTAATATTTTCCCTGAGATTAAAAGAATATTATGAATTTTAAGAGACTATACAATTATAAAAGGGAATTTGACCACAGGTGTACTAGAATCATGATTAATAATTTGTTAGGAATATTTTAAAAACTAATTCCTTATTCAGGTTAGAAGCAAAATTTAGAGAACTTCTAACAATCTAAATTATTCACATTAAAAATAGGTTAGAACCAAATTCATAAGCATGATATTTTACTCAGTGTTCATTACTGCATTGTTTACAATAGCCAGGACATGGAAGCAACCTAGATGCCTATCAACTGAAGAATGGATAAGAAAGCTGTGGTACATATACACAATGGAATATTACTCAGCATTAAAAAAAAAAAAAATCATTTGAAGCAATTCTACTCAGATGGACGAAACTGGAGCCCATTATCCAGAGTGAAGTAAGCCAGAAGCAAAAACAACAATACAGTATATTAACGCATATATATGGAATTTAGAAAGACGGTAACGAGAACCCAACATGCGAGACAGCAAAAGGAACGCAGATGTATAGAATAGACTCGTGGACTTTGTGGATGAGGGTAAGGGTGGGATGATATGGGAGAAGGGCATTGAAACATGTTAATTATCATATGTCTAATCAATCGCCAGCCCAGGATTGATGCTCGGGGCTGGTGCAGCGAGATTTCCCAGGGGGGAAGGAGGAGGGAGGGGGGATCCGGAGGGGAAGCATATGTAAACCCATGGTGATATCATGACATTGTATGGCGAAAACAATAAAAAAAAAGAAAGAAATATAAAATACCAAGGGCCTGAAGATTTTTCTACACCGCCACCACCACCTCCACCAGAAATCTATAGCGATACACAATTCCCATCCCTGCAGTCCACTGCCAAGCATGTAGAAAGCTGGAAATACTGAGCCTTCGTAAGGGTTGACTACCTCAGATTTGCTGCACTCCTTGTGGACTTCATGTGGATCACAACTTCTGGATAAGGAGGTTACAGCTATTAAGTGTCGATGTGAAACTTGAAACCAGCTCTACTGGATTCCTATCACAAATCCTGCAGAAAGTCAGCCATCTGGGTTCTGACCTGCTGTAAAAGATGAAGATTTAAGTGACCTTAATTAACCTGTCCTGTGCCCCTTCTATAAGGAATACTCTGAGGTGGGCTGTGGCTGGATTAGACTTCCTGGAACATGCCGCTCAAAAGAACTGACGTGCTTGGATAATCTGTAGGGCTCTGATTTATAATTTAAAACTTGGAGTTGTATTCTGAGGTAACCACAAATTAAATTCGACGAAACTTGGGTCACCAAGTGGGGAAAGGGGTAGGAGGGCCTTTAATGTGAAGGGCAGTAAATGCAGGGGCCTCTACTTCAGGTGCTGCTAAAGCCTCCTCTAATCAGGTCTAAATTGTGTAGTAAACTGGTGGAAAGACTTTGTTTAGTTTCTGCTCAGGCCAAGGGAGTCACTGTCCTCTCCTTACAAATTCAAAGCAGTAGGAGCAGAACCCCAACCTGAAACACACTTAAATTTCACAGATCTTGCATGATCTTTGACAAGAATTCCAGATGCACTTGTGCCCAAACATTTAAGGTGTTAGGTATTCCATAGATGCAGTGATTGTCCCAGCCTAGCGTTGGTAGCAACATTCTTGTATGTCTTCAAGTTGATCATTTGGAGAGTCAGGGGCAAAAGACAGGTGATGTAGCACTTCTGTTTTTAATAATTACAGCTTAAACTATCCAGTAATTTTTAGTCCTGAAAAGGGACACCGGGACGCTACCCAGGATTACTGAAAAGTCTTTCCATCTAATGAGATAGTCTGGTAATTTCCTAGTTTTGTATCTTCAGTAGACATATTTCAAAGTGGCATGTGACCACTTGATGCAGAGTCTGGGTTTCTCTATAATAAAATCCCTTTGCCAAATGTAGGAGTTGTAGACTTGCTACTGGCAAGAGTGAAGCAAATGGGTGAGTAAAACTATCCTGTTGTGGGAACATTTTCCTCTAGGAGTTGAGTCTTGATAAAAGTGTCAATGCAGGAATCCCATTCCTGGGAAGCTAACAGTCACCTAATGGGACCTGCAAACTGTATCTGGGCAATAATGTTGGAGTTACTTGAGGTGGCAGGCAGGATGCCTATGTTCCGATGTGCTTGGGTGAGTAGCTGAGCCAGCCAGGGAGAGGTTGGATGATTGAGAAACAAAGGATTCTTGGTTAATCTGAAGAGTTTGTTTGGGAACCAAAACTCTTTTAACAAATAATCTCTTGGACCTTGAGCCACATATTTCCCCTGAAAAGTGCATTTTTTCCAGCAAAATTTTTTTGGGGGTTATGTTATTGAGGAACTGAGATGAATATATGGAAAAGTTATTTAATGACATAGAAATCTAAAGACCTGCAAGGAGACTTAAAAATCCCAACCCTTGTTACAACTTTTTAAAAGATTGTGGAATTATCAAAGTGCACATGAATCAAGTTTTAATATGCTGTATGATGGGTGGATGAGGCTGTCCATTGTACCATTTCTTTCTTTGAATTCTCAGGCATGGTTTGACAGTGCAAAAACTATGTGTCATTAACAAATTCAATAAAAAGTAAATATATGGGTAAAAAAAGAAATATAAAATAGAGGATTGTGTAACTCTTTGATCAATATATTTACCATGGATAAAACTCCAAATTTGAATCTCTTCTAGATGTCCAAATGAGAATAATAATGACAGAATCTCATTCTGCTTTGTTTGTAAGTGGGGCTTAGCCGTGGAGATCTGGTTGTAATGGAGGCATCTTAAAAATTTACTTGTGTGGATGACAGGGAAATGGACTGATGAAGACTGGGATGTGGCAGTAGGGAGAGAAGAAGGAAAAATCCCAACTTCATCTATTGTTGGTAGTTCTAATTCTTAGGAAACACTCATTTCAAGAAAAAACTACTAGTATTAGCATAGGTAATGTATGAAAATGTCCACTTAGCTCTATTTTAATGTACTATATATTTTTTTCTTTTGACTGTGCTACTTGGCTTATTGGATCTTAGTTCCCTGACCAGGGATTATACCCATGTCCCCTACAGGGGAAGCATGGATTCCTGAACACTGATCCACCAGGGAATTTCTCTTTTAGCTTTTTTTATTTTTCCAATATGTCCGTAACAAATAAGGAGATTCAGCTTACTTCCCATACTACACTTACTTTTCTTTCAAATTCTCTAGATATTTATTAGCATATTAAATATCTCTTTCTTAAAGTGTGATTGTAGATTGCAAAAAGGACAGGAGAGCCTCATTTATCTGTCTTGAGTTCTGCTCTAAGACCATTCTAAATGAAATCTTAGAAACAGATAGGCCACCTTGATATCCTTAAATACCCCGTGGCAAAGGAAAACTGCAGTAAACCATTGTACCATTAGAAGAGAACAGGAGGTATTGGTGGCAAGCTGGTGACTCCCAATAAATTGGGAAATCTTGTTAAGGAAATGCAACTAAGCATCACCAAGAGTGTAAAATGAATGATGGATTTACTGACAAGAGCCAGCATGGAGAAATGTCAGTGACTAAAGTCCATAGTGGGGTAATTTGCTTAAACGATATGCCACCCCAGAATGAGTGTAGATATATAAATATATATTTAGGCCTTCATGAAATATCACAACACACTGAAAACCACAGGAAAACTGCCTCTACAGCGGGAAAAAAAGGCAGGGGGTGGAGAAGGGGAAAAGCCTGAATTGACTAACTTACCTCTCAAATAAACCTTTTTATCAATGAATTTCCTTTTAAGTGAATTTTCTTGCAAGGGATTAGAAAAATTTCTGCCAATAAGTGGAATGGGGCCTGATATACAGACTAAACTTTGTTTTCAGAAAAACTTAGAGAGCAATATTTTTACAATTTGTGAGCTGTGAAAGTGTTAAAATGCATTTTTAATGTTGTAGTTTTTACTAAACAAAGTTCTGGGAAATTATATATCCATTTCTAGAAAATAATATATATTTAGTGTGATAAACATTTAGCATATTAGCCAGTGATATGAAAAATAATAAAAATTGATTATTTTCTAATTCTAGATTCCTATAACGTCCACCAAAGAGTCAACACTATCAAATATAATTGAAGTGGAGTGTTACAATCACCCAAAATTTCTCCTTTCAATTTATTATCCCATTAAATTTTAGTACCTTCCATCTTCTCCATTTGCAGTAGGGAAGGAAAGAATTAAAATGAAATGGTTAAAGTTTAAAAGGAAGAAGCTTAAGGGGAAACATTTTAGACAAAATGGATGCTCCAATCATGCATGAACGAATAGGATTAGAGAAATTAAGGACTTTATTTGTAGTATAAGAAGAGTTGGATGTTTCACTCTATTTGAAGGCCTCAGTCAAAACACTTTACAACAGTAAGGTGATTTTTTATTTCACAAAATAATAACAGTAAAGTAAAGCAGCTCTAAGGATGGAAATGGGACAGTGATGTTATTTATGAGTTCAATTACTCAGTCGTGTCTGACTTTGTGACCCCATGGACTGTAGCCCGCCAGACTCTTCTGTCCATGTAATTTTCCAGGCAAGAATACTGGAGTGAGTTGCCATTTCCTACTCTAGGGCATCTTTCTGACCGAGGGATTAAACCTGTGTCTCTTGCATCTCCTGGACTGGCAGACTGACTCTTTACCACTAGAAAGGATGCAGGCTATTTTGTTCTCCCTCTCCCCCTCCAGTATTTTGGCTTAGTTATCTCAGTATTAGAAGATGGTCACCAAAATCCAGTGGCATGAATGGATTACTCAATTGCATAGCTCAAGAACACAGTCAATTATCATTTTATTGGCATTTTTCAGTCACTTGGAAACTAGTATTTGATTTTAAAAACAACAACAGAAAACTCAGTTGTATCAAGAAAATAATAAAATACATATCTAACCTAAAATTTCTCTTAATTACTTAATAGTTTTACCATGATTTCCTGGTCTAATTGTATTTAAAGTAGTTTAGCAAAGGTTATGCTGTACAATCCAGTGCAGCATGTCTCAAACCAGACATGAGATAAAATTCCAGTGGCTTTTAAATAGCAGGAAAATACATTAGTAGGTTGGAGAATCTTACATAAATTAAGCCATAATTGTGAAATATATATTATAACAGCTTGTATGGTGGCTCAGAGGTAATGAAATCCACCTGCAATACAGGAGACACAAGAGATGCAGGTTCGATCCCTGGGTTGGGAAGATCCCTTGGAGTAGGAAATAGCAACTCACTCCAGTCTTCTTGCCTGGGAAGTCCCATGGACAGAGCAGCCTGGTGAGCTATAGTCCATGTGTCACAAAAAGTTGAGCGTGACTGAGCATAGACGCACATACATTTTTATTTGCCTACAAGTGAGAAACATGTTTTCATTGGAAATTATTTTTTAAGCTAAATAAATCTGTTAGAATGCAGAAGCTCCTTTATAAGAGGGGGCAGGGGCTTCCCGAGTGACTCAGTGGTGGAGTCCTGCCAATGTAGGAGACACAGGTTTAATCCCTTAGTTGCCACAGAGCAACTAAGTTCATGCATCACAACTACTGAGACTGTGCTTTAGAGCCCAGGAGCTGCATCTACTGAAGCCCATGTTCCCTAAAGCCCATGCTCTGCAACAATGACAAGCCTGCATTCCACAGTTAGAGAGTCGTGACCTCTCTCTGCAACTAGAGAAAGCCATACAGCTATGAAGACCCAGCACAATCAAAAATCAAAAATAACTAAATAATTTTTAAAAAGAAGGGGCAGGAGGAAAACAGACATAAATAGATAGAGATAGATAGATAGATGTGTTAGGAGGACACATCCCTTCTATAAGTTCCTATTATTATATGTTTCCATTAGTGAAATTAGAAGGAAAAAAACTCTACAACTCTAAATATAAAATCACTTATTATCTCAAGGGAGGTAAACAGGAGCGGTAACTTTAAAAAACATTAAGTAGAGCTACAGAAAGAGATTTCCAGGTGATTTTTTTTATTACAAATTCTAAAAATACATGCATGTGATCAAGGACTACAACAAAGGACTAGCAGCAATTTATAAAAATAGTAAGCATTAACAAAGCTAAATACTAAATTTTTATATCTGTCAACAAAACAGTAACATAAAATATCAAAGAGAGAAAAAAATTGTTTTTGATCAGTTGAATATCTGAAAAGAATAGTAAAGTTCTGGACTGGGGAACTGATAAAAGAGCAATATAAGAAGGCAAAGAAAAGATACAACTCCTCACTGTGATTAGAAAGAAAATGCCAATAGCTGAGTTTGTAAGTTATGGCAACAGAGACTTCTCAAGATGGAACTGGGATCTTAGAGGTTAATGACAAAAGTGTTCACTACAGATGGTATCAAGCAAAATGTGAATTGTTAAGCTAGAGGAATTTTGGATTTCCTTCCATGGATGCTGAGAATCTTTGACTCTAAAATGATTGTTGACTTGGTTTTTTTAAATAATAGAAGAGTTATAATTTGAAAAAGAAGAAAAAGAAAAAAAAGAGCATGGTTTCCAAGCTTCAAAGGTAATTATTCTTTCTTAAATGAGGAAATTATCAAAATTGAGGATGTTCCCTAAAGTAATTGAAGATCCTTAAAGCCTCGTTTATGAAACATTGGCAAGCAAAATATATATTGATTGTTATATATTTTGCAAGAATAATAGAAACTACAAAACATAAATATGCCTGAAAGATATGAGATAGAGAGCCTGATGCTGCATATAACTTCTGACTAATCTGTGGTGTATATATTGGTTCACTTTCTCTTATAGAGTAGAACCAGTTATTTCAGGAATACTGTTCATTTCAAGTGGAAGGAAAATATTCTCAAAATTTCAAGTGTTTTTCAAGTGGTTCTATCATTCTGTATTGAAAGAAGTGTGATAATATCACCAACTAAGGTATAGACATGCCAACAGATTTACTTTTCCTGTAGGGATGGGGACAGACTTTTAAAAGCAGATACAGGAATAGGAATAGGCTGAATCTATAAAAAGCTTCTGAAATAACATTTTCCCAGTAATTTATGATAGTTCCTTTCAAATCAATAAACCAAGAATGCTTACAATCTGCAGAGCACAAAATCTCACCAGTCTGTTCCTACAGAATTCTATGACTCCAGATATTAAAAGAGCACGCATATCAGATCTACATTAACGTATTTTCAAAAGCAGAGCACTATTTGGATTTTTGAGGCACGTAACTACTGCTAGCTGTTATTTACACTTTCCTCTATTTACACTTTTCCCTACATAGAGTAGTAGTTCTGTTTAAATTAGAATCCTCTGCAAACTTTCCTTTTCTGCACTAAAGATAATTCTGCCAAATACTATCAGCAGGGCCACACCTGGTTAATTATTATAAACATACAATATTTGCAGTCATAATTTCTTTCCACGTGTTCATGCTTTTCAAAGACACATTCTTTGCTGGCCTGCCATTATCCTGCTCTTTCTCACCTAATACCATTTTCCTACTCCTACTATGGAAAATATGATGTTTTTTCATGACATTCATGGTTTCCAGAGGTGTAACTAGAAAAAAATTCTCCTATTATTTTTTTTTAATTTTCTTTACTTTATTGTGTTGGTTTTGCCATACAATGACATGAAACCGCCATGGGTTTACATATGCTCCCCCTCCAGAACCCCCCTCCCTTCTCCCTCCCGATTCCCCCTCGCCCCGCCCCGGGAAATCTCGGTGCACCAGCCCCGAGCATCAATCCTGGGCTGGGGATTGATTTCACATATGATAATTCACATCTTTCAATGCCATTCTCCCATATCATCCCTCCCTTGCCCTCATCCACAGAGTCCACGAGTCTGTTCTATACATCTGCATTCCTTTTGCTGTCTCGCATGCTGGGTTCTCGTTACCATCTTTCTAAATTCCATATATATGCATTAGTATACTGTATTGTTGTTTTTCCTTCTGGCTTACTTCACTATGGATAATAAACTCCAGTTCCATCCACCTGAGTAGAACTGCTTCAAATGAATTTTTTTTTAATGCTGAGTAATATTCCATTGTGTATATGTACCACAGCTTTCTTATCCATTCATCAGTTGATGGGCATCTAGGTTGCTTCCATGTCCTGGCTATTGTAAACAATGCAGCGATGAACATTGGGGTACACGTGGCTCTTTCAATTCTGGTTTCCTCGGTGTGTATGCCCAGTAGTGGGATTGCTGGGTCATATGGCAGGTCTATTTGCAGTTTTTTAAGGAATCTCCACACTGTTCTCCACAGTGGCTGTACTAGTTTGCATTCCCACCAACAGTGTAAGAGGGTTCCCTTTTCTCTACATCCTCTCCAGCATTTATTGCTTGTAGATTTTTGGATTGCAGCCATGTAATGGACAAACAATTAATCTCAAAAATATACAAGCAACTCCTGCAGCTCTATTCTAGAAAAATAAACGACCCAATCAAAATGTGGGCCAAAGAACTTAACAGACATTTCTCCCAAGAAGACATAAAAATGGCTAACACATGAAAAGATGCTCAACATCACTCATTATCAGAGAAATGTCTCCTATTTTTAATGGTGTGTATGTTTGCCCAGTCATGTCCAACTCTTTGCCATCCCATGCACTCTAGCAGTGAGTTTAGGAATCTATGACTTACCCCTTGCTTATACTCATTTTCTTCTCTTTTTCTGTTGTTATTGTGACTTCCAACCTAACGGTAATGTTGATGAGGGCAAGAAGTAGGATTTGGATATCATCGCAGTCAGAAATTACCATCATGCCTGGCAAATAGTAGGTCAATAATGCACATATGTTGACCAAAAGAGACAGAAATGAATGGCCAAAGAATAAACTGAATACAAGATAATCATATAAAATGAATATAACATAAGTGGATAATTAATACTAATTTCTTACATTTGTAATTTGTTAAACAGTCTAAGCATCTTTCATTGCTATATAAAGCTCTGACTCTATTCCAAAAGGATTTCCATTTTGTTATGTCTTAACATTACCAGGAAATAACAATACCCACAATGTCTGAACCTTTTATTTGGTCAAATATTTTCATAATATTCAGGCCAGTCTCTACTCAACACAGAAATGATAATTTAACTCTCCCTTTTTTAATGTTTGCATTATATCAAACACTCAAAAAATTATAAGGACAGGAAATATAGAATAGTAGATTCACTTCTTAACACATCACAGCCAATGCCATTTTAAGAAAAAAAACTATTTTATGTCTACTCTGTGCTGGCATTATTCTAGGAGAAATACCTCCTATAGTTCTTACAAAAATAGTTCTCAAAAATTCACCAGATGTGGTCTCAGGACCCTTTCACACTCAGTAATTTTTGAGTATCTAAACAACTTTTTATGGGGAATATATCTATCAATATTTGCCACTTTAAAAATTAAAACTGATAAATGCTTGAAATATTTAATTTATTTAAAAGAAACTCTTTTCATATTAATATTACATAATTTAACGAAAATGATTGTATTTAAAGAAAACAGTAATAACAATGACACTGGTTTATGTTTTTTACAAACATCTTTACTTCCTGGCTAAATAGAAGATAGCCAGGGTCTCAGACTTGTTCTACATTCAATCTTTTGTGACATCATGAATCATAGAGCCACTGGAGAGTACACTGCACATTTTGAGAGAAAGGAAGTGAAAAGGACAAATAATGTCTTTGTATTGTTATGAATATAGTCTTACTGCACAGACCCTGTGAAACTGTTTCTGAGCTCTGCTCAGGTTCCCAAATCACACTTGGAGAATCCTTGCCCTGGGACAATCTTTTGAGTTGATATTATTACCTTTATTTATGATATTTAACTTGGAAGAAACTGAACCTCACTGAGATCAAAAGACCTGATAAATATGATGGAGGAAGTAAGTGATGGATACAGACTTAAACGCTCATCTCTTAATTCCAGAGCCAGTGTTAAACCCAGTTACCAAAGACAACCTCACAACACTTTTAACCACAGCTTTCATTTCCATTTATAATAGATTATCCATTGATCAGGGGAATAGAACTTTAATGGCTAAACCTCAGACAGCTCTAGGGAACACTGGGATCCAGAAAATGATACACATTGGAGAAAAGTGAAAACCCACAAGTATGAAAATATATAAAGGTAAGCTTTATTTGAATGGAGTCAGGAGCCCCTGAGGAAGAGCTCTCATACAAGTATCACTAGCTGCAGCCTAGACAACCAGCAGGAAGAGGGAAATATGAGTTGTGTTAACAGGGTCTGCTTGTATAGAATTCTCTAAACAAATTCTCTCCAGGTCTCAACATCTTATCCTTGGTAACAATAATGTTACTTTACTTCCCGTAAGAGCAGAGGACATTTTTCACATGGGAATTTCATCTTCTGCTTTTAAGAAAAGAAAGGAAGTCAGCTCCCTGCCCTAGCAACACCGAAACCTCGAACTCCTTCATTTCTAATGAACTTTCCTTCCAAACAATCCTCCCCAGTTTCCTGAAACCTGATGAAAGGTGACCTTACCTTCATCTCTTTGGACTTGCCTATGATTCGCTATAGCTAGCCTTTCCCAAATTGCTATTCTCTGCTACTCTCAAATAACACATTTTACTGGTAAAATAACTGACAGTTTTACTTCTAAAGTCAACACAAGCAAGGTCTCCTGGAAGTGCCACACAAGAAGGAGTCTGACACCTGACTGGAGGAAAGCTCTCCAGTGAGATTCTGACAGGAAAGAGAGAGAAGCTTGGACACTGAAGAATAAACAGAAAAATATGGCCAAAACATGAGAAAAAAATTTCATTTCTTTTGTGAAAGAAATTGACAAAAATGTATCTGCCTGAATCTTGGACTTTCAAGGGGCCATTTGAGGCTACTTTGAAGTAAATAACTGACTCCAGAAAGGCAGAAAAGGCTTGCTCTATATTTCATCATTGATAAGGAAAAGAAAGATCCCCAGGAGATGAGAAACTTGGCTGTATGTAAAACTGAGGGTTCTCAGTGTCAGCTGGCAACCACTAAATTAATGACATTTTATGTTAAGTATTGTATTAATACATTAATAAATCTGTGGTAAGAGAGCTTGTCACTGAGCTGTATTTAATTATTCTCAAAAGTGCTGTACAGGATGGCTATATGCAAACTCAGCAGTATTCTTTAAAACTAATTACTCGAGGAAATTTTTCTAAGAATATAGTGACACAGATATATTTTATATAGTTAGATGTACCAAAATTTCCTTTAAATTTTTTAAGCTGAACAATATGAATGAATGAAAGATTACTCATTTTCTAAAGCTGTTTTTCTATAAATAATAATATCTAAAATGTATGACCACTCCATGTTGATGTGTGGTGATAACATTAAATACCAAGAAACTGTCATATGCTAGACATTTGCTACAACCTTTACATAGATGGTTTATTCAGTTCTCACAATACATCTATGAGGATGTTACTCTGGTTATCCTTATTTTATGGATGAGGACCAAGAAGCTCAGAAAATTCACTCAGCTTGCCTGATATCCCTGAAGTGATAAATGATAAGGCTAAGATCTAAATACACAAGTGTATGTGTTTAACTACCATGCTTTACTTGTTTGATGACATTTAAGCAGAAGAATCATCTATGATTTGATGAAGTTGAAATTGCCTCTTTGTCTACTGTTTAGATCTCAGAACCTGTGTTGCCCATACACATTCTTGGAGCCATCATTCTTTCTTGGTGAAAACTGCTTTCTGACCCTGTATTTTCAGATTTTTGATTTAGTGTTTTTTCTAGGTCATTTAGATATTTTGGAAAATCTAAAGATCAAGGTTTGTCCAGAACTCTAAATGAGCATGTGTGTATGAGGTTTGTCCTTTTAAAAGCAAAAAGTGGGGCAAGAACTGACAAAGAAAATGAAGTATACTTTTGATGTTTGGCATCAAAAAAAACAAAACCTTTGAATCTAAGCCCCACTGAGGCTAGTTCCTCCTCCTCCTCCCATTTTTCTTCAACAGAAACCTAGTTATCGAACTAGATATTTGACCTTTGGCAAGTCTCACTCCTGGCTCATTTGTAAAATAGGTAAACTACAGAATAATAGTAATGGTTATAATAATGATATTGATAATAAAGGTAATAGTTCTAGAGTATGTAATAAGCTTCACTTGCAAACTGTATTTTTCTAAGTGTTCACAAATAGTAACTTTTAACTAATATATTAGTCCTGCCCATTATGATACACAAATCACAGATGAGAAAACTGAAGCAGAGAGGTTAAGAAACTTGTTCACCATGAAACAATAAGTGGCCAAGCTAGGATTGGGATTAACATGCTGATTCCAGATTCATGATTTTAACCCAGTATGCACTATTACAAAATAAAATTTGGGCTACACTTTTGTTAGGATATATTTTCCCCTTCTTAAATACTATCTAACTTTTCCATTAATGAAATGAGTAAAAAGTAGAAAATGTTCCTTAACCATTGAAATGTCAACATTTTACAACAGTGACATACTTTTTTTTATTTTATTGAGATATTTAACATATTGAGTCTTGAGAAAGAGCAGAAGGTTACATTAAAAAGCCACAATAAATAAGCATAGTCAAAGATAATAAAGAAAAAACATATAAACGGCAATGTTTAGAAAATCAACATTTTTGTTGCAAATTTTCATTGGAATGAAAATGTCAGGCTTGGTTTGATAGCACAAATCAACACTAATGCTCTTTCTCTGGTTCTTAGACATATTCTGGGACTGATTCTAGGAGACTGAAATTCATTTTTATTTAATCTCAGAGTAGAGTATTAACTTAAGAATGGGTACAATTTTTAAAAAAAATCATCCTCTACAAAAATGCCAGTAACAAAATAATCATAAACACAAATTAGGAGAGGAGAGAGCAAATACATGTACATATGGAACAGAGGCCAGAATCAGTAATAAAAAGACACTTGATTTAGTTTGTCTTTACCATATTCTTTTTACTACAATTACATGAAAATTCCACCAATGGTACAAGGAAATAGACCCCCTACTTCTTTATTTGAACTTTTTAACAACCATAACATTTAAATTTTATACATTCCAAAATTTAATGTTGAGTTTTGACCAGTTTTAATTTTCCTTTCTATTTACTTACTTGTTTGTTTTCAAATTGTTTGGATATTCTAAGCCATATGTCTGTGCCAAGCAGTTTTCTCTCCATAATATTTATGAAGTTTTATTATATTATACTTAAGGGTTCAGTTCAGCACAGTTCAGTTAACTCATTCAATCATGTCCGACACATTGTGACCCATGGACAGCAGCACGCCAGGCCTCCCTGTACATCACCAACGCTGGAGTTTACTCAAACTCATATTGATAAAGTCAGTGATGCCATCCAACCATTTCATCCTCCATCATCCCCTTCTCCTCCCTCCTTCAATCTTTCCCAGCATCAGGGGCTTTTCAAATGAGGCAGCTCTTCACATCAGGTGGCCAAAGCACTAGAGTTCCAGCTTCAACATCAGTCCTTCCAATGAACATTCAGGACTTATTTCCTTTGGGATGGACTGGTTGGCTCTCCTTGTAGTCCAAGAGACTCTCAAGAGTCTTCTCAAACACCACAGTTCAAAATTATCAATTCTTCGACACTCAACTCAATGCATGACTACTGGAAAAGCCATAACCTTGACTAGATGGAACTTTGTTGGCAAAGTAATGTCTCTGCTTTTCAATATGCTGTCTAGGTTGGTCATAACTTTTCTTCCAAGGAATAAGCATCATTTTATCTCATGGCTACAGTTACCATCTGCAGTGATTTTGGAGCCCAAAAAAATAAAGTCTGCCACTGTTTCCAGTGTTTCTCCATCTTTTCACCATGAAGTGACAGGAACAGATGCCATGATCTTAAGTTTTCTGAATGCTGAGCTTTAAGCCAACTTTTTCATTCTCCTCTTTCATCAAGAGACTATTTAGTTCTTCATCTTCTGCCTTAAGGGTGGTGTCGTCTACATATCTGAGGTTATTGATATTTCTCCTGGCCATCTTGATTCCCACTTGTGCTTCATCCAGTCCAGTGTTTCTCATGATGTACTCTGCATATAAGTTAAATAAGCAAGGTGACAATATGCAGCCTTGACATATTCCTTTTCCTATTTGGAAACAGTCTGTTGTTCCATGTACAGTTCTAACAGTTGCTTCCTGACTTGCATTCAAGCTTCTCAAGAGGCAGGGCAGGTGGTCTGGTACTCCTATCTCTTTCAGAATTTTCCAAAACTTATTGTGATCCTCACAGTCAAAGGCTTTGGCGTAATCAATAAATCAAAAATAGATGTTTTTCTGGAATTCTCTTGCTTTTTCAATGATCCAGCAAATGTTGGCAGTTGGTTCTCTGGTTCCTCTGCCTTTTCAAAAACCAGCTTGAACATCTGAAATCTCACCATTCACATATTGTTTAAGCCTGGCTTGGAGAATTTTGAGTATTACTTTGCTAGCATGTGAGATGAGTGCAACTGTTCAGTAGTTTGAGCATTTTTTGGCATTGCCTTTCTTTGGGATTGGAATGAAAACTGACCTTTTCCAGTCCTGTGGCCATTGCTGAATTTTCCAAATTTGCTGGCGTATTGAGTGCAGCACTTTCACAGCATTATCTTTCAGGATTTGAAATAGCTCAACTGGAATTCTATCACCACCACTAGCTTTGTTCATAGTGATGCTTCCTTAGGCCCACTTAACCTCACATTCCAAGATGTCTACCTCTAGGTGAGTGATTACACCATCGTGATTATCTGGGTCATGAAGATCTTTTTTGTACAGTTCTGTGTATTCTTGCCACCTCTTCTTAATATCTTCTGCTTCTGTTAGGTCCATACCATTTCTGCCCTATATTGAGCCCATCTTTGCATGAAATATTCCCTTTGTACCTCTAATAATCTTGAAGAGATCTCTAGTCTTTCCTGTTTGATTGCTTTCCTCTGTTTCTTTGCACTGACCACTGAGGAAGCCTTTCTTATCTCTCCTTGCTATTTTTTAGAACTCTTCATTCAAACGGGTATATCTTTCCTTTTCTCCTTTGCTTTTGGCTTCTCTTCTTTTCACAGCTATTTGTAAGGCCTCCTCAGACAGCCATTTTGCTTTTTTGCATTTCTTTTTCTTGGGGATGGTCTTAATCCCTGTCTCCTGTACAATGTCATGAACCTCCATCCATAGTTCATCAGGCACTCTGTCTATCAGATACAGTCCCTTAAATCTATTTTTCATTTCCACTGTATAATTATAAGGGATTTGATTTAGGTCACACCTGAATGGTCTAGTAGTTTTCCCTACTTTCTTCAATTTAACTCTGAATTTGGCAATAAGGAGTTAATGATCTGAGCCACAAACAGCTCTCAGTCTTGTTTTTGCTGACTGTATAGAGTTTCTCCATCTTTGGCTGCAAAGAATACAATCAATCTGATTTTGGTGTTGACCATCTGGTGACGTTCATGTGTAGAGTTTTCTCTTGTGTTGTTGGAAGAGGGTGTTTGCTATGACCAGTGTGTTCTCTTGGGAGAACTCCATTAGCCTTTGCCCTGCTTCATTCTGTACTCCTAGGCCAAATTTGCCTTGTACGCCAGGTGTTACTTGACTTCCTCCTTTTGCATTCCAGTCCCCCCCCATAATGAAAATGAAATCTTTTTTGGTTACTTTAAAGGTTACTTAAAGAAAACATGAGCTAAATTTTGATACAGAGCTTTATTTTTCATTAGAGGCCATTATTTACTGTTATAAATAAAAAAGAGATCTAAAAAGAATTCAATAATCTCTGTTTACCTACTGTCAGTAAATTATCTTTTTTATGACTTTGATATTAATTTAGAAATATGTTTCTTTGGTATCACATTAACATAGTTATCAGAACCAAGGTTTATTACAGATCATTACATACAGCTCTAAATCTTATATAAACCTGTACACTAATCATAAAATGACTTTTGTAAAAACATCATTAGTTTAGCAGAAAGTTTGCAGTTGAGTCTCATTTTGTAGTAGGCCTCTATTGCAATTTGAATACAATTTGATATTTTTCAAAATCATTTTGCTATAATATTTCAGAGTTACATTTACTTGTTAAAATAAGACATCTATTTGGGCATTGTTTGGGGTTTGTGATTTAAAAAATATTTTGAATATTAAGTGTATTTAAAAGTATATTATAGTTTCTTATAAAGATAATACATACATTTTTCAGCAAAAAAGAGAAAAGTAGAGGGAAAATAAATTATACTAAATCCTATCTGCCTACAGAAATAATTCTTGTTGTTAATTTCCAGGTCATACTTAAAATGATGTTTCTGATTTCTAGATCCTCAGGATGACTATAGCCATCACATTTTAAGCAATATCTTGTTATTGCCTCATATTTATTTAGTGAAAATGCCTTTACTATGACAAATTTTTGTGACTCTTTCAAATGTAATCTACTAAGATCAGTGAGCTCTACTTTAGTTTGTATTGTATTTTGATTGCTTATAATAGTAGCAAAAAATGGTAAAAGTTTTTCAGAGCTTAAAGGAGGCACTTGCAATTTTTATACTTCTGTGATGTTAAATAAATTAAGAGCCATATTTGTAGATAATATTCAAAGCATAAATTTAGACTCCATCATAAACATCAGGTCAATCTGTAGCCCTCTGCTCACGAGTGGAGCAAATGCTGCCATTACCATATTATAAGCATTTGTCCTCAGCGTTCAGTTTGACTGCATGTACTTCACATTCACAGTGTCTTCATTGACTGTTGAACTTACTCAATGTCCATGCCACAAAATGTATCCTAATTAACCTTATGGTCTTACTTCTGCCCTCTCAGCTAATTTATTTTAAACAATTCAGGCAAAACATGCCTGAATTGAGTAGATTTACATAAACTGAAATAATTGTAACGTTCTCCTGGACAAGCATGAACCAGATGCATTGTATCTAGTTTATATAATAACAGGAATATGAATCATCATATACAAAATGAGAGAAGCAGATCCTTCGGAAGGTAAAAGACGTGTATCTTCTCTGCTACACTACACTATGAAAGGGAAAAGTGGAAGTCACTCAGTCGTGTCTGACTCTTTGTGACTCCATGGATTATGTAGTCCATGAAATTCTCAGGCCAGAATATTAGAGTGGGTAGCAGCTCCCTTCTCCACGGGATCTTCCCAACCCAAGGATGAAACCCGGGTCTCCCGCACTGCAGGTGGATTCTTACCAGCTGAGCCACCAGGGAAGCCCCCTTTAAGGTATCTAAAGCCATGTTTCTGTGGGTGTATTTGTGTACACAGATAAGTGTGTGTGCACTCACATGCATATAAGACCTTGCTCTGCGACACCAACAAATATAGAATGCATGTCTATGAACCACTGTTAATTAAGTAAAACATGAGGAGACTGTAGAACCAAAATTGCAAGATCAAAGACCTTGTTTTGTTAAATAGCTCCTGATACCATATAAAGAACAATAACAAATAACTACAAAAGAGACAGAAAACAAAGTGAGATGACTAGTATACCTCATCATCACTACTGGGGAAAACATCAGCATTGACAATAGATTAGCAGGGCGATATCACTCAGAAAATATACCCTCTTTGTATCTATTTTTTACTAAACCCTGTGTGCTTGGTACAGACAACAAGAAAACACAAAGTAAAAAAGAACTTCATGTATGCAGCAGTACTGTCTGTTTTCTTCAAGACCTTGTGATACGTTTATATAATTTCAAAGTTATTTTTAATACAAACTATATATATATATACACACACATATATTTTGAGCAATTTTCACTTCTTATTGATAATAACAATACCTTGTATTTTTCTGTATTGTCAATAGATTACATTTCAATAACAGTAAAAATTATGTTGTGAATAACATTTGTATGCATATTTTATTTCATATATATACATATGTCTATGCACAGATGAAATGTATATGAAATAAAGATATGCAAACATATATCTTTTCCAGGTTTTTAAAATGATGAATATTTAGGTTATATCCAGATTATTGCTATATTTAAGCAACATTGAAATGAGTACCTTTATAAAAATCTTTTTGTAAATAATAGTTTTGTATTTATAAAACTAACAGAAAGATACCATACTAGAAAGTGCTGAAGTATAAAATCCAATAAAAATTAATAATGGTATGTGTTTTTACTTTTTTTCATAATTTTTTAGAAGTTTTCTCCCAAGAGGCCACATTCTATCAGGGCAGCTCTTTCCCCCATGCAACCTGTGAGGCTGTGAGTTCATAATCCACAGGAGAGGTATGAGGCAATTTTCCTGCGAGAGACTTTGTAATCCTTCTTCTTTAATAATAGATTTGTTGTCATGGCCATGGTTAGAAATCAGATCTGTCCAGTTATAATTTGTTGAAAAAGAGGACAGATTCTTATGAATGCATGTAAATGACCACATTTTCATGAAAAGTGAAATGATTCAACAAAGGCACTTTGTATAATATTTGCTTTATTCTAGCTTCTCCCCAGAAAGAGTAGAGCCTAAGAAAGAAGCAGACTTGCAGGTCTATATTATTAAGTTGTGTACAGGTGGCCTAAGTTTTCACTTAGTCTTGTTTAAAACATTATATACTCAAAGATCAATTTTTTCTGAAATATTTATAAATTGTAAATAAATATATCTACAATTTATAACTTTTGATTTATAGTTTAGATATTCTATATGAGTATATTTAGACATCCACATATAATTAAATGAATACATTTAAAGTGTTTAAGATATATTAATCTTATTTATAAAACAATGCCTACACTGTAGGGAATTAAGCATTAACTTCCTAACATTTCACTTGAAAAGCAGACGATGCATACCTGTCATTTTGCTGCTAGTGTACCCAGTATGTTTTCAGCCCTAGGATACTGCTACTCAGACCCTCACACTGGGCCTCAGGATATGCCCTGCCCTCAATTTGAAGGGCCTGCCTCCCTCGGCTGGCCCAGCAGAGCTCAGCAGTGCAGTTCAGGCAAGATCCCTCAAGGTCAGATGTGCTCCCACATTAGCTCCACTGGGATCCAGCCTCAGTCTCTCCCCTTCAGAATACTCCCCAAGCCTGTCGTCCATGCACAGAATCCAGGTCCCTGGAGCGTGATTCTGTGGGGTGACTGCCAAGCCCTGTGGCTGCGCCACAGAAGCAGATTCCCCACTGCAGGCCGGTGTGGCATCTCTTTCAAGGAAGTAAGCGAGACTGCGTCTCTAGAATGGTGCTGACAATGATGGCAGTGGTGTTTGGAGCGACTCTTTCACATGGGACATGAGACAAGTTCAGTGCTTTGGGAAACAGACAGGGAAACTTTGAGTCAAGCCACATGCATAGGTTTACTTGTCAATATTTCCAGTATGTTATCATCTCTTATCTGTATCACCTGAGGGCAGAGAGGTGACAGCAGGCATTTTTTACCTGTGTGTCCACTCTTTCTCATGTTTCACTTCATCCCCTCCGTAGGATCCTCACCAGATGACAGGGAGTCCTCTAGGAGTGGTTGCACCCATTTCCTGCAAGGACTTCTGGACTTTTGAGGTTACTGTTTTGCAATGCCATGGGCCCTTCCAACTGATGCCCACTCTGGCCTTTTTCCAAATTGCCATGCTCTGCTTTCTGACATTGGTCTCAAGCTAAGCCTGAGTAGAAATAATCAATCCTTGCACAGATGGTGCTACTCTTATACAATCCAAAGCTTCTTGCCTAACTGTCTCACTGTGTAGTGTGCAAAAGTGGGTCAGGAGGGGGACAGTCAACACTGAAAAAGTCCATATTCTGGTAATGCAGAGATCACAACAGGAACAGTTCAAGAGAAGTCAAGATTGGGTGACAGGCTATTCAACACTTGCACTCTACAATTCTGACTAATAAATTTAACATGAGCAGAAAGCAAAATATGCCCACATTTTACTGCATATTCTGAACAAGTATTGTGGTCATTATTAATGAAGCGCAATGATAACCAGAGAGTAATTGGAAACCAGTATTCACAGGAGCACAATGGATGATGAATGATGCAGCATTGTGAATAATGATGTAACTTGGTTTAAATAAATAGCATTGGAGAAATGCAGAGCCAAGATCTATGTTATTTCAATAGTTTCCCAAGGGCCATTGCCTTGTACGTCATAATAGTACTGCTTCCTTTTTCAATTGTAGGAGACAGGAAATTAGCTACGAATGCACAATTGATAGTAAAGAACATGAAGAGATAATTTCTGGACCTGAAGAGGAAATGATGGTACCTGCATGAAATGTGAAATCTTCACATCTGACAATCAGCAAGTATTTAGATGCATTTTCTCTATTACTCTAAATCTTGGTTGATAAATTACCATCTGTTAAACTTCACTGAGGCCTATAATTCATTTTTAAAATTAAATTGTTTATATCATTAGGATCCTCACAAAAATATATCTGTGCACAACACATCCTAGAGGTGATCTTGCCCCAGGAGCAAACTTTAACATCACTTTCATGTTTCTTAAAGTGAGAAAAATCAATTTACACATGGACACTACAGTGTTATTTATTTATTGCTGTGTGACAAATTACCCCAAAATTTAGCAGCTTAAAACACAAACATTTATTATCTTACATAATTTCTGAAAATCAGGAATAATCAGCTGAATAGTTCTGGCTCAGGATATCAAAAGATAATACAGTCAACTTGTCACCATGTGGGCCCCTCCATATCAGATGCTCAAAAAATATGTCAGCTGGCTTGCTCAGAGTAAATGGTCCTAGAAAAGGGAGTTCGCTCGAGACAGAACCACAATTTTTGCATATTCTATCAGAAGTGATACCCCATCATTTTTGCCATACACTCCTCTTTGGAAGTGAGTCCCTAAGTTCAGCATGTTCAGTATTCAAGGGGAAACAAATAAAGATCTACCTCTGAGGGAAAGAATATGACAGCATGTGTATACATATTTTTCCCAGTCTTACTGAGGTACAATTGGCAAAATTTTACATATGTGGAGTACAAATGTGATGATTTTATATGCATATATATTACAAAAGGATCACTAGAATCAAGTTAATTAATACGTCCATATTTTCTGGTGTGTGTGTGTATATCCGGTAAGAATGCTTTAAAAATGTGGTGTATATGTATAGAAATATATACATATATATCTCTAATGTGTACATATTTTTTAAATGTCACAATAATCTATTAAATCTTTATAAGTTATTTGGCAATATTCATTTGATAGTGTATAAAAATAAGAGACAAGAATACATACAGCTTGGCAATCTAGGGTTGCTGTTTTATAGTCTCAATAACTTTAAATTGAAATCTATTTGCAAATTCTTTACAGGCAGACAAATTTTGTATATTAATAAACTCAATTATCATTCTACACTTTATATTGGTTAAGGACCTTAGAAATTTTATGCTTAAACTGATGTTTATAGTATAAAATCATATTTATTATTGATATGCTTTTTTTGTAAGGTGACATTTTATATTTCATCCATGTGTTGCTTAAGTGGAATAAATTTTTTACACAATTTTATGTTCTAAAAAATAATATAAACTTAATTGAACATCTTCTAAAATAATTGTATTATTTAAAATACTTTTGGTAATTATTATAATTTAATATAATAATATAATCAGTGGAAGATATTAGTAAGTTCAAATTAATTAGGATTTTTATGAAAAATTACCCGAATTTTACCCAAATTATATATGCCTACATATTTTTGGACTATGATAAAATTAGAATGAATTAAAATTAGCTAATCATATTAATTTGTTCAAGTATTCACTTTGACTGGAAATATTACAAATAATTTTTAAATTTTTTAAAAACCTTAAATGTTGTTAATATTACTAAAGTTCCCAATTTTTTCTTCTAAGAACTAGACATCAATATTAATTTATTTGCTTCTTATGCTGTACCCTGGCAGTCAGTCTTTATCTCCAACTTAATCATTTCTCTGAGCTAACTTTTTTTAATTTAAAAGGCCAGCATTTTTAAGTAATTTGGATTTTTTTTTCTGTACCTGAGATTATTGAGTTTTTTTGTTTATTCTGGTTTATTTTATTTAACTTTGAATTATGTTAGTGCTTATTAGTCCCTATAAGTCAATCAGAATAGGAGCACCAAGAAGCTTTATAATCTAACTTATTAATTTCCCCAGAGTTAAACAAAGGGATATCAACACATATGTTCATAAAACATTTCATATACACAATGGAACTCTTTTATCAAATTCTCAGAGTCAGGGGAGTTTGGTGGTGGCTGCTTCCTTCAGGATGTAAGTGATTTACCACTGGGCTGAACCCTAGAATTACAGTATGAGTACAGTGGCAGCACATCAGGAAAAAAATTTTTATATGCAGTGGGTCTTGGTCCATTGATTGCTCTAGTTTTTGTCCAAATAGGCTGTGGTTTGAGATATGGGCTTAACTTTAAGGTTTAGTGTGTACTACACATCTACTTATTAATAATGCTGATTAATAAATTAAATAAAGTAATTAATGTTTATTAGATATTTATCATTAACATATCTTGTTAGCAAATATTTTACTCATGTCTTCATTTGTCTAATTTATGTATTTTCATAGACTTCTCTAATTCTTTCAATAGAGAGAAAAACTATCTTTCACTTAGGCTAAAATTTCTGGACCAGTTGGCAATAACCTTTCATATTTTATCTATATTGAAATTATAACATACAGTCAGATACAGTCATGCAATTGGTATTAAAACTAACAAAAGTCATCCCAAAAATCAGAGAGCTTTGGTCTTTACATTACACACAGATGACTGTGGCATGCAAAAATTCTATAATTTTTAAGACCAAATAATAACCCAAATTTCCCAAAACAAAGAGAGTGATAATGTGCCAGCCACTGACCCAAAAACAAAACAAAATAAAAACCAACTACCACTATAAAAGAATATAAAAATAATCTTTTATAAGAAGAAAAGAGTCTTTTAAAAAATATCTACACATATATAGACATGGAGAAGACTGTCAGATTTGATTTTACAAATTTAACCATGGGTAAGGACAGCACACAACTAACTTTCAACAAAAGCTCACTTGTTGGTTTCTTCAACCATGTAATAGAAATGCTAGGGAAACACAAAGGGTGTCTAAAATGCATTTGTTATAACTCACTTGCTGTGGCTGCTCTTCACTCCAATGACAACAAAGCTTGTTTTTATTTTGGTATTATTTCTTGTTCCCTTTGAATGATGTAAGCTTGTAATAGTACACATATAATCAAACATTAGAGTAAGTTACAAAAAGTCAGAAGATAAAATATCCCCTATATTGAAGACAAAAATTGACACAAGAAACTTTTCAACTTCAGAACTGATGCAGGCCAATGGTCCTACTAATCTTTGTCTTGTAATGTCTTGTAACCTGGTAGCAAAGATAAAATCATTCCAAAAGAGAAATGACAAAATCATAAAGACTTAAGATTAATGTAAATCACATATAAATCCACCTATACTGTCATTTGTTACCTGACAAAGACTGAAGAACTATGGATGGAAGTCCCTAACATTGTACAGGAGATGGTGACCAAAACCAACTCCAATAAAAAGAACTGCAACAAGGCAAAATGATTGTTCAAGGAAGCCTTACATATAGCTGAGAAGAGAAGACAAAGGCAAAGGAGAAAAGGGAAGATATACCCATCTGAATGCAGACTTCAAAAGAATAGCAAGGAGAGATAAGAAAGTCTTCTTAAATGAACAATGTAAAGAAATAGAGGACAATAATAGAATGGAAAATACTAGAGATCACTTCAAGAAAAGCAGAGATACCAAGGGAATATTTCATGCAAAGATAAACATAATAAAAGACAGAAATGGTATGGACCTAACAGAAGCAGAAGAGATTAAAAAGAAGTGGCAAGAATACGCAGAAGAACTACACAAAAATGGTTTTAATGAACCAGATAACCAGGATGATGTGATCACTCACCTAGAGCCAGACATCCTGAAGTGTGAAGTCAACTGGGCTTTAGGAAGCGTTACTAAGAACAAAGCTAGTGGAGGTGATGGAATTCCAGTTGAGCTGTTTCAAACCCTAAAAGATGATGATGTTAAGTGCTACATTCAATATACCAGCAAATTTGGAAAACTCAGCAATGGCCACAGGACTGGAAAAAGTCAGTTTTCATTCCAATCCCAAACAAGGGAAATGCCAAAGAATGTTCAAACTACTGCATAATCATGCTTATCTTGCATGCAAGCAAGGTAATGCTCAAATCCTTCAAGCTAGGCTTTAGCAGTATGTGAATTTCCAGATGTACAAGCTGGATTTAGAAAAGGCAGAGAAACTGGAGATCAAATTGCCAATATCTGTTGGATCATAGAGAAAGCAAGGGAATTCCAGAAAAACATCTACTTCTGCTTCATTGACTATGCTAAAGATTTTGAGTGTATGGATCACAACAAACTGTGGAATATTCTTAAAGAGATGGGAATATCGGGCCACCTTACCTGCCTCCTGAGAAACCTGTATGCGGTAAAGAAGCAACAGTCAGAACCAGATACGAAACAATGGACTAGTTCAAAATTGGGAAAGGAGTATGTCAAGGCTGTATATTGTCCCCCTGTTTATTTAACTTACACACAGATTACATCACAAGAAATTCCAGGCTGGGTGAAGCACAAGCCGGAGTTAAGCTTGCCAGCAGAATTATCAGTATGCAGATGACACCACTCTGATGCCAGAAAGCAAAGAACTAAAGAGCCACCTGATGAAAGTGAAAGAGGAGAGTGAAAAATCTGGCTTAAAACTCAGCATTCAAAAAATAAGATCATGGCATCCGGTCTCATCACTTCATGGTAAATAGATGGGGAAACAATGAAAACAGTGACAAACTTTATTTTCTTGGGCTCCAAAATCACTGAGGATGGTGACTGAAAACTTAAGATTAAAAGACACTAGTCCTTTGAAAGAAAAACTATTGCAAAGCTAGACAGCATATTAAAACACAGAGACATCATTTTTCTGACAAATGTCCATATAGTCAAACCTATGGTTTTTTCCAGTAGTCATGTACGGATGTGAGCATTGGACCATAAAGAAGACTGAGCACTGAAGAACTGATGCTTTCAAACTGTGGTGCTGGAGAAGACTCTTGAGAGTCTCTTGGACTGCAAGGAGATCAAACCAGTCAATCCCAAGCAAAATCAACCCTCAATATTCAGTGGAAGGACTGATGCTGAAGCTGAAGCTCCAGTATTTTGGCCACCTGATGGAAAGAGCCAACCCACTGGAAAATACTCTCATAGTGGGAAAGAAAGGGAGGAGAAGGGGGTTCCAGAGGATGGGATGGTTGGATGGCATCCCTGGCTCAATGGACATGAGTTTGAGAAAACTCTGGGAATTAGTGAAGGACAGGGAACCCTGGTGTGCTGCAGTCTACAGAGTGCAAAGAATAGGATATGACTGAGCAACTGAACAACAAGGAACAAAGACCAATTAATCAGATCCTATAATTAAAATAGTTTCCCAAAAATGTATCACTAAAGGAAGTCATAAACAGGTAATCAGATACAAAAGAGTTAGATTTCACTGAGAACCAGACATACTCCAGAAACAGAAACTGAAGCGGTAACAATCTCATCAAGAGAAAAACTTACATCTCTGATGAGCAAGATTCATTCTTGGACATGAAAAAAGGCTGACCTCGGTGTCACATGAGCTATAGCTCTTGGACAGTACTTATCTAGACAGCACCAGTAGTTAAATCTATCTGAACATTTTGATGGGACCTCTGCTTTGGGAGAAAACTCATAGATAAATACATTAAGAAAAAAAATTGTATCTGCACATGGTTTGAGAGTCCAAAATTCAAAAGAACCAACTCCCTGATAAAAAGATAGAGCAGATATTTAAAAATAAAACCATGATTACTGTCATTCAATTCACAGTGGGGGGAAACATTATCATAATGATCATACCTTATCTCTTCTGTAAGGATAGTCACATATCTCTAGATGTCAGTGTTGCAAAAGTCAGAGATAAACTTGTTTATCTTAGGAAGTTAGCAACTTACAGGAAAGGGTTTAAATTTGCATTTATTTAGAGGCTAGTGCTAGACAGGATGTTACCTATTTTCAGTTTTTCTAAGGATGTGAATTTTTTTTTCCTCCTTACTAAGGAACAAGATGTGCTCAGTTATAGCAGAGTCAAGGCAAGGTTCAATTTTATTGTCTTAAATCAAATGCATATATTGAGTAATATAGCATACTGGTTAAGTGAGAAGGAAATGCCATAGGTTAGTTTTTCAAATTTGTTGTATTTTATTCCTAGTACAGAATCCTGGGTTTAAAAGCCTTAGGTTTAATATAGACTATCTCTCTATTTACTTCAACCAAATTCAATCATCAGGGTAGAGGTTGTTCGACATTATTGTCCAACAAATGCTATGATAAACTGGTATCACAACCACACTTTTTCTCTATCCTATAGGGGAAAAGTGAGAAAGAATATTGGGATTTATTGTAAAGGGCAAGTAAGTATTTGAGTTTTATGAAGTAGGAATCTTATAAAGCAAGAGTAGTAACTACAACTCAGAGAAATCTGTTTTGTTTAGTTTTTCCCCATGAAGATATCTTTAATGTCTATACATACAGTCACTCTTAAAAGATTTTCACTTTTTGTCTTTTAGGAGAATTAAACTTTCAAAACTTATTTTCTAACTCAACATTATAATAAAACCATATAACTTCAGATATGATAAAGGTTGCTTAAGTTTTTACTATAATATTTTCTGCCTGAAAAATTACTGTTTGATATTACAAACTTTGGTACATAAATTAAGTCAAAGACGTATTTTTTTAAAAAGAAAATCCACAACCACTCTCTGGGAAAAAGAGTTTGCATAAGCATGCGCAAACTTTTCATAACATACTATTCTATAAGATGGACCAATATGTATCCAGAAAAAGAAAAATGTTAAATGGCCTCAAAATAGGATGGCCTTTCAATCATGCCTGTATTGCCAGCTTCATAACCTGTGAAAAAAAATGTCACAAATAAGACTGTACTCTTTTTCAACCAAGATACAATATTAGCTGTATAGTCATTTTCAGTCAGATACAAATATTCAATTCTATCTTCTCTAAAAAAGACCACTGTACCTGTGATTATCTGCACATATGTTTTTCCATGCCAGTCAGATCCTGCTGTTCAACACTTCTACTCATTCAATTCCATAAAATACCTCTATTCCACTTCTCAGAACTATTAGCTATTCATTTCTGCAACAGGACTTGTTTCCAGTGACTCAGAAATTGGAGGAATGGAGGGAGATTCATCCCTTCAGATGTTACAAAAACTCACTTCAGAATATACTCTGTCTAACCACAGTGTGTGTAGACTTACTAGCAAACATAAAACAAATACCAAAAATTCATTAGTAGATTTTTACATGTAGAAACAGGGCAGAAAGATTAGAATAAATCTAAAGTTAGAAAAAGAAAAAAAGGCTTCGCTGGTGGCTCAGCTGGTGAAGAATCTGCCTGCAATGCAGGAGATCCCAGTTCAATTCCTGGGTCAGGAAGATCCTCTAGAGAAGGGATAGGCTACCCATTCCAGTATTTGAGGGCTTCCCTGGTGGCTCAGATGATAAAGAATCCACCTGCCACGCCAGAGCTGGATTCAGTCCCGGGGTTGGGAAGATCCCCTGGAGAAGGGAACAGGCTACCCACTCAATATTCTTGCTTCTTGCCTGGAGAATTCTCTGGACAGAGGAGCCTGACAGGCTACAGTACATGGGGTTGCAAAGAATCAGGCACAAAGGTGTGAGTTTCACTTTCAAAGTAAAGAAAAAAAAGTACATAACAAACAAGGAACAAAAAAGAGTCCATTGTTAGAAGTAAGGTACAAATTCACAGCAGAACCAAGAAAAAAATAATGATACTGATATAGCTAAGCTAGTTGTCTATCTTACTGAATTGAAAGAGCCATTTACAAGACAGAGTTACTTGCAGTAAACTTCGCTGTTTTAAGCTGTGAAAGTCTATTGATTTTTTTCAAAGAGCCTTGTATTTCACTGAATCAGTCTTGTCATTTAAATATAACCCAAATCTTTCATTTGCTTTTCCTCTTTTATCCATAGACTGAGATCAAAGTATCATTTTATTAAATCTGAAAGCAGCATAGTATTTAGTATAGAGATATGCACATATTAATCAGAAAACTGCCAGTTTAAAGAACATCTTTTAATTATTATGAATTTAAAATATGAGTATTTAAAGTCTAATTATTCAAATTTATGTTATGAATATCAGTATAGTCAAGACACACTAAATATTTCCTTAAAAACTGTTGTTTATCAAAAAATGACATTTATAACAAAATGAGAAAGACATCAGAGAAATAGAAAATCCTATGCAAAAACTGCCATTTATTATAATAAATAGCTCTGTTCCAAGGTTTACATGCTTTAAAATGTCAATAAAATGTTCACACACTGTTTTACTATCAACAGTGCTTTTAACAACTGTGCAAACACATTAGGAAAGAGTACTTTTATATCTTTATAATGTAATGAGTCTCCATAGATTCCTCAGAGCTTATGCAAGTAAGTGGTAAATAAACATCCCTCATGTGTGTATGTGTGAGTGAGAGAGAGATAGTATTAAATTCTAGTGATGGCTTTCCTAAAAGTTACTGGTTTCTTTTCTCATGGTAAAATATTTACAAGCATCACCATCCCTACATAGACACAATCTATTTTTCTACTTTTTTTCCTCAGCCTATAAACAAACATTTAATCAATACCACGTAATATAAGCACTTCTCACTGTGTGAGGTAAAGACATTATAGGAAAGACCTTTGCCTAGAGCTGCTAAACATTCTTAGGGCTTCCCTGGTGGCTCAGTGGTAAAGAATCCACCTGCCAAGCAGGAGAAGAGGGCTCAGTTACTTGGTCATGAAGATTACCTGGAGAAAGACACGACAACCCACTCCAGTATTCTTGCTTGGAAAATCCCGTGGACAGAGAGAAGGCTGGCAGGCTACAGTCATAAGAGCTGGACACAACTAAACCTCCATCATCACCAAACATTTTCAATCTGTGTGAAAAACTATAACCTTGATAGACTCTTTCCTATGAAACTTTAGCAGATAATCAGCAGCTGAGGTTGAAGATGATTTGAAATTTAGCAGCCCTAAAATAGTCTTCTGCTTTCTCAAGTCAAAGTTACTATATTCAAATAATAAACCATCTATAGTCCAGGTGCAAAAAAGTGTTCTGTGGAAACTGATTATTTCAAGTATTTAGAGAATAATGCTTTTTTATTAGGAAACAAAAGGGCTAGCACTTCTACTAGCCCTTTATCTCAAGTGAATTAATGGTATGGGAACACTGTGCACATTATAATTCTAAATTAATTTAGATGTAATCCACAATCACAACTAAGCAATTTTAAGTTAGAATTATACAAACTGTAAAAATATAAACATAACACACAGAAGAAATAATTCTATTAAAGTAATATGAAGTCTGGATCTTGGTAAAGACAAGCGAAGAATGGGAACTCAAATAATTAAATCATTGATTCAAGTCCCTTAAATTGAAATTCAAGTCTTCCCTGGTGCTTCAGATGGTAAATAATCTGTCTGCAATTAGGAGACCTGGGTTCATTCCCTGGGTCAGGAAGATCCACTGGAGAAGGAAATTGCAATCCGCTCCAGTATTCTTGTCTGGGAAATTCCATGGACAGAGGAGCCTGGTGGGCAACAGTCTAAGGGGTCATAAAGAGTCAGACACCCACGACTGAGCAACTAACGCTTTCACTTTACTTTAAATTTAAATAGAGTCTCTGTCCTTTGTGAGTTCTGACAAATAATGTTTCATTTTTTAAAAATAGTATACCTAACTAACTAGACAACCTTAAACTGAACCTATGTATTTAAAATGATTTTACTTATCTTTAAAGCTGTGACTACAAAACTCAAAGTGTATATGTGGCTACGTTATTTACTGTTCTTTAATGTTATTAAAGATTACACAACCAGAACAAGACTTTATTTGCATTATTTTCATTTGTTCTAAATTGTAATCCCCCTCCCAAAATTAGGGATTATACCTCCTTGTTTTTTAGGGGTAGACATACTAAATTTCAAGCTCTAATAGAGAATCAATCAATGATGTTGGATGAGAGAATGTAATGAAATAAGTTGGGCTGGGAATCATAAAAAGTATATTAAAGACTAAAATACTGGTCTATCCTACATACTGAACAATCTTTTAATGACTCTGCTATAATTTACCCTTAATTTTGTAAATAGTTCATATTACTTAAAGTGTTTCATCTGATTGTTTCAGGATGCTAACTAAAATCTAGGATACTGTATGCCCGTGGCAACTACTCATTCAGCGCCTGTGTGCTTGCATTTAGGAATGATAAGTAAACGTCAATCTCTGGTGGCTCAGATCAGAAAGAATCTGCCCTTAATGCAGGAGACCCAGATTCAATCCCTGGGCCTGGAAGATCCCCTGCAGAAGGGAGTAACTATCCACTTCAGTATTCTTGCCTGGAAAATTCCATGGACAGAGCAGCCTAGTGGGCTATAGTCCACGGGGTCACAAAGAGTCAGACAAAAAATAAATAAATATCTTTCCAAATAAATTTCAAGCTCCTCTGTGACAGGGACTCAAGTCAGAAAGCTTATACATCTTTTACCTTTTTCGGTCTTTCACAGTACCTAACACCAAAGCACAGTGGTTTGATGGATTGATTCTTAATGTTTTCAGATAGTCTCAGAGAATAATAATGTTAGCAAAATTAAAAAAATTATGCATCAAAAACTGTTCAGAATCTTCAAATGTTTTTTAAAATGTTGCCAAATGATAAATTTGCTAATACTTAACAACTCAATATTTTTCAATTTTTGAATGATTATTAGTACTCAAGTGCAGGTGATGCTAGTGGTAAAGAACCTGTCTGTCAATGTAGGAAACCCAACAGACATGGGTCCATTGTGTTGCACAGAGTCAGACATGACTGAAGCAACTTAGCATGTATATACAACATAAAGAAACAGAGTATTTTTAATAGGTTGACATTTTTTTTAAATCTTTCTGACTGGATAAAATAATCAGAAACTGAATAGAGAATTTAAACTACTTTTATTAAATTTTTTCTAATCCCTTTAACTGCCCACTTCCTGCTTATTTTTTACATTATATTATTCTTTTTCTTCTCCACCAAAACCGGGATTTGAATAAAAGTAGGTGGCTCTACTCTGAAGAACCCACCTGCCAATAGGGAGATGTAAGAGACACAGGTTTGATCATTGGGTTGGGAAAATCCCCTGGAGTAGGAAGTGGCAACCCACTCCAGTATTCTTGCCTAGAAAATTCCATGGACAGAGGAGCCTGGCAGGCTACAATCTATGCAGCTGCAGAGAGTCAGACACAATTGAAGAAACTTAACACATGTAACACACAGTCTCTTAGGAACCTCAAGCATGGAATCAAACTACCATAAAGAAACAAAGACTTATATATAGAAAACTATAAAACTGATGAAAGAAATCAAAGAGGACACAAATAGATGGAGAAATATACTGTGTTCATGGATTAGAAGAATCAATATAGTGAAAATGAGTATACTACCCAGAGCAATCTATAGATTCAATGCAACTCCTATCAAGCTACCAGAGGTCATTTTCAGAGAATTAGAACAAATAATTTCACAATTTGTATGGAAATACAAAAAACCTCGTAGAGCCAAAGCAATCTTGAGAAACAAGAATGGAACTGGCGAAATCAACCTACTTGACTTTAGGCTGTACTACAAAGCCACAGTCATCAGGACAGTATGGTACTGGCACAAAGACAGAAATATAGATCAATGGAACAATATAGAAAGCCCAGAGATAAATCCATGCATCTATGGACACCTTATCTTTGACAAAGGAGGCAAGAATATACAATGGAGAAAACACAATCTCTTTAAGAAGTGGTGCTGGGAAAACTGGACAGCCACTTGTAAAAGAATGAATCTAGAACACTTTCTAACACCATACACAAAGATAAACTCAAAATGGATCAAAGATCTAAGCATAAGACCAGAAACTATAAAACTCCTAGAGGATAACATAGGCAAAACACTCTCCGACATAAACCAAAGCAGGATCCTCTATGACCCACCTCCCAGAATATCGGAAATAAAAGCACGAATAAACAAATTTGACCTAATTAAAATTAAAAGCTTCTGCACAACAAAGGAAACTAAAAGCAAGGTGAAAAGACAGCCTTCAGAATGGGAGAAAATAATAGCCAATGAAGCAACGGACAAACAATTAATCTCAAAAATATATAAACAACTCCTGCAGCTCCATTCTAGAAAAATAAACAACCCAATCAAAAAGTGGGCCAAAGAACTTAACAGACATTTCTCCAAAGAAGACATAAGAATGGCTAACAAACACATGAAAAGATGCTCAACATCACTCATTATCAAAGAAACGCAAATCAAAACCACAATGAGGTACCACTTTCACCAGTCAGAATGGCTGCCATCCAAAAGTCTACAAGCAATAAATGCTGGAGAAGATGTGGAGAAAAGGGAACCCTCTTACACTGTTGGTGAGAATGCAAACTAGTACAGCCACTATGGAAAACAGTGTGGAGATTCCTTAAAAAACTGAAAATAGAACTGCCATATGACCCAGCCATCCCACTGCTGGGCATACACACCGAGGAAACCAGAATTGAAAGAGCCACATGTACCCCAATGTTCATTGCCGCATTGTTTATGATAGCCAGGACATGGAAGCAACCAAGATGCCCATCAACTGACGAATGGATAAGAAAGCTGTGGTACATAAACACAATGGAATATTATTCAGCATTAAAAAAAAATTCATTTGAATCAGTTCTACTCAGGTGGACAGAACTGAAGCCTATTATCCAGAGTGAAGCCAGAAGGAAAAAGAAAAATACAGTATACTAACGCATATATATGGAATTTAGAAAGATGGTAATGAGAACACTGCATGTGTGACAGCAAAAGAAAGGCAGATGTATAGAACCTTCTCGTGGACTCTGTGGAAGAGGGCAAGGGTGGGATGATATGGGAGAATGGCATTGAAACATGTTAATTATCATATGTGAAATCTATCGCCAGCCCAGGATTGATGCTCGTGGCTGGTGCACCGAGATGTCCCAGGGGGAGGGAATCGGGAGGGAGGAGGGAGTGGGGTTCTGGAGGGGGGGGCATATGTATACCCATGGTGGATTCATGTCAATGTATGGCAAAACCAACACAATAAAGTAAAAAAAAATAAAAAAAAAACTACCATATAAGCATGTTGTCTTTTGAGAGTTTATAACTTATCTAGCTTTGTATATCTTTTTAAAGATGTGGAAAAGTCAACATAATGTTTTGCATACAGTTTGCTCTCTTATTTTTTCACATTCTTGGTAGAAAATAAGTGATTCCCTTTTAACTATGTAGATGATTCCATAAATATAATGGGGAATTTTGAAAAGGCTGGTTGAGGTTCTGTTTTTGTTCTTTGAACATTGCCAGGACACCAAGACAAGTTATGGGAAATGGAATAACTGGGCAGACTTTGGGACTCACACAATTCAGACAAAGCAGAAGTGATGTAATCCATGTAGGCTCAGAGAGAAATGGCTCTTTAGTCCTGAGGAATCTCAATAGCATGCATTGCTTTGTGGACCGTGTTTCTAGCCTCTACTCAGATATACAGTTGAGAAGGCAGTTTGCTTTATCATAGTGTTTCCTTGTGAAGCCACATTTCCTGCAAACCAAGCTGCAGGAATAGTATGACTTTTCTTAGCAATTGTCTTGTTTTTAATCTAGTGACTGACTATAGCTTTGAAAGGGATTGTGTTTCCCTTCGCTGCTCACATGCTTAAAGCCAAGTTTGCTGTTCACCCCTAGAAAAGCAAAGATAGCATGCCACATATTTTGTGAATTTATCCCATAAACATTTTTCATCCAACTTGAACCTCTCATCCATCCCAGTGGTATCACTCATTTCCTTACTATAGTAGATATGTCTTAAGTCAGATAGTCTGAACCACTTGTCTGAGCCTGATCTATAGTCACAAGGGACAAACTTGGTTATTGACTCATTGAAATGGGAGAGACCACATACCAAGAGAAATCAAACAAAGAAAAACGTAGAGTTTTATAAGATTGAGGGGAAGGCTGGGGTTTCAGAGAAGTTTCAAGAAAGCAGAATTTTCATAGGCATAAAGCAAGACTGTCTAAAGGCTTATGGCTTGCAAAGTGGATTCCAATACCCATTTTCCTGGAAACCAGAAAGCCAAGACAAACCCAGATGTTGTATACAGACAATCTGCCATTGAGCTTCTTTTCTCTATGTCAACATAGCTTTGCTACTCCAGGAAAGAATGGTGTATTTAATTCTTGATGTGATTTCAAATAGGAAATTTCCTTATTGTCTATGATTTTAGTGAAGAAAATTTATCTATGAGTAAAAAAGCAGTAAGAAGTCAAATAAGGAGGTCATTATGACTCTTGCTAGCCGTGGTATACCCTTGGGAGAAATATTGTTTCCTGTTAAATCTGCTATTAACTTTGTCTCTGTTATTGCAGCTCGTGAATAGCTAGGTGGATTTTTATTTTCCTAGCCCAAAGCTAAATTTTACTTTCTCATGTTTAAATGTAACAACATACAACTTAAGAATATATAATCAATTAATGAAATGCTGAACTTCGTGAACTGGAGAGAAAATGGTAACCCATTCCAGTATTCTTGCCTGAATAATCCCACAGGCAGAGGAGCCTGGTGGGTTATAGTCCATGAGGTCACAAAGAGTCAGACATAAGTAAGTGATTGAACATGTTCAAATGTCATGAGAAGTCAAAACACAAAGCTAAAGCAGTCAAAATTTCAGAACAGAATTATCTGATTTTGGTTTCAGCAATTACACCACATACTCAAAAAAAAAAAAAAAGGTTAGCATGCCACACATTTTGTGAATTAACCCATAAACATTTTTCATCATCTTCCGTCCATCCAGCAAAGTTTCAATTAACTTAATGTATAATTACTAAAGTTAGGTTTTGAGTCTCTCTCTTTCTTGTACTATATCATGTATCACTGATTTAAGATGACAGAATATGGGGACTTTATCATCTGTGGTATTAATTTTTATGAGCAAGGAAAATGAGGGTCAACTAATCAAAAAGTTAGACCAAGCCTGAGAAATATCAGCTTCCTACACTACAGCCTAGTGTTTATTCACCATGCAATTCAGAATATTATGTGTGCAAGGAAAAAAAAGCTTAAGAATATTTAGAGGTAAACTATTTAAAACCTGTTCTTACAATTACAAGAGGAACTTCAGTAGGTTAATTACACACATACACACACCTGTCAGGGATGGAGAGAGAAAAGATGTGTTTAAACTCTGCCATAGGCAGAAGGCCAGTGGAAAAACCTAACTTTGGTGGTTGCAGTGAATGTAATTAAAACCTGTCTATTTCTAAGAGGCGGTCTCAGTGATAAAGTGTATGTTCCTGGATCCCTGAAGCTCTATAATAGCAACATATTTCCCTGTTCACTATGGGAAGTCTAAAATCTAGAAATGTATTCTACTGTGTACCAAGCATTGGTTTCAATATGCCACTAGATCAGTCTACAATGATTTTCATATAATGAGAAGTATTAAGAGCTCCATGGTCGTCTGAGGAATTTCAGCATGAAGGTGATGAAAAACAGTAGCTTCCCCTCAAATGCCTATATTTCAGGAATCAGACAATGTGGTGAGTGCTTCCTTTTTCCTTTCTCTTTAGTTCTACATGTTTCTGGTCACTAATTGCCTTAGAATGATAAGACCTCACAAGATCAGGAGAGAGGTAATATAGTATAGCTCTAATCCTTAGGTTCTGGATTTGGGCTGTTTGGGTTTAAAGTCTGGTTCCATCTACACACATCTGTAGCTTTAGGAAAAAGTCTTTATAATTTATAAGCTGAAAATTAAATACTTCAACTCACTTATCAATGAAATAGAGAGGAAACTAGCATCATTGTAAGGAATTAAGCAAGGTATGTGTGCCAAAATGTTATTCAGTGCTTACAATGTAGTATGCACTTAATAATGTTGTGTACTTTATTTTAAAAAAAATATACAAATAGAAATTTCCCTCCAAAATGCCTTTCTGAATACAACAGTCATTTTGAAGATGCTAAAAGTGCTTACATTTCATTAAAATCCCCTATGTATAGGAATCATGCATGAGTAGAATACTTTTATTGACAAAGAATCATTAAACATCACAACTTAAATGATGAAATATATATATATATATATATGTAATAGCTTATTTAAGTCAGAAGAAACATAGGTGAACCAAATATGGTTTTTCTCCATTTTCAAAAATATACTTGAATTTCTTACAAAACTCAACATACTCTTACCATATGATCCAGCAGTTGTTTTGCTTGGAATTTACACAAGGGAGCTGAAAACTTATGCTCACACAAAAGCTTGCAAACAAACATTTGTAGTAACTTACTCATATTTGCCAAAACTCTTATGGAACCAAGATATTTTTTAGTAAGACAATGGTAAGTTGTGGTACATCCAGACAATGGAATATTATTCACAACAAAAATGAAAATGAACTACCAATTCATGAAAAGACATGAAAGAAGCTTAAATGCATATTACTAAATAAAAGAAATCAACTTGAAAAAGGCTACATGCCTTTCAACAATGTGACATCTGGAAAGATAAAACTATGAGGACAATAAAAAGATCAGTGGTTGCCAAGGGTAAAGGGGGAGAGAGATGAAGAGGCAGAGCACACCGTATTTTTACAGCAGTGATATTTATTCTGTGTGATATTATAGTGATGGGTGTACATCATTATATATTTGTCCAAACACAAAGACCACACCAAGAGTGAATCTTCAGGTACACTATAAATTTAAGGTGATTATGATGTATTAATGTAGGTTCATCCTTGGTAAAAAAAAAAAAACAATAATAATAATGTATTATTCTGAGTGATGTTGATTAATGGGGAAGGTTATGTATGGGTGGGAGCTGCAGGTATATGTGAATTCTCTGCATCTTCCTTTCAATTCTAAAAGTTCTCTAAAATCTACAGTCTTAAAAGACAAAAAAAAGTATGTCTTAAAAAGGTAAGAATTTATTACACACTTAATTTATAATATGTATACCGTTAGTAAGTATGCTGCTATATTCTAGGTATCAAAGATTAGACTGTCAAAGTATCTGCCTTCAAGGTAATCATGGTAAGGCGGGTGGGAGGTAATGTCTACCTTACTGGAGGTTGGACAGCGAGGGCAGGTTGCGATCCATGGTCATGTGGATTATCCTCTCCACATTCACAATGACAATGCACCCCTGGAGTTGTGCAGAATATAACATGCAAGATGTAAGCATGTCCTCAAAGAGGGGCTCTTATTTGATCACAAAGTTAAAGAACAAAGAATATCTTCTAAAAGGAAATAATACAATTCAAGGAGATTTAAAATATTCTATATGCCATACTCTTAAAGGCTAATATTACTATTTGAGAAATTTTGAGATAATGTAAATAAATTTCAACATGCTGGTACAAAGAGTACAGATGAGAATTATTTTTGATAAAAAAAATTAAATGATAAAATATTAAAGAGAAACATGGAAGAATTCTTATATAACCAACACACACTCACATATATTTGTATATGGGCTTCCATGGTGGCTCAGATGGTACAGAATCCATCTGCAATGAGAGAAACCTGGGTTTGATCCCTGGACTTAGAAGATCCCCTGAAGGAGGGCATGGCAAACCACTCCAGTATTCTTGCCTGGAGAATCCCCAGGGACAGAGGAGACTGGGAGGCTACAGTCCATGGGGTTGCAAAGAGCTGGACACGATTAAGCAACTAAGCATAGTTTGTGTGTGTTTGAGTATACGTATATATATTAAAGGAAGCATCAGTTTTATCCCTTCAGTGAGAGTGAACTAACATTTATTGATTATCTATTTATATGGTTTTTGTCAATCATTTTGCTAGACTCTGTGTGTTATATATTTTAAATCATTTATATTTTGTATAATTCAAATGATAACAAAAACTTTAAAAGACAACACCCATAGTATGCAGGTCAAATAACTGAGTCTCAGAAATATTAAGCAATATATCTAGGTCTGTACAATTAGTACTAATATTAATACTACTAATAATAGCTAACACTTTGATAAACTTACCACATATCAGGTACAGTTCTCTAAGGTAGCTGCTAAAACTTTGCCTATTTCAAATAAAGGAAACAAGAACACAGTAAATTTAAATGATGTGTCCCAGGCCTCAACACAGAAAAAAGGCAAAGTAAGCATTCAACAAGGGAATCTGTCTCTACAGTCCATATTCTTAATCCTTTTGCTATTATTTAGGCACTTCTACCAGTAAAGCCCAGTTTTTGCCTCTGTAGCATGCTTTATGTATATGCTGAAATGTGAAACATTGAAAAATTACCTTCAGTGATATCCAAAAAATTGTATAAAAGCATTGAAGTCATGAGTCACGCAGAGACAGAAATATTGCTATCCCAATATTTGCATTGTCAGCTAAAACAAAGTTGTTTTTAAAATAATAGCGGTTCTTTTCAAATGCAGTGTGCTATGATTTTGTGAAAAATTGGAATAAGGGCTTGTGTTCTTGGAGCAACTTTGGCACTATGTGGCAGCTGATGTTTCTCTTGCTTCTTCAAATGTATCAGTAGGTGGACTTTCTCTAGGGTCTGTAGCTACTGGACATTCCACATTTCAAAAATTCTGCAAGAGTAGCCACTTTCACCAAAAGCTGACACCACAGAAAAAGCTATTCCAACACATTTTTCTAGAATGTCCTTTTAAGAACTCCTACTAGGTCTGCAGCACAATTAGAAAGGCAAGTTCCTGAAGCCATGAAGTCACAGAGCACCTGGTTCCTTGAACTGCTAAGCAGCACTTTTTTTTTTTCCCATTCTCATGAGAGTGATTTCTAAGAGACTGAAACAGTGTAAAAGATCAAAGCTGACTCCCATGTTGGGTTCTCATTACTGTCTTTCTAAATTCCATATATATGTGTTAATATACTGTATTGTTGTTTTTGCTTCTGGCTTACTTCACTCTGGATAATGGGCTCCAGTTTCGTCCATCTGAGTAGAATTGCTTCAAATGAATTTTTTTTTAATGCTGAGTAATATTCCATTGTGTATATATACCACAGCTTTCTTATCCATTCGTCAGTTGATGGGCATCTAGGTTGCTTCCATGTCCTGGCTATTGTAAACAATGCAGCGATGAACATTGGGGTGCACGTGGCTCTTTCAATTCTGGTTTCCTCCGTGTATATGCCCAGCAGTGGGATTGCCGGGTCATATGGCAGGTCTATTTGCAGCTTTTTAAGGAACCTCCACACTGTTTTCCATAGTGGCTGTACTAGTTTGCATTCCCACCAACAGTGTAAGAGGGTTCCCTTTTCTCCACATCCTCTCCAGGAGGAACGCAGATGTATAGAATAGACTTGTGGACTTTGTGGATGAGGGTAAGGGTGGGATGATATGGGAGAAGGGCATTGAAGCATGTTAATTGTCATGTGTCTAATCAATCGCCAGCCCAGGATTGATGCTCGGGACTGGTGCATCGAGATTTCCCGGGGGGGAGGGAGGAGGGAGGGGAGACCCGGAGGGGAAGCATATGTAAACCCATGGTGATATCATGACAATGTATGGCAAAAACAATAATAAAAAAAAAAAAAAAAAAAAAAAAAAAAAAAAAAAAAAAAAAATCAAAAGGGAAAAAAAAAAAAAGTAAAAAAACCACAAGTAAATAATTATATTTCAGAAATACATACTTTATGTAAAGATAAAAAAAAAAAAAAAAAGATCAAAGCTGAGCCAGCCGGTGGCAAAGGACTGAATATAACTCTGTATCTAGGTGGGAGAGAGAGCAGTGAATCAATTCTACTGAGCTCTGCATTTTGTACTCTGCTGAAAAACCTTACAAAAGGCAGTTGTCAGCCACTTAAGGGCCCAGACTTCGAGCAGCAAAACCCATATAAGCATCTGGCAATTTTTAAAATAAAAAAATGTGTCTAACTTTAAATTTAGAATGGCAAAGGAAATTTACCAACATTTTAGATGCTTGCAATTATTTATCTTTCAGTGTATACTTACAAACTGTGGAATCCAGGGTTTCATTTCATTTTGGAGTAGTTATAATTAAATCTACAGATCTAAAGATTTAAATGTCTGTTCCAGTCAGCAGCCAAGTCAAAACTGACACATCTAGAGACAAGAGTTTAAAATGGGATTGCATGGTCACAGCCAAGGCATAATGCCTGCTGCTGAGCAGGATGCAGAATGGTGAGTCCTGCCACCTCAGCAGACTAGAGCTTAACTGCCAAAGCCTGACAGGAAGACTGATTTCCTCTAAAGGCAGCTAAATGTTTTAAAGGGAATGCAGTAGATTGAATTTGTAAAATATCTACAGCATCTTTTCATCTGAATTATAAAGATTTATATAACTTCATCTTAAATATGTTCCAAAAGACAACCCTGTTGTATGTGTACACACACGGATACATTCAGATTCAGTCTAAAGCATTATTGCAGGGAATTTTTGGAAGCCTCTAAATTTGAACTCACCATTTAAAGCTACTGAATTTTTATTTATTTAAAACTACAGAATCACATAGATGGATAATCTTGTTTTATACATTTTGGTTTGGAGCGTTAAATTATAGGAGTAGAAAGGATGAAAAACTGTCTTGGCAGTATTTCAGAAATAATTTTAGGAGTGGATTTGGATATTCCATTCAACTTGGCCCTTTTCCTTACTTTTGTGCAGTTTAAATCTACACAAAAATATAAATGGGAACAAGTATTTCAGTCCTTAGAGATAGCAGGGTATCAGCTATTAAACCTTCATAAAGGAAAAGGGAAGCAAGAGGAGTGAATATGATAAAACACACCCAAAGTCATCTGTTCAAATTCTGTTTTTAATACATGTGTGACCTTAGAAAATATAGTTACCTCTTATCTAAAATAGTTGTTAAATCATACCTACATCTCCAAACTATGATAGTTAAAATAAATGTGAAAGCAATATGCCCGGTGTCTGGCACCCAGATGACAATCAACAGACAGTGATTGAATCTTCTTGACACAGCTTGTACTCATCACATACTCTGATTACAACATTAATGTGGAGGAAGTTTCTTTTTTAAAAAATGATCATAACTGACCTCCAAAGTTTTAAATAAAATAATGGCTGATGCACATCCACAAGAATAATTAAACTGATATTAAATAAATATCCAATATTTGTAACCCATGCCTTTCACATATGTATATTTGGGGAAGTAACACACTGAACTATTGCCCTAGCCCTCTTTTACTATTTATTCTGACAGTTAATGCTCGAGTATGAACTAGCCATATTCCTCAGTTTTTAAGGATTTATAGATTTATAAATATATATTTAAGAGATTTATAGTCTTTGCTTCTCTTTCTGTCTGCTGGATAGATGTGATTCAGAAATCCTAGACCTAAGCTTTTACTTTAGGTGGTCTGTCCTAAGGCCTAAATGTGACAATACAACTGTTGGCTACATGCTTAAAAACACGTACTTCTTCAATCCTAGAAGTAGGCTTTATTAACAATGAAGCTGACATTTTAATGGCCATCTGGCTGTCTCTCCTGTGCTTCTGAATCAGTAGAGGAGATAGATGCTATTTATTGATTCTCTAAAAGCTCAATGATGAAAAGTAAATCTCAAGCTTAAGTGTAGCTGTAAAAGCCTACAGAAAAACATTTCTTCAATATGTAGCTAGATGAATGATGTCCTCTACCAGTGTGTGAAAGGGGTCTCCAGTGAAGAGAAATTCCACAAGATACTCTGCTTGTCTCTCCCTTATCAGATATGATAGACATTATTAATATATACTCATCTACTTCTTCCATTATGCCTTAATACCTTAGAGGGCCAGAGGAGAATATTAGCATAGGCTTGGATCAGAATTTTGGCAAGTGCATAAGAGCTCCATATAGAAGGGTTTCAGCTCAAGATGGAAAAGATTATAAGACTCAGAGCTACAAACATTATTAAATTATTGCACAGTGAATGGGGAGTTCCCTGCAATGAAAGAGCAGAAACTAGGCACTCATTCCCCAGGACTGAGATAAAGGAGTCAAACACCAGATGGGTGGCTGGCTTTTAAGCTTCTTTCAATAATGGTATGATATGACCATCATTGTTTAATAATCACTATCTTTCTCTTTCTAATGACTATGTGACCTTAATTTCTTCATTTCTCTTTAAATTAACTTAGCCATTCAATTCTAATATTTCAGAAAACGTGGAGATTTGCTCTTTAATTCTTACATACAACTCAAATACCAGAAGGTATAGTGTACAAAGCAGAATTGAATTTCCTTAAGAAAGCTGATGAGTGGACCTATCAAAAACACTATCATTTTCCTAAGGAAAATGAAAGCCAGACCTCATTAAAGTGACAAAGCTTCTTAGAGCAGCTCTCAAAATAATTGATTAAATGGACTTTTTCTGTAGCTCAGAATTTTTGCCTATTAATATACAGTCAGCCCTCTGTTCCACAGTTTCCAAATCCAGGAATTCAACCAACCACAGATCAAAAATATTTGGGAGAAAAATTGCAGAAAGTTCCAAACAGCAAAACTTGAATTTTTCCCATGCAGGCAACTATTTACCTAGCATTTACATTGTATTCACAACATTGTCTTTACATTGTATTAGGTATTATAAGTAATCTACAGATGATTTAGAATAGATAGGAGAATGTGCATAGGTTATACATAAGTACAATCCTATTTTACATGAGAGACTCAGGCATCCATTGATTTTGGGATCCACAGGGTGTCCTGGAATCAGTCCCTTTTGGATGGCTAGGGATGACTGTATACATTCCAAAGTGAAGGCACAAATGCATACTGCATACATCCACCGTCTTTTGCCTTCCTGAAGGGAACTATTTAAAACTGGAATATATCTGATCAGTTCATCTGACAGTGGTAATTAATCTACTCAAGGATGTGGAGATACTGGTCTAATGCCTCTGGACCATGATAGATACTGTTTGTAGCCTCTTTAAAATTTTGTTGAATAAAGTCAGTGTTGCATGTGGCTGATAATTTACCAGAATCTTTCTAGGTATTTGAATAAAAGTTAATTTAACAGTATAGCCCTTAATTTTAAGACTTAAATTTGGTTTTACAACTGCTTATTCTTCTTGCTTTCTCTCTCTCTTTGTGTCTCTCTGGTAGAACACTCTTCTGACTTTCTCAAAGTCTAAAGATGTGCACACAGAAAACTGAAAATATACAATTTGATCATTATGTCAAATAATTCATAATATTTTACATTAAATATATACATTAAATGTGCTTAAGAGAACTAAAATATATCTTATTTTTCTTGTTTGAATATATATTCAATTGATTACTAGGAGTATTGAAACTCACTACCATGGCTTGATTGGGAACACTCCACAGTACTAAGATGGATAAAAATCTTAAGTCTTAGAAAAGTCTTAGTATTATGTCCATACTTATTGAAAAATAGACAATGAACAAATTGTATTGGGTCACATATCTAAAACGTGGAGTGAAATAACCAGAGTATTACATACTCTGTAATGTATGTATTGTATGTATGTATTACATAGTATTACATACCAGTGTATTACATCATAATACACCTAAATATGTGCAGAAACATTAAAGCTATAATTTTTAATACTTAAGCATTAAAGTAAAAACTAATCAATTCAAAAGTTCTAAAAAGGGGGAAAGGGTCCTAGCCATCTGTATTTTATTTTTTCTACTTTATTAAAAATAATTGGCAAAATTATATGCATTGAAATATACAACTTGATGATTTAATATACATAAACATTATGAACTAATTATCAAAATCTAGTTAATTAACACATATCTCTTTCATATATCTCTAATTCTTTTAGAATAGGGGCGTCATAATGTTTAATATCTACCTTCAGCAAATTTTATGTATATAAATATCATATTACTAGGTGTAGTCAATATGCCATACATTAGATCTTCAGGACTTACTCATCTTAGAACCAAAAGTTTGTATCCTTTGAAGAATGGACCTCCCCATTTCCCCCTTCCTCAGCTTCTGACAAACACCATTCTACTCTGATTAAAAAGAAAAAACAAGCTTGACAAAAAAGGGTATCATACAGTAGCTGTCTCTGGCTTATTTCACTTAACATAATGCCTTTCAGGTTTATCCATGGCCTCACAAATGGCAAGATTTTTTTTCTTTATATGGCTTTATATGGAGTAATATTACATTTATTCCATTGTTTATATATACCACCTCTTTTAATCCCACTCATCCACTGGCAAATACTTAGGTGGCTTCCATATGCTGGCCACTGTAAATAATGCTACAATAAACATGGTGCTGCAGACAGCTCTTGGAGACCCTGATTCTGTTTCTTCCAGTAGTGGGATTGCTGGGTCATACTACAGTTCTATTTTCACCTTTTTAGGAACTTTGAAAATGTTTTGCATAATGACTGCAACCAATTCACAGTCTCCAACAGTGAATAAGGGTTCCCTTTTCTCCACATTCTCATCAACTTTTATCTGCTATCTCTGTGATAATAGACATCTCATTGTGGTTTTGATTTACATTTATCTGACAATCATGTTGAATACTTTCTTTATGTACCTATTGAACATGTGTATATCTTCTCTGGAAAAACATCTATTCAGGTTTTTTGCCCACTTTGTAATCGTATTATATGTTGTTGCAGTTTAGTTTATGACTTTCCTTATGTATTTTGAATATTAACCCTTCATTTATTTTATAGTTAGCAATATTTTCTCCCATTTAAATTTACAGTTATAAATACCTACATTAAGAAACCAAGAGAGATTCCAAGTAAACAAGCCCTGCTTACATCTGAAGAAACTAGGAAAGAATAATAAACCAGCCAAAGTTATCAAAAGGAAGAAAACAATGATCAGAGCATTGAAATAGAAACTTGAAAGAACAAAAATGATCAACAATTATGTGTTTATTTTTCGAAGATGAACAAAACTGACAAACCTTTAACCAGACTAAGAAAACAGGTAGTCTTATTTATTTATGACTCAAATAAAATTATAAACTAGAGAATAGACATTACAACTGATACCACCAGATATAAAGGAACATAGAGATTACTATCAACAATTACATGCCAACAAAATGGACGACCTAGAACAAAAGATAAATTCCAAGAATATTTAACCTTGAGAATCATGAGGAAAAAAAATCTGAACAAACCAATAATGAGTAAGAAGATTAAACCAATAATCAAAATTATACCCACTTATAAAATCTCAGGACCAGATGGCTTTATAGGTAAATGCTATCAAAGATTTAAAGAATTAGTACCAAGTTTTCTCAAACAATTCCAAAAGTAGAAGAGGAAGCAATACTTTCAAACTCATTTCACAAAGCCAGCATTACCCTGATCCCAAAGCCAGATAAGGGCACTACAAGAGAAACATAGCTATAGGACAATATACCTAGATGAATATACATATGAAAAATCTCAATAAAATACTAGCAAACTGAATTCAAGAGCAGATTAAAGGGATCATACTTCATGATACTAGAAAAATGTGTAAGTAATTAAGAAATAAGATGTATCAGGATGCATCAAAATATATTAAATTTTATTTCTTAAATTAGCAACATGATTCAGTCATGTGATCTAAGCCAGGTGAGTGAACTTTATCATTCTGAGAATATGTGTTACCATCAACCTTATGATTTAACTCAGAGTAATTATTACATAGTTCACATACATTCAAAGAGACCTTAGGTCCCAGGTATCTAACCTTTTAAAAAAAATTAGGAGAAATCCCTGGGAAGGGATCATGGGGTCCTAAAAGATAAATGGAAGTTAACATTGTAAGTGGAGGAAGGATGAAGAGTAAAAGGAGTAAGCTCACCAATAAAAATTAAATATACAAGGATCCAGGAAAGAAAAATAAAAGAAAAAACAATTGCAAAAGCCCCTCTCAATAGAGAGAAGCTTAGTGTGCTTATGGTTTGGATTGGGTAAGATAAATAGTTTGCACTTTAACCTAAATGTAATGAAGAGCCAATGAAGTTCTTCAAGTAGTAGCATGGCAGACTAATTCATTCTTGCAAGAATGTTTTATTGGGGATCTACTTTATGTGAGGTACTAAAAATTAAATATTCATGGTCTCTGCACTTAGGAAATTTACAATCCAGTAGTCAGATGACTTTTTAGGGAAAAGCAGTCTGATTTCAGAATGGAGAAATTAATTAATTAATTAATTAAGAGAGAAATTAATGTAGAGAGAAATCTTAGGCACTTTTGCAATATCCCATCTGAACTGAATGATAGTTGCCTGACTCAGATTATTGGCAGAGAGATAATTCAAAACACCTAAATTTGAATGAAGAGTTTGGATAAATACCCTGTCATGTTTATTCAGCTATTTCATAAGTTATACTCAAATGAATTTCTATTATATGAGTAGGTATTCATAATATACTATAATGCAAAAAATAGCTTTAAATAATATTTTATGTCATTTAAAAGTATTTTAAGTGTTTATTATGGTGCAACAAATTATTCCCAAACCTAAGTTTAAAATTATTTCCATTTATTATATTTGATAATTTTGTGGGCCAAAAACGCAGTCATTGCTTGACTGGGCACTTATTTTCTCCTTTATAGCATTAACTTAGGTCACTTGGTTCTGTTTAGTTGCATATGGTCTGGTTTGGCATAGCTAAAATGGCTTAACTCAAATGTTGGTACTTTGACAGGGTGGCTGAGAAGGTGGGCTCTGCTATGCCTGTTGATCTGAGTTACTAGTCAAAGCCTCTCTAACCTGGCAGTTTCAAAGTAGTTGGACTTCTCACATAGTACTTTATAGATCCTAAAGTAGGGATGTGTCTCAAGAGACGGAAGTGGAGATTGTCACTCACATAAAGTGCACAGCATCACCATCTTCACCTTACCACTCTTTGCCGAAACAATTACTGAGTTCACCCAGACTGAAGGAGAGGAAATGCGGACCCCACCATTCAATGGAATGACCATATAGAAATTATTTTTCAAATATTGACTCATCTTTTTTTTCTTTTTTCTTTACTTTATTGTGTTGGTTTTGGCATACATTGACATGAATCTGCCATGGGTATACATATGTTCCCCTTCCAGAACCCCCCTCCCTCCTCCCTCCCCATTCCCTCTCCCTGGGTCATCCTGGTACACCAGCCCCGAGCTTGACTCATCTTTAATCGGTCAGCCATAGTCTGCCCACTGTCCACCAATTACTATAATTTTTTCTCCCTGCCAAATGTTCTTTTCCCACCATGGTCCCCAGAGTCTCTTCCCATTACAGCGCATATTCAAACACCTGGATCTTGTCACCTAAATCACTCCCAGGATGAGATGAGCCTCCTTGGGTTTGATTCCTCAGATAAAGTCTCTCTCATTTTGAAGATATGAATACTAAAGAGGTAAATTCCTCCACACACATAACATGCAATGGTGAGACACAGGTAAGATAACCAATATGGAAAACTTTCATCAAAAAAACAAAAAACTCAGAAATGTGAGGCACTATTCCTAGTCCTTCCCGTTTCTGCAGTCTAGTCAGGCGGGTGTTCCTATTCCATATGACTGCTGGGTTAAGACCCAACAGTAATCTGTGGAATGATTCCTTCTTGGCAACACTCCTGAGCTCTTGGTCTTCTCTTACATATTTTTCCATTAGAAATGCTAAATTTTTAAAATCTGTAGGCTTCTCAGTCTGTTTTCTCATTGGATAGTTATGGAAATTCAAAGATCTCTTTTCATTCTGTAATTTTTTTGCCTCTTTCAGTCTAAGCTAATATAATTTCTTTAAAACTATGGGGGTGGGGTTGTGTGTGTGTGTGTCAATTACAGTTCAATCTATTAAGCAAAAGTAACATCCATTTTCTTCCAAGGATAGGCCTGTTTCAACATGAGTTAACAGTACAAATGCTGTGGGAAAATGCCATTTAGATCCTTGGAAGTCATTGGCTGGTTGAAACACTCTAAACTCATGTTCTAAAACTCTTGGAGAACCTGCCATCTAGCAGAGTGTCTAAAGGGAAGGTGCTGGGATTTTTAGAAATCTCACTATGCAAGCCTTTAAGTTTTTATGAGGCTTCAACAAAAGTCCCCTCAGTCACAGCTCTGTGGTCTCTCACCTTAGGTCATGTTTACTGATGACTGTTCTACCCGCCATCTTTGCCCAGAGGCCGTGTATAATATAACTGAGAAGACTTCGCTGGGAGAAACTGGGCATGAGGTTCATTTTCAAACACAGCAAGCCCTGTTACATATTTTCCCTAAATTCTTCTTGAAAACTGAATAGTTTCTTCTGTGGTTCATCCCATTCTTGATGTATTTTATCATAGGCAAAAGAAAATCAGATTCCTTCCTTACCCAGATCAAGTGACCATTTTATTTCCCATTTTACTGATAGAAACAGTTCTGAACTTTCTGCCAGTTTATAGATCAGGTACCCATTTCCTAGCCTCCACTAATGTTTCCTGACTCTTTTTTTATGTTTCACCTAAGTATTCCTGAGGCCATTCCAGCTCGAATTCACCACTCAGTCACAAAGACAAAGCCACAAGTTTTAGGCAGCATCCCAGCTCTAGGGAATAAATTCCATTCTTGCTTTGTATTATTGCACACAGCACACCGAAACATTTAATAGATTGAAACATTTAATTGTATATCATGAATATGTGGTTCAGGAATTTGGACAGAGAAATTATTTCACTCTCCATGTCACTAAATGGGTCCCTCAGCATAAATCAAACAGATAGGTTGATCTGGAGAATCTAAGAAGGTATTCTTACATATCTAATACCTTGGCAAGAATGGTTGGAAGGCTCATCTTTCTTTGTACTGCCAACCAGAGTGGATATATATTCCCTTCCCAGATTTGTTGCCTCAGACTAGGGAAATTTCTTTCATAGTAGCACAGAGTTTGAACACATCAGGTGCCATCTCTTAAAGATATGGGGCCAGAAATTGCACACCACCACGTCTACTTTATTCTAGCCAAAGAGCTCATTAGCCTGCCCAGATACAAGGAGAGGGATACATGATCATCTTTCATATGGAGCTGCTATTTTCATTATTTTTTATTCAGTTCCTAAGTCATGTCCGACATTTTGAGACCCCATGGAATATAGAACAACAGGCTTGTCTGTCCATGGAATTTTCCATGCAAGAATACTGGATTGGGTTGCCATTTCATATAGAGTGTCAAATAATTTGCAGCTGTCTTTAATGTGCCACATTACTATACATAAAAAATGTCATTATGGATGTCAAAAAAAAACTTCCCTGTGTGGTTTATCTGTACTTCTTTTTTCTACTGTGAGCACTTTTTTTGGAAAAACAAAATAATTATTTTCATTTCCAATGAAAATGAAGAAAACTGGGAGGCCACAAACAAGTGTCCACCTCTATGCCACTGGGTCTTCCCAGATGGCTCTGGTGGTAAGGAACACACCTGGTAATGCAGGAGATGTAAGAGACTTGGGTTCAATCCCTGGGTCAGGAAGATCGACTAGAGGAGGGCACAGCAATCCACTCCAGTATTCTTGCTGGAGAATCCTATGGACAGAGAAGACCGATGGGCTACAGTCCATAGGGTCACAAAAAGTCAGAATGAAGCAACTTAACACACACACTCTGCAATAAGGAACTGGAAAGTGCTTGCCACTTAACCCAATAGTTAGATAAATCTGCAAGCCCCACTTTCTCTGCTTCTGACACACCAATTACTTGTTAAAGCTCTGAAATCATGTGCTGCGCTTGCTCAGAAATATTTAATAGGTGAAACTCAATTAACATTGCTCTAAGGTGAAAACTGATTTTGTCTCAAAACTCATGGCTTTTGTCTTAGCTATTCATCACATTCCTAATGAAAATAAGTGGCCTCTAAAGAGCCCAGTTTTTAGTTCTTGTTATTAAGTGAGAAAACCATCAAATAAAGTAAGGCCCACTCATTTACTTTCATTTTTTTCCCTAATCTTAGGAAAAAACTATCTCCACCTGTATAGTCATTTGTGCTTTACTTTTCTAGTTCATTAGATGATGCTAGACTTTCTTGATAAAATTTTTAGCAATCACATTCATGCAATCCATAAGACCATAACAAAAATATCTACTTTGAAGTTATTTTCTTAGTTATTAATTCAAATTATTAAAGTTGGAACAATATTTCCTCAAGCAGCCTCCATCCTTTTTTTATTTATGTACTTATGTACATAACAAGCATTTAGTGAACATATTTCATGTCTTAATATTATGAGAGGTATGCAGAAAAAAATGAAAAGTTAAAAAAGATGAATTTTCTCTGCTCTTATGAAAGTAGTTAGAAACAAGATATTAATAAGGAGTTATAGCCAGTTGTGCCATAAAGAAGAAAGTGACACCGAAAGAAGACTCAGTGTAGAACATAGCAGAAACACCCAAATTAGTCTGGGGAGTAAGACAAGATTTGACAGTGGAACTAACATCCTAGTTGAGATTAAGATTGTTAATCAGGCATGGACCAAACATCTTTTAAGGCCCAGAGACAAAAGACAGAGAGTATGTTGATTATTTACCTGGGCACATATCTCCTTTCTGTATCTCTATAGAAGTATCGATACAGAGTATAACAATTGTAATAATTGGCCCTGAGCCCATATGTTGTCTTTGAAAATTGGAGCCCTGCTTATCATCATTTTTATTTTTTTAACATTTTTAAGATTATAAAATAAATGTTGGTACATTAAAGAAACTTAGAAAATACAGATAAAATGAAAAACAAAAAATATCATATCATAACCCATAGATGATCTCTGTTAACCTTTGAAGTTATGTTTTAGAATTTTATCTGTGGAATTAGACAAATACCTCTCTCTCTCTCTCTCTCTCTCTCTCATTCTCAGGGTAAGACAACCAACCACGTGGAGATTTTAAAGATGGAGTAAACTCTCAAAGCTGTCCTCACATTGACTATTTACTGGATGTGGGATATCACAGGAGGTAAGCGCAATACTGAGCAGCAGTCTTCAGCTGAGGCAATTACCCAAGGAGGCTAATAGCTTAAGGCTGTCTGCCAGCAACAGCTCCAGGAGATGGAGTAACAACTACCTGATTTCTAAAGGAAGATATGTGCATTCCATCACAATGTCTACACAAGAGGACACCTGGAGCACTACCAAAATTGCCTCCTAAATGCTAAGTTCAGCCCTGAAAGTGAGAATATATAAGTGTACAACTTGAAAGCAGTATCTAGGATTCCAAAAGACAGACAGGCATTCTTCCTGATGCCTAGCCCATGTCACACAGGGCATGAAGAATCCACCTTGGCCCCCCAAAAAGGAGATATAGAATCAATTTCTGACTCTTACTGCCTAGATAGAAGACAGAGATGAGACATCATACATAAATGCACATTAAACTTTTTCCCTTTTAAAACTTACATTTCTGAAGAAATCAAGCTCAGTCTTCCTATAATTGCCCTTGAACATAGCTCATTCATGGAAGTATAAGAAAGCTCTGTGTGGGGTGTGAAGAAGAGAAGATATTTATTACCTTTTAAAGTCAATGGTTCTATTCTACAAGACTTTTAATTGATTGGATTGAGGGGTGAAGAAAAGAAGAATCTCAGGGATAATGTCAGTATTTTTAACTGAGTGGATGCAAATCAGAGGACATAAGAGAATATTCTACCAATGCTGTGAGAATACTTGGCTATCTCTTCTAAGCAATATTAATGCAAATCCCTATTTCATATCATATGCACAAATGAATTTTATGTAAATAGCTAAACATTAAAAATGAATAACAACTGAAAAATTTTGAGCAGTCATGCACCACCCAGATCCACACACACACAGATCCTCCCTGCCACAAGTGTACTTCAAATGGCTAGAAATGACAGAAGAAAAAATAAAGCAAAATAGATGAATGAATATGCTGGAAATGAGAAGAAAGTCACTTAGCTAAACAAAAAATTACATATGAGTAGAATGGCTAGATAAAATACAGGATGTCCAATTAAATCTGAATTCCAGATAAACAGCAAGTGTCTGTTTAGTATAAGCAGGCCCCATGGAATATTTAGGACTTTCTTATACTAAGGAACTATTTTTTATATGCAATATTTAATAAGTTTGATAATTTAATGTGTTATTTGTTTTTAGAGTATATTTGTTAAATCTGACCATCAAAATGAGGAATTCTTCAATGAGAAAAAGGAAAGAAGTTTGAATAAAAGAAGGAAACTTTTTACAAAATTCCATAGGAAGCAGGGAGCAGAGACTCATATAGGGAGTAGTATCAGTACCACCAACTTGTGTTCTACTCCAGACAATTCTCTGAGAATAAAAAAAAAGAGCAAAAAGATAGAAGGTATGAAAGAAGACTTAAGAATTATGAAAGAAATAGCTGAAACTTCCTAAAGATACCTAAGATAAAGTCCAAATGAGAAAATAGAAAGAATAAATATAACAACAAAAAATGATTTAAAATAATTAAAATTATCTTGAAACTGAAGGAAAACATAAGTGCTTGGACTGAGAGTTTATTCCAAGAACTAACACATAGGCATATACACATGCACACATATGCCTATGCATGACCATCACTAAAAAAAATATCTTTCAGCCCAGAATTTTGTACTTAATCAAAATGGCATTCAAGGGACACAGCAAATAAAAACATGTTATTCAAACATTTATTTTTCACAGCTTTCCTCTGAAAAATATACTATAAGAAATTTCCTTTTAAATAAAAAATCAGTCAAGAGGAAGTATAAAATGTACAAGTAATCAAATAAATTAGTGGAATATAAGCAAAAAGTTCTAACTTGTTAGTAGCCACCTGCAAACAAAATTTCAGGTGATAATAAGCATGGGATCAAAACATACAAAGCTGTTATCTCATATTTGCAGAAGATGATGAATAAGGATACTTGTTAATTCTAAATGTTAAAGAAAAAATGTTAATTAAGTATGTAATCCACTTGAGTGCAAACAATAAAAAAATAAATAAATACAAAATATATAACTTCAGAATATCTGGAGAGAAAGGTAGAATGCATAACTTCCAACCCAGGGGGGAAATGAAATAGAAATCTGATCAAGGGCAGGAAAAGAAAACAGTAAATATGTATAGGCACAATGCACTGATTTAAACAGTGAAAATAAAATAAAATCTAGCTATATACTGCATATCTGAAGCATATTTTAAAAATAAATGAATGTCATATTCATTAGAAAAGATACTATTTTACTATTTTGTTCCCACTTCCTCTAATCTAAATACTCCTAAGCTAGCGGACAGTTCCCAAATAAAGCAACTGGATCTTTCTTTACTGTTTCTAAGGTTTCCTCCAGCACCACTGAAGCTTGCTCAGACTGTTCAGGGAAGCCTGAACATTTATGTTCCCCTGGGCAGACTTCAAAAACTGAAGACTGGATTGGGTGCATAAAGACCCTCAACTTACTATTCCTGTGTGGGATGATTCTGAGGCTCCTCACAGGATTCCCAGCAGGACTAGGCTCCAGTTGCCCACAGTGGTAACCTACTTAATCCATCCTTTATTGGAGTTTTCCCTTTCTCTGTGTGACTTCTTAGCTCATGCCCTCCTTGGGCTTCCTGGGATCATCTCCCAAAATAAACTTATCAATACTAACTCCTTGTCTAGGGCTTGCTTTTAGGGGAACCCAAACTAAGACAGTTATGATCAAAAGGGGGTGATAATGACCTCTCACATGCAGTACACTGAAATTATTGATGCTTTCGTTGATGGTGGATTGGGTTGAGGTACAGGTGGGCAGAGAAGCACTAGCTTAAAAAAATATGAGAACAAAGGTGATTATGAAGATTGTAGAATTGGATGGTTTGGTATAGTTGCTTCAGAAGCCTTGAAGAGAATAACAGACTCAAGTTAGCCAAGTATAAATTCTTGGCATGGTGTTGAGGATCAGAGAGACCTAGTGGTAATATTTAAAGAACCCTTACTTTATCAATAATAGGGCAACCTTGCTAAAACACACAGAATTTCACATTATGTTGTTTAGTCACTAAGTTGTGTCTGACTCTTTGAATTTTAGTTGTAGTTTGTTGACAGGCAGGCTCTCTCCCGTGACTCAGAATATTATGTCCTGATAAGGCCACATGGGGCCAGGTTTAGTATATTCAAGGTGGCTCTTTCAAGCTTAGGCACAAAGCTATCTCTCAGCAAATCAGGATGGTGATGAACCAATCGCTTTGGCAGAGTACAGATCAACAGTCATAAAGTCCAAGAAGTTATGTTAAAATAGCTCTACTTTATGAAATCCAAGAGCCAAGCATGATAAAAGAAAGCAGAAAGCAAGAAGACAGCAAAAAAGGAAACAAACAAGGAAGGAGGAAAGTTAAGCAGAAAAATGACCAGAATATAATAGATACTTAATAAATATGTGGTAACAAACTGATTAAAAGAATAATGTAAAACCCAGTGTATCAGTTGAAAAGATAATATGTCTTGAATATCATAATTAAAAGCTTGATCTGTATTAATAAAATTGCAATAGGGAAGAACAAATCTGACTCCATAATGAATCTGTTTCTTTTACTTTCACCTTTGTATTCTATTGTTTTGCTACAAGTTAATCACTCAAGGAACGTTGCCTATAGCTTAAAGTATACAGAATGGCCCACCTCAGTGAACCTTGCTTCCTGTTCCTCCGAAGTAAGTTAAAACGCTTTGTTTAACTCACAGGAAACATCCTAATCAGGTTTACATGTGAATGGTTCCTGTAAGTCACTTCAGTCGTGTCCGACTTTTTGCGATCCCATGAACTGTAGCCCACCGGGCTCCTCTGTCAATGGGATTTTCCAGGCAGTAGTACTGGAGAGGGTTGCCATTTCCTTCTCCAGGGGATCTTCCTGAACCAAGGACTGAACCGGTGTCTCCTGCATTTGCTGGTGGGTTCTTTAACACTAGTGCCACCTGGGAAGCCTGTGAATGGCTCAGGGAAGAAGCAGTTTACACATTCCCTTAGGAGACTGGCCAGAACCAGGAAATATTTGGAGCAACTTGCTGTCTTTTTTTTACTTTACCTCCTTGCTTCCCCTTCTTTGTTCTGTAAAAGAAACAGTACCCAAATCCAGGCAAGATGGTGCATTGGGAAACTAGTCCATTGTCTTCTTGGGTCTGCTGACTTTCCAAATAAGACCAGTATTCCTCGCCCCAACACCTCATTTCTTAATTGACTGGCCTGTCATTTGGTGAGCAGTACAGTCATGTATTTGGAAACAAAATCATGTGCTCATTTTTTTCTATTTTTTTTAATAAAATGCATGACGTACTAACAATATTGACCATTTGTTAGACTACGGAAGAAATCACAAAAATTCTAAGCAGTTTGTATCATAATGACCTCATTCACTGACTAGAATGCAAAATTAGAAAGTGAAAACCAAAATGAAGTACCATTGATTTCAGAACTTTATACCTAAATATCAATTATATACTACTCAATAACTTTGGTAATAAGGAAGACACAGAAGGGAATTACAGATTTAAGAACTGAATAAACTATCTATGAAAATCTACCCAAAATGTCAAAATACAATCTTGTGATTTGAATGTATTTATGAAAAAGGAAATAAATTATGTTTTTAAACAAATATAAAGAAAGAAAAAAGAAAAATCCAAAAGAAATAGAAGAAAACATATAGGAATATAAATAAGTCAATAGAGCAGAAGAGAAAAAATAAATAAAAGCTATCTTTTTAGGAGGGAGCATAGAATACATGTATAATAGCTAAAACCTTGGCAGGTACTTCCAAGGTGTTTAAAAAACAAAAAAGAAGAAGAAATAACAATCCAAAATTGTCCCCAGGGCAGCAAATCAAAATTTAATTGTAATTTTCGGCCCTTCCCAGGAATGTGACCTTTATTCACTCAGTCTGAAATTTACTGAGTTGCACTAGCAAAGTTTTCATTCTCTCTGCCCTCTGACAAATAAGAAGAGGCTTATGGAAGCTTCCTAATGGGACACACTGAGGAGAAAGCTACAGTCACAGAGAACTAATCAAACTGATCACATGGACCACAGCCTTGTCTAACTCAATGAAACTATGACATGTAAAGCCACCCATGATGGATGGGTCATGGTGAAGAGTTCTGGCAAAATGTGGTCCACTGGAAAAGGGAATGGCAAACTGCTTTATTTTCTTGGGCTCAAAAATCACTGCAGATGGTGACTGCAGCCATGAAATTAAAAGGTTCTTGCTTCTTGGAAGAAAAGCTATGATCAACTTAGAGAGCATACTAAAAAGCAGACATTACTTTGCCAACAAAGGTCCATCTATTCAAAGCTATGGTTTTTCCAGTGGTCATGTATGGATGTGACAGTTGGACTATAAAGAAAGCTGAGTGCCAAAAACAATGCTTTTGAATTATGGTGTTGAAGAAGACTCTTGGGAGAAGGAAATGGCAACCCACTCCAGTACTCTAGCCTGGAAAATCCCATGGATGGAGGAGTCTGGTAGGCTGCAGTCCATGGGGTCGCTAGGAGTCAGACACGACTGAATGGATTCACTTTCACTTTTCACTTTCATGCATTGGAGAAGGAAATGGCAACCCACTCCAGTATTCTTGCCTAGAGAATCCCAGGGACAGGGGAGCCTGGTGGGCTGCCATCTATGGGGTTGCACAGAGTTGGACACGACTGAAACGACTTAGCAGCAGCAGCAGAGGACTCTTGAGAGTCCCTCAGACTTACAGGGGATCCAACCAGTCCATCCTAAAGGAAATCAGTGCTGAATATTCATTGGAGGGACTGATGCTGAAGCTGAAACTCCAATACTTTGGCCACTTGATACAAAGGACTGACTCCTTGGAAGAGACCTGATTCTGGGAAAGATTGAGGGCAGGAAGAGAAAGGGACAAGGATGAGATGGTTGGATGGCATTACCAATTCGATGGACATGAGTTTGAGCAAGCTCCAGGAGTTGGTGATGGACAGGGAAGCCTGATGTGCTGCAGTCCATGGGGTTGCAAGGATTTGGATACAGCTGAGCGACTGAACTGAATTGACTGACTAGTGAAATAATCTAGTTCTCTTTACTCCAAAAGAAAATGTCTAGTGCCCAAATAACAACTTTAAAAACAATATTTTACTAATCCCTTCTTATGTCACCTTCCCTGCTAGAAAAATCTTCCATTTTGTACAATGCTTCAGAGTGCCTTTCAATAGTTGCTAGATGCCTAATTTATAAACCACCTAATAAAGCCAATTAGATCTTCAAATTTACTTGGTTGAATTTTCTTAACAAAGAAGAAACAAATGAGAGAATGCACAATTATTAATATGAGTAAAACCATGTGAAATTAGAAATGGTTAAAAATAATATATAGGAAATTTTAAAAATACTGTTTTTAACTCTAGAAATCTCTGATATGATTCCAAATCTGAGATCTCTCAACCTCCTTCTTCCTTCTCGTAAGTACTCTCACTCACTAAGGGCAAAGGGCATTTAATTTCTTCACTCCAGGTAGAATTCTCTTTCAAGTATTAAGGACTGTTGGATAAAGCAAAGGAAAATAGATGCTCCTCCATTACCTTTCCACATCCAGGGGTAATATACAATTCTGAGAACATCCAAAATTACTGACAACAGTCTCCATGTTACATTGGTCTCCTTTGAAAGTTTTCTCCACAGTGCAATAAAATCAACGTTATCCCTTAACATAGCTCTCATGACAACTATGTCTGGAACCAATAGCAAGAAGCTCAGAAGCATAACCTGAGCAAAGGTTATGTTGTCACTTGCATTTTCTTATTTCCTTGGTGTTTGCTCATGATTAATAATAATAGCTACTTAGAAGTATTTTCCATCTGAGCAAGATGGATATTTTTAGTAAATGTGGTCTGAAACTAATGCATTTGGAAATTGATCAAGAAATCCTGCTAACTTTGCTTATTAACAACCTTAAAATTCTCCTGGAGTCCATCATTCTTTCAGTCTGAGTTTCTTCAAGGACATCTTTTGATGAGGGTATGGCATAATCTGTGCTATAACTATTCATTTTCTTTAAAAATATGCAGGAAAATAGGCCCTGGCCCAGGGTTAAGTTCACCCAAGTTTAACACCATTATTGTTAATTCTAATTTAAGAACATTGTTGTTGCACCTCTTCTCTCCATTATTTTCTTTCTATTTTATTTGTAAATGAATATAAATGATTAGTAACACCCTACAATGTTATTCTTAATGTAATTACTCTAAGTATCTGAAGTGTCTTCTTATTGCAGTTTATAATGTCTTTGAGACTGCTCAAAAGAATGTAGTCACTGAAATTTAAGGTTCACAAAAGTTTCCTGAATGTTTCAACTTAATATCAGAATAAATTTTTGGTTAAAATATTTTAAATAAATTTAAGTAAGACAAAAAAGTCTAAAAGCACAGTTTATTTGTTATATATTAGATATTCAGTTCAGTTCAGTTCAGTTGCTCTGTCATGTTCCACTCTTTGTGACCCCATGAACGGCATCACTCCAGGCCTCCCTGTCTATCACCAACTCCCAGAGTTTACCCAAACTCATGTCCATTGAGTCAGTGATGCCATCCAACCATCTCATCCTCTGTTGTCCCCTTCTCCTCCTGCCTTCAATCTTTCCCAACATTAGGGTATCTTCCAATGAGTCAGCTCTTCTCATCAGGTGGCCAAAATACCGGAGTTTCAGCTTCAACATCAGTCCTTCCAGTGAACACCCAAGACTGATCTCCTTTATCATGGACTGGTTGGATTTCCTTGCAGCCCAAGGGACTCGCAAGAGTCTTCTCCAACACCACAGTTCAAAAGCATCAATTCATCAGTGCTCAGCTTTCTTTATAATCCAACTCTCACATGCATACATGACTATTGGAAAAGTCATAGCCTTAACAAGACAGACTTCTGTTGACAAAGCAATATCTCTGCTTTTTAATATACTGTCTAGGTTGGTCACTTTCCTTCCAAGGAGTAAGCGTCTTTTAATTTCATGGCTGCAATCATCATCTGCAGTGATTTCAGAGTTCAAAAAAAAAAAATAAAGCCAGCCATTGTTTCTACTATTTCCCCATCTATTTCCCATGAAGTGATGGGACCAGATGCCATGATCTTAGTTTTCTGAATGTTGAGCTTTAAGCCAACGTTTTCACTCCCCTCTTTCACTTTCATCAAGAGGCTCTTTAGTTCCTCTTCACTTTCTGCCAAAAGGGTGGTGTCATCTGCATATCTGAGGTTATTGATAGTTCTCCTGGCAATGTTGATTCCATCTTGTGCATCTTCTAGCCTAGCGTTTCTCATGATGTACTCTGCATATAAGTTAAATAAGCAGGGTGATAATATACAGCCTTGACATACTCCTTATCCTATTTGGAACCAGTCTGTTGTTCCATGTCCATTTCTAACTGTTACTTCCTGACCTGCATACAGATTTCTCAAGAGACAGATCAGATGGTCTGGTATTCCCATCTCTTTCAGAATTTTCCACAGTTTATTGTGATCCACCCAGTCAAAGGCTTTGGCATCGTCAATAAAGCAGAAATAGATGTTTTTTCTGAAACTCCCTTGTTTAATGATGCTTCTCTAGTCAGATGGCTTAAGGATGAATCTAAACTTTAGTTTTAGAACCCCCAAATGTGAGAAAATAATTGCAAATGAAGCAACTAATAAAGGATTAGTCTTCAAAATATACAAGCATCTCATCCAGCTCAATACCAGAAAAACAAACAACCTAATCAAAACAAAGAAAAATGGGCAAAAGACCTAAGCATACATTTCCCTAGAGAAGACAAACAGATAACCAATAAACATATGAAAAGATGCTCAGCATAGCTCATTATAGGAGAAATGCAAATCAAAACTTCAGTGATACATCACCTCACATCAGTCAGAATGATCATCATCAAGAAATTTACAAACAATAAATGCTGAAGAGGATGTGGAATAAAGGGAACCCTGTAGCACTGTTTGTGGAACTTCAAACTGATAAAGCCATTATGGAGAACAGTATGGGGATTCCTTAAAAAACTAGGAATATGTCTACCAGTCTACCATATGAGCCAGCAGTCCCACTACCTGGCATACACTCTGAGAAAACCACAATTCTAAAAGATACATGTACCTCAGTGTTCACTGCAGCAATATTTACAATAGCCAGGATATGAAAGCAACCTAGATGTCCACCCAAAAAATGAATGAATAAAGATGTGGCACACGTATATAAGGGAATATCACTCAGCCATAAAAAGGAATGGATTTGAGTCAGTTGTAGTGAGGTAGATGAAGCCAGAGACTGGTGTACTGAGTGAAATAAGTCAGAAAGAGAAAAACAAATATCATATATTAATGCATATATATGGAATCTTGAAAAATTGTACTGATGAACCCATTTGCAGAGAAGGAATACAGATGCAGATAGAGAGGATAGACTTGTGGACACAGCAGGGAAAGGAGGGGGGGGAAATTGAGAAAGTGACAGACATATATACACTTTCATGTGAAATATAGAAGGCTAGTAGGAGTTGTTATATAACACAGGGAGCCCAACATGGTGACCTAGAAGGGTGGTACTGGGGGATGGAAGGGAAACTCCAGAAGGAGAGAATATATTTATAATTATAATTGATTTGTGTTGTTGTACAGCAGAAACCAACACAACATTGTAAAGCAATTTTCCTTCAAGTAAACAAGAAATTTAAAAATTTTGTCTTTATATATTAATATGTTGCCAACATTTTCTATATGAACATGTACCATGCATATTTTAAAAATAATATTTAAAAAAGTATTGATAATCTAAAATATTTAAAATTTTAAATGTTTTTTTCTTCGTATACTTTTAGAAATCTTACACTGAAATCACCAGTATTCACAATTATAGTTTCTCAGAAATGGTAAACAGATGATAATTATATTAAAAATATCAAATTTGATGAGACAAAAGAAACTGTGGAGGTTACTTTTCTTTTATCTTCCTATGACAAAAGTAAGAATCAGACATTTTTTTTGACTCAGTTCATGTTATATCTCAAGCTAGTGGGATATTTGAGAATCCAGCCTCCTGAGTCTCATATGAGGTTCTGTCCATTATCCTCATGAATGGTTTATGTTTCCTACTTGCTTTTATCTTGTCATCCCCACCAGATAATGAGTTTTTAAAGGGAGAACCAAGTCTCCTCCTAGTTTTATTACAATTCCCTATTCAGCAGTAACCTGAACACTAAAAATTCAAATGCATATCAATTTACCAAATATCTTTGCTTTTCCAGACAACAAAATGCCTTTTGTAAGTGATAGAGTGTAAAAGACACAGGTGGTGGTAGTGGGACCATTCAGCGTTGACTGCAAGCAATTTAGTATAAAACAAATTGACAAAAGCAATTCTTAGGTATTAAAAGCAATTACTAGCATGGAGCTGCAGGAGTTGCTTGTATATTTTTGAGAATAATTGTTTGTCTGTTGCTTCATTGGCTATTATTTTCTCCCATTCTGAAGGCTGTCTTTTCACCTTGCTTATAGTTTCCTTTGTTGTGCAAAAGCTTTTAATTTTAATTAGGTCCCATTTGTTTATTTGTGCTTTTATTTCCAATATTCTGGGAGGTGGGTCATGGAGTATCCCGCTTTGGGTTATGGCAGAGAGTGTTTTGCCTATGTTATCCTCTAGGAGTTTTATAGTTTCTGGTCTTATGTTTAGATCTTTGATCCATTTTGAGTTTATCTTTGATTCATTTTGAGTTTATCTTTGTGTATGGTGTTAGAAAGTGATCTAGTTTCATTCTTTTACAAGTGGCTGTTCAGTTTTCCCAACACCACTTGTTAAAGAGGTTGTCTTTTCTCCATTGTATATTCTTGCCTCCTTTGTCAAAGATAAGGTATCCATAGATGCGTGTATTTATCTCTGGGCTTTCTATTCTGTTCCATTGATCTATATTTCTGTCTTTGTGCCAGAACCATACTGTCTTAATGACTGTGGATTTGTAGTATAGCCTAAAGTCAGGTAGGTTGATTCCGCCAGTTCCATTCTTCTTTCTCAAGATTGCTTTGGCTATACGAGGTTTTTTGTATTTCCATACAAATTGAGAAATTATTTGTTCTAATTCTTTGAAAAAGACCTCTGGTAGCTTGATAGGAATTTCATTGAATCTATAGATTGCTTTGGGTAGTATACTCATTTTCACTAAGCCACGTGTACCCCAATGTTCATAGCTGCATTGTTTACAATAGCCAGGACATGGAAGCAACCTAGATGCCCATCAACTGACGAATGGATAAGAAAGCTGTGGTACATATACACAATGGAATATTACTCAGCATTAAAAAAAAATTCATTTGAAGCAATTCTACTCAGATGGATGAAACTGGAGCCCATTATCCAGAGTGAAGTAAGCCAGAAGCAAAAACAACAATACAGTATATTAACACATATATATGGAATTTAGAAAGACGGTAACGAGAACCCAACATGAGAGACAGCAAAAGGAATGCAGATGTATAGAATAGACTCATGGACTTTGTGGATGAGGGTAAGGGTGGGATGATATGGGAGAAGGGCATTGAAAGAAGTTAATTATCATGTCTAATCAATCCCCAGCCCAGGATTGATGCTCGGGGCTGGTGCAGCGAGATTTCCCGGGTGGGAGGGAGGAGGGAGGGGGGTTCTGGAGGGGAAGCATATGTAAACCCATGGTGATGTCATGACATTGTATGGCAAAAACAATAAAAATAAATAAATTTAAATAAATAAATAAATAAATAAATAAAAAAGCAATTACTAAGTTGGGAAGATCCCCTGGAGAAGGAAATGACAAACCACTCCAGTATTCTTGCCTGGAGAATCCCATGGACAGAGGAGCCTGGCAGGCTACAGGCCATGAAGTTGCAAGAGTCAGACACGACTTAGCGACTAAACCACCACCACCAAAACTTTCCCATAAATCATTAAGCATGGTGATAGAAAAATATAAGGTAATTTAACACAAGTCAAGAAATGGTCTTCCTAATGTGAATCCTGACTAATATTAGAGTCATCTTATTTTCCACGTTGGTTATTTCTATGTAAGTTAAATGTCAAGAAAGGTTAATTTACCCTCACAAGATCTAGACAGAATGTATTTGCAGCCTCATCCCATACCTGTTTATATGCAACGTCATGCCTAAGTTATATGTAAATTTCCGCAAGTACATATTACCAATGAATTAAACACAACCAGAAATGAGATCAGGTACAGAAGTCAAGCTTTGAAAAATACTTCTGACAGTATTAAGATCTTTCCATTAGCTATGTCACACTCATAGCATAAAGAAATTGACCCAAGTCTTTTCTTCTGTCCTAAGCAGAAAATCTGAGAACTGGGAATTAATAATTTCTATCCAACGTGGCCAGCAGGTAGTAGCGAACTATGGCAGAATAACAGAGGAATGTGCCTTATTTACAGCTTGGAAATTTTAACTACATTATGGAGTTCCTTGATTTTTTTCTGTCTTTTGATGATCTTTATTTAAAAAAAAAATTCCCATGTTCTTTGCAAGTTAAAGGTACTTAGATTACAATAGGTGCTGCCAAATGACCAGAATCTTGGACTAAGAGAAATCTGGAATAGTACGAAGCCTCCTGATACATATTCTGCTAAAGCACTTCAACTAAATAATGAAATCCTAAAAATCCACCTAATGACTAGCAGGCAAATCAAATATCTAACTAAATCATTACAGGGTTTTGCAGTACATTTTTGGACACTGATCTCTCCCCTCAAAATAGTAGCCAATCACAAGCAAAAAGATAAGCCAACTAGACAATCAATACATTTCTGAGAAAAACACTCTTGCTGCTTCATGTTTAAAAAAAACACATTTCAAGGACTCAGAAATATAAATATTAAAAAAAAACATTACCATCAGGTGAACTTTTTTAACTTAGTGAAATATTTAATCACAAAAAAATTTAAATTTCATATTTACAAGTCAGTGTGATCATACTGAAGAGTTATATGGAACCATCATATTTCAGCTCAGTGGCTCAGTCTTGTCCGACTCTGAAACCCCATGGACTGAAGCACAGCCAGGCATCCTTGTCCATTGGAAACTCCCAGAGATTACCCAAATTCATATCCATTAAGTCGATGATACCATCCAACCATACCATTCTCTGTCATCCCTTTCTTCTCCTGCCTTCGATCTTTCCCAGGATCAAGGTTTTTTCAAATGAGTCAGTTCTTCGTATCAGGTGGTCAAAGTATTGGAGCTTCAGCTTCAGCATCAGTCCTTCCAATAAACACTCCGGTCTGATTTCCTTTAGAATGGACTGATTGAATCTCCTTGCAGTCCAAGGGACTCTAAAGAGTCTTCTCCAACACCACAGTTCAAAAGCATCAACTCTTCTGCACTCAGCTTTCTTGATAGTTCAACTCTTACATCAATACATGACTACTGGAAAAACCATAGCTTTGACTAGAAGGATCTATGTTGGCAAAGTAACTTCTCTGCTTTTTAGTATGCTGTCTAGGTTGGTCATAACTTTTCTCCCAAGGAGTAAGAGTCTTTTAATTTCATGGTGCAGTCATCATCTGTAATGATTTTGGAGCCCCCCAAAATTAAGTCTGACACTGTTTCCTCATCTATTTGCCATGAAGTGATGGGAACAGATGTCATGATCTTAGTTTTCAGAATGTTGAGTTTTAAGTCAACTTTTTCACTCTCCTCTTTCACTTTCATCAAGAGGCTCTTCAATTCTTCTCTGTCATCTGCCATAAGGGTGGTGTCATCTGCTTATCTAAGGTTATCGATATTTCTCTCAGCAATCTTGATTCCAGCTTGTGCTTCATCAAGCCCAGCGTTTCTCATGATGTACTCTTAATATAAGTTACGTATGCAGGGTGACAGTATACAGCCTTGACGTACTCCTTTTCCTATTTGGAACCAGTCTGTTGTTCCATGTCCAGTTCTAACTGTTGCTTCCTGACCTGCATACAGATTTCTCAAGAAGCAGGTCAAGTGGTCTGGTATTCCCATATCTTTCAGAATTTTCCTCAGTTTGTTGTGATCCACACAGACAAAGGCTTTGTCAACAAAGCAGAAATAGATGTGTTTCTGGAACTCTCTTGTCTTTTCAGTGATCCAGAGGATGTTGGTAATTTGATCTGTGGTTCCTCTGCCTTTTCTAAAACCAGCTTGAACATCTGGAAGTTCATGGTTCACATACTGTTGAAGCCTGGTTTGGAGAATTGTGTTGTAGTTTGAGTATTTTTTGACATTGCCTTTCTTTGGAATTGGAATGAAAACTGAACTTTTTCTGTCCTGTGGCCATAGCTGAGTTTTCCAAATTTGCTGGCATACTGAGTGTAACAGTTTCACAGCATCATCTTTTAGGATCTGAAATAGCTCAACTGGAATTCCATCACCTGACAAGGTTTGTTCATAGTGATGCTTCCTTAGGCCCACTTAATTTCACTTTCCAGGATGTCTGGCTCTAGGTGAGTGATCATAACATTGTGATTATCTGGGTCGGGAAGATATTTTTTGTATAGTTATTCTGTGTATTCTTGCCACCTCTTCTTAATATCTTCTGCTTCTGTTAAGTCCGTACCATTTCTGTCCTTTACTGAGCCCTTCTTGGCATGAAATATTTCCTTGATATCTCTAATTTTCTTGAAGAGATCTCTAGTCTTCCCCATTCTATTGTTTTCTTTTATTTCTTTGCACTGACCACTGAGAAAGGATTTCTTATGTCTCCTTCCTATTCTTTGGAACTCTGCATTCAAATGGATATATCTTTCCTTCTCCCCTTTGCTTTTATTCTTTGCAGCCAAAGATGGAGCAGCTCTATACAGTCAGCAAAACCAAGACCAGGAGCTGACTGTGGCTCAGATCATGCACTTCTTATTGCCAAATTCAGTTTTAAATTGAAGAAAGTAGGGAAAACCACTAGACCATTCAGATATGATGTAAATCAAATCCCTTACGATTATACAGTGGAAGTGACAAATAGATTCAGGGGATTAGATCTGATAGAGTGCCTGATGAACTAGAGACAAAGGTTCGTGACATTGTACAGGAGACAGGGATAAAGACCATCGCTAAGAAAAAGAAATGCAAAAAGGCAAAATGGCTGTCTGACGCGGCCTTACATATAGCTGTGAAACTTATGCCATACCCAAGTCTGCTGCACCCAGAGCCCCTGCCCCTGCAACTGTCCACTGCTGACCTGTACCTCCACAGAAGACACTCAAACACAATTCTGTCTCAGTCTCTGTGGAGTCTCTGGGTCCTTGTGCACACAAGGTTTGTTTGAGCCCTCTGAGCGTCTCTGCCAGGAAAGAGGTGCTCACTTTTTAAATGTGCTCACTAAAAACTGCTTAATTGGTAATTCAAAAAAGAACATTCCTAGGAAGACAGAGTCAAGCCACCTGAGTCATCTCACTTATCCCCATCCATCCACACCATCCAAGTTCAACCCCAAAGTGGGTTCCAGGTATATTCTAAAATGGATATAACAAAGTCCATTTTTTTTTCTGCAGGATATCCCATATGTTTCTGATTGATGGCCCAAAACTGGTCAAATCTGTCATTCTGGAAACCCATTCAGAGTTGCTTGTGATCTTTTTTTTGGCATTTCATTGATTAGTTGGCCATCATATTTAGTTTATGATATTTATTTACATTGTTTCATCCTTCTTACAAGGTCACACCCTAAAGGAAATCAGTCATGAATGTTCATTGGAAGGACTGATGCTGAGGCTGAAATTCTAATACTCTAGCCACCCAATGCATAGAACTGACTCATTTTGAAAAGACTCTGATTCTGGGAAAGATTGAACACAGGAGGAGAAGGGGACAACAGAGGATCAGATGATTGGATGGCATCACTGACTCCATAGACATGAGTCTGAGCAAGCTCTTGGAGGTGGTGATGGACAGGGAAGCCTGGTGTTTTGCAGTTTATGGGGTCACAAAGAGTCAGACACAACTGAGAAACTGAACTGAACTGAACAATGTCACAATAGAAACAGTTTGGGTGCCATCTAGCAATGTCACAGTCAGAACAAATAGGGCTAATAATATTGTCTTTACCTAACTAGGTTATTTTAGGTGAAATCTAGAATGTGGGAAAACAGATGTAGGGATTTGACACAGAGAGCAGAACTGGGCTTCTGCTCCCAAAGCTAAGGCAACTCCTGGGGAAGTTTTTCAATTCTAACTCATTCTCCTGGACTTAATAAAAATTCTTTTCATGAATTTAATTAGTCAGTTCAGTTCAGTTCAGTCACTCAGTCAGACTCTTTCCGACCCCATGAATCACAGCATGCCAGGCCTCCCTGTCTATCACCAACTCCCAGAGTCCACCCAAACCTATGTCCATTGAGTCAGTGGTGCCATCCAGCCATCTCATCCTCTGTGGTCCCCTTTACCTTCTGCTCCTAAACCTTCCCAGAATTAGGATCTTTTCCAATGAGTCAACTCTTCACATGAGGTGGCCAAAGTAGTGGAGTTTCATCTTCAACAAGAGTCCTTCCAATGAACACCCAGGACTGATCTCCATTAAGATGGACTGGTTGGATTGCTTTGCAGTCTAAGGGACTCTCAAGAGTCTTCTCCAACACCACAGTTCAAAAGCATCAATTCTTTGGAACTCAGCTTTCTTGGTAGTCCAACTCTCACGTCCATATATGACTACTGGAAAAACAATAGCCTTGACTAGATGGACCTATGTTGACAAAGTAATGTCTCTGCTTTTCAATATGCTGTCTAGCTTGGTCATAACCTTTCTTCCAAGGAGTAAGCGTCTTTTAATTTCATGGCTGCAATCACCATCTGCAGTGACTCTGAAGCCCAAAAAATAAAGTCTAACACTGTTCCCCCGTCTATCTACCGTGAAGTGATGGGACCAGATGCCATGATCTTACTTTTCTGAATGTTGAGCTTTAAGCCAACTTTTTCACTCTCCTCTTTCACTTTCATCAAGAGGCTCTTTAGTTCTTCTTCACTTTCTGCCTTATGGGTGGTGTCATCTGCACTTTCTGCCATAAGGGTGGTGTCATGTGCTTATCTGAGGTTATTGGTATTTCTCCCAGCAATCTTGATTCCAGCTTGTGCTTCTTCCAGCCTAGTGTTTCTCATGATATACTCTGCATAATTTAAATAAGCAGGGTGACAATATACAGCCTTGACATACTCTTTTTCCTATTTGGAACCTGTCTGTTTTTCCATGTCCAGTCCTAATTGTTGCTTCCTGACCTGCATACAGGTTTCTCAAGAGACAGTTCAGATGGTCTGATATTCCCAACTCTTTCTGAATTTTCCACAGGTTACTGTGATCCACATAGTCAAAGGCTTTGATATAGTCAATAAAGCAGAAATAGATGTGTTTCTGGAACTCTCTTGCTTTTTCGGTGATCCATCGGATGTTGGCAATTTGATCTCTGGTCCCTCTGCCTTTTCTAAAACCAGCTTGAACATCTGGAAGTTCATGGTTCACATATTGCTGAAGCCTGGCTTGGAGAATTTTGAGCATTACTTTACTAATGTGTGAGATGAGTGCAATTGGGCGGTAGTTTGAGCATTCTTTGGCATTGCCTTTCTTTGGGACTGGAATGAAAACTGATCTTTTCCAGGTCAGTTTAAACAAGACCTTTTAGAACTAACACCCCCCCCCCCCAAATGTCCTTTTCATTATAGGGGACTGGAATGCAAAAGTAGGTCAAGTCAAGAAACACCTGGAGTAACAGGTAAATTTGGCCTTGGAGTACAGAATGAAGCAAGGCAAAGGCTAATAGAGTTTTGCCAGGAGAACGCACTGGGCATAGCAAACACCCTTTTCCAACAACACATGAGAAGACTCTTGTCCATCACTCTGGTGATGGACATCACCAGATGGCCAACACCAAAATCAGATTGATTGTATTCTTTGCAGCCAAAGATGGAGAAGCTCTGTACAGTCAGCAAAAACAAGACCAGGAGCTGACTGTGGCTCAGACCATTAACTCCTTTTTTTCAAATTCAGATTTAAATTGAAGAAAGTAGGAAAACCACTAAACCATTCAGGTATGACCTAAATCAAATCCCTTATGATTACACAGTGGAAGTAAGAAATAGATTTAAGGGACTAGATCTGATAGAGCCTGATGGAAGTTTGTGACATTGTACAGGAGATAGGGATTAAGATGATCCCCATGGAAAAGAAATGCAAAAAACCAAAATGGCTGTCTGAGGAGGCCTTACAAATAGCTGTGAAAAGAAGTAAAAAGCAAAGGAGAAAAAGAAAGATATTCCTATCTGAATGCAGAGTTCCAAAGAATAGCAAAGAGAGATAAGAAAGCCTCCCTCAGTGATCAATGCAAAGAAATAGAGGAAAACAACAGAATGGGAAAGACTAGAGATCTCTACAAAAAAATTAGAGATACCAAGGGAACATTTCATGCAAAGATGGGCTCTATAAAGGACAGAAATGATATGGACCTTACAAAAACAGAAGATATTAAGAAGAGGTGGCAGGAATACACTGAACTGTACGAAAAAGATCTTCACGACCCAGATAATCATGATGGTGTGATCCCTCACCTAGAGGTAGACATCCTGGAATGTGAAGTTAAGTGGGCCTTAGGAAGAATCACTAAGACCAAAACTAGTGGAGGTGATGCAATTCCAGTTAAGCTATTTCAATTCCATGAATTTAATACTCCTCACCAAATATTATGGATTCTTCCTCCCTGACACAGTATAAGAAAATTAGAACTAGATTCATTAGCAAGTATTAAGGCTTGCATTCTACTTATTTATCTCTCACTAAGTAAGAAATGGTATTATTTTTTCATTCCTTTACTTTCAGTTTAAAAAGTCATAGGTTTTATTTGAGGTGAAAAGGAATTCTAGTTTTGTATCATTCAAGCTAAGCGATTCAAAGACAATATGTTTATCAGTGATCTTACTAAATCTGATTATGCTGTTGACATTTTTTAGGATAATCAATTTGAAGTAGCCATAATCATTAATCTTTTTAGTATAGAATTAATATGGACTTATGATGAAAACTAAGAAATATATAGAACAAAAAACATAAACATAAATAAACAGCAAAAAATATTACAAATACCAAAACCCAGTAAAGATAGCTACTAGAAATACTGTCAGCCTTTTTTCCTTTAATTCTAAACACTTATATTTCCAATGAGATAAATTCCTACACCAACTATATGTTTTCACTTCTGACATTTCCGATTTTTATCTATGTGAAGTTTATAAGGATCACTGCATTTCTTTCATGGTATACTTGGATTACTTTGCATTTCCAGAGGAAATTTTATGCCTCCATTTTTTTAAACTTTCTCTTTATTTCCTTTTTTTAAATTCTTCCAGTTCTATTCGGATGTAATTGACACATAGCATTGTGTAAGTTTAAGGTGTACAGTATTTTGATTCAGCTTACATCATACTTCATGAGATGACTATCACAATAAATTTAGTGCATATCATATAATGTTATGTAGCTACAAAATTTAAAGATAGATACAAAATTAAAGAAACACAAAAAAAGTCTGATGAGAGCTCTTGTGATTATCTTCCTCAACTTTTATATACAACATACAACATGGTTAATTATATTTGTCATGCTGTATTCATGTCTCTGTTTTTATCTAAGTGTCTCAAGAAGATTGATAATTATTAGATTTTGTGTGTGCATGTCTATGTGTGTGTAATTCAATTCATAATCAATAAAGCTTCCAATGTACCTCTTAGGAAGAGAAGCTAAGGAGTGAAGTTTACACTGGATTGCTTTTTCTGTACCACTTCATTCAGCTTCTTCAGCTACCAAAGAGAGGTACTAATGGATCAGGGACACAGGGAAGCCAATCAGCCCATGTCAGCAATCCAGTCCTCCTCTGAGTGCTTTCTGCATGTGTTTGAGCTGCTGAGGAAAGCATTCAGGAGTTTACATCCTTCAACCAACCATCTAACAGAGGTTTGGCAAGGTTTATATTTTATGAACTTAGCAAGATAGTATCCAGATTACACACAGTTCAGTTCACTCAGCTGTGTCTGACTCTTTGGGACCCTATGGACTATTGTAAAACAGGCTTCCCAGTCCATCATCAACCCCCAGAGCCTACTCAAACTCATGTCCATTGAGTCAGTGATGCCATCCAACCATCTCATCCTCTGTCGTCCCCTTTTCCTCCTGCCTTCAATCTTTCCCAGATCGGGGTCTTTTCTAATGAATCATTCTTCACATAAAGTGGCCAAAGTATTGGAGTTTCATCTTCAGCATCAGTCCTTTCTATGAATATTCAGGACTGATTTCCTTTAGGATCGCCTGGTCGGATCTCCTTGCAGTCCAAGGGACTCTCAAGTCTTCTCCAACACCACAGTTCAAAAGCATCAACTCTTCAATGCTCAGCTTTCTTTATAGTCCAACTCTCACATCCATACATGACTACTGGAAAAAGGTCACACAAGGCGTACAAATTAAATTATATGTACTATGTAGGTAATGAATTAAAATGTTCTTTGGCTTACTGTCCATACCATAAAATACAACTCGTTCTCCACAAAATATCATCATAATCACTTAAGGTATAGCATTTAATAGCTTAATAGTATATCAATACAAATAAGCTGTACTGTTTTGGCTTAACAAAGAATCATTCTTACTGGACTCCACCACAGTGTCTTTCATCAATCAATCCAAAGAAATATTACTTTTTAAAGTCATATTAAAAATCAGAGACATTATTCTGCTGACAAAGGTTGGTCTAGTCAAAGTTACGGTTTTTCTAGTAGTCATGTACAGATGTGAGAGTTGGACCTTAAGGAAAGCTGAGGGCTGAAGAATGGATGCTTTTGAATTATGGTGTTGGAGAAGACACTTGAGAATCACTTGGACTCAAACCAGGCAATCCTAAAGGAATTCAGTCCTTTCCAATGAATATTCATTAGAAAGACTGATGCTGGAGCTGAAGCTCCAATACTTCAGCCACCTGTGCAGAAGAACTGACTCATTGGAAAAGACCCTGATGCTGGGAAAGATTGAAGGCAGAAGGAGAAGGGGGTGACAGAGGATGAGCTGGTTCGATGACATCACCAACTCAATGGATATGAGTTTGAGAAAGCTCTGGGAGTTGGTGATGGATGGGGAAGCCTGGCCTGCTTCAGTCCATGGGGTCATACAGAGTTGGACATGACTGATTGAAAGTCATGTCGCATGCATTATTGTACTTATTTTAAGGCTTTAGTTGAGTATATTATCTATTATAATATCACAGTATCATTTTATATCATGCATTGTCCAAAGGATTTATAGAAGAAATATATTTCAAGTTTCAGTTCCAGAAATGTCTATATTCTCATTGAGAGTTGGCTTGAATTTATCTTGCTACATAATGAAATTATATAGAATTATGATTTGCTCTTCTATCTGGCTTTAAGTAATTAGAGCTAAATATAGCTAAATATATAGCCCATCTCTAATACCTATGTGGGACTTATGCTGTGCATTTCAGACAGCATTTCATGAATTCCTTCTTGTTATCTTCCTATCATTTTTTAAATTTGCTTAGTTTATCAGCTCTTTATTTTAACTATTTTCATGGTATTCACTGTTTTAAGCAGCTTCAATTTCTTTGTGAAACAAACATAAATTAATAATGTTTACTTTATCAGGCCTGATGCTTTTAAAGGAAATTCTGTTACTATTTTCTCTGTTTTTATCTAACTCCTTTAATGATATATGTGTCTGTACACATGTGAATTTGAATACACTTTGAGTTTGTATAAGAATAAAGACACTCAAAACTCTTTTAATAGCACTGCCCTAATCTTCAATTTCTATAGAATTAGGAAAGAAGAAAAAAATGTTCAAAATCCTTTATTTTTCATTTAGTTCATATACTCATAAGGATTTTTCAAGCAAATGTAACAAACAAGATAAATAAATAGATTTCTAAAGGGAATACAAATTAATAAACCATAAGCAGCTTCACTAATCCAGTATAGAAAATTAGTTCTTAAGAAATCTCTTGGTAATCCACTTTCAAACCTCTCCAGTTTGTTCAATGACAATATAAGTTTATAGAGGTCCCAGAGTAAGTAACCTCTCTGTACCATGGTTTCAATGTTCAGCTTATAATTAAGCACTTGAAATGCTTGGGAATATACTTTTCAGGGCATCAACACACTGCATAATAATTTTTTCTCTCTCCTTCAGATAAATATTATGAATGTGTCAGCATGAGCCATAGACTTATACAATGCATTATGCATAGTGAGTTAGTCAGCATTATCTTCACTCAGTTCTGCTTAGGAGACAAAGTTGAGATTATGTAAATTAAAATACTTCATCATCTTTTGATTCTCTTACTTTATTTTGTATGCTTAAAAATGTAGCTATTTCTTCAAAAGTAAAATCAAGGACAGATTTTTACTCTGTGGATAATATAAGCATTCATAAAAGTATAAAGGTAATATTCCATTCATGTAGGAGAGCATGATATTAAAAGTGAAACTAATGAAAGAAATATGGCAGAACTTATCATATTTTCAAGAGAGAAACATCTTTAGAAGTGAGTTAATTTGGCCCTTTTGTTTTGTAGGTGATGCTGTTAGCCAGGAAGCTGAATAATTTCCCTAATCACAAAGCATTAGAATTATGTTAGAACCCAGGCCCTAGATAGCCCAAATGTGCAGGTAAATTATCAAGAAAAGAGAGCCTTCCTCAGTGATCAGTGCAAAGAAATAGAGGAAAACAATAGAGTGAGAAAGAATAGAGATCTCTTCAAGAAAATTAGAGACAGCAAGGGAACATTTGAAGCAAATATGGGCTCAATAAAGGACAGAAATGATATGGACCTAACAGAAGCAGAAAATAATAAGAAGAGGTGGCAAGAATACACAGAAGAACTGTACAAAAAAAATCTTCATGCTCCAGATAATCACAATGTTATGTTATGATCACTCATCTAGAGCCAGATTCCTGGAATGCGAAGTCAAGTGAGCCTTAGGAAGGATCACCACGAACAAAACTAATGGAGGTGATGGAATTCCAGTTGAGCTATTTCAAATCCTAAAGATGATGCTGTGAAAGTGCTGCACTCAATATGCAAGCAAATTTGGAAAATTCAGCAACGGCCACAGGACTGGAAAATGTCAGTTTTCATTCCAACCCCAAAGAAAGGCAATGCTAAAGAACACTCAAACTACCACACAATTGCACTCATCTTACACGCTAGTAAAGTAATGCTTAAAATTCTCCAAGCCAGGTTTCAACATTATGTTAACATGAACTTTGAGATGTTCAAGCTAGTTTTAGAAAAGACAGAGGAACCAGAGATCAAATTGCCAACATTCGCTGGATTATCAAAAAGCAAGAGAGTTCCAGAAAAAAAAAAAAATCTATTTCTGCTTTCTTGACTATGCAAAGCCTTTGTCTGTGTGGATCACAATAAATTGTGGGAAATTCTTCAAAATATGGGAATATGAGACTACCAAACCTGCCTCTTGAAAAACCTGTATTCAGGTCAGGAAGCAACAGTTAGAACTGGACATGGAACAACAGACTGGTTCCAAATAGGGAAAGGAGTACATCAAGGCTGTATATTGTCACCCTGCTTACTTAACTTATATGCAGAGTAGATCATGAGAAATGTTGGGCTGGATGAAATACAAGCTGGAATCAAGATTGCCAGGAGAAATATCAATAACCTCAGATAAGCACATGACACCACCCTTATGGCAGAAGATGAAGAAGAACTAAAGAGCCTCTTGATGAAAGTGAAAGAGGAGAGTGAAAAAGTTAAAACTCAACATTCAGAAAACTAAGATCATGGCTTTCGGCCCCATCATTTCATGGCAAATAGATAGGGAAACAGTGTCAGACTCTTTGGGAGGTGCTCCAAAATCACTGCAGATGGTGACTGCAGCCGTGAAATTAAAAGACGCTTATTCCTGGAAGAAAAGCTATGACCAACCTCGAGAGCATATTTAAAAGCAGAGACATTTCTTTGCCAACAAAAGTCCATCTAGTTAAGGCTATCGTTTTTCCAGTAGTCATGTATGGAGATGAGAGTTGGACTATAAAGAAAGCTGAGCGCCGAAGAACTGATGCTTTTGAACTGTGGTGTTGGAGAAGACTCATGAGAGTCCCTTGAATTGTAAAGAGATCCAACGTGTCCATTCTAAAGGAAATCAGTCTTGAATATTCATTGGAAGAACTGATGTTGAAGCTAAAATTCCAATACTTTGGCCACCTGATACAAAGAACTGACTCATTTGAAAAAGACAGGAGCAGAAGGGTACAACAGTTGATGAGATGCTTGGATGGCATCACCAACTCAGTGGACATGAGTTTGAGTAAACTCCAGCAGTTGGTGATGGACAGGGAAGCCTGGCGTGCTGCAGTCCATGGGGTTGCAAAGAGGTGGACATGACTGAGCAACTGAACTGAACTGAACTTTTAAGAAAAATACTTTTATCATCTTGTACAATACATTTTAGTCACAGAGAATATTTTATATAATCACATTAATATTTTTCTCAAAATTTTATTATTTGAAATATACAGCATCCAAAAAAGAAAATATTACCAAAAAGAAAATAATTTCACAACTTGAGATAGTAATTTGTATTTGAATAATTGTTTGCACCTTATAAGTGGCCCTCATGGACTTTCCATTTTTATTTAAAAAAATACCTTTAATTACACAGAGGGATGGGTGCAGAGTGGGAATTACAGAAAAAGCACTGCAAGAAATAATTAACTTTCTAGGGAATTTTTTTTTTTCTTCTCAGTTGTGTGTACCTTTATTTTTTATTATGAAAAAGTCTCTCAGTTATGTCTGACTCTTTGAAACTTCATGGGATATACAGTCCATGGAATTCTCCAAGCCAGAATACTGGAGTGGGTAGCTTTTCCATTCTTCCAGTGACCTTCCCAATCCAGGGATTGAGCCCAGGTCTCCCATTTTACTGGCAGATTTTTTTATCAGCTGAAAACAAGGTAAGTCCAAGAGTACTGGAGTGGGTAGCCTATCCCTTCTCCAGTGGATCTTCCCGACCCAGGAATCAAAATGGGGTCTCCTGTATTGCAGGTGTATTCTTTACCAATTGAACTATCAGGAATGCCTTCCCATTTTTTTTATAGGTGTATGCTTTAAAAAGTTTTTCTAGATACTAATGTGTGCTACATAAAATGTAGATACTAACAATCAGGAAGTCACTTGGTAGCAAATGACAGAAAAATCACCCAAAACTAATTGACCTAAACTATGAATTTCTTGAGGCATGTAACTTGAAAGACAGAGGGTATTTTCAAGCATGTCTAGATACGGAGAATAAAACAACATCACAAGGACTCTAGCTTATGCCAGGTTATGTTCTCTGTATCACTATACCACAGTAAAATTCTCAACTCTCCTCCACATGATGGAAAGATGGCTGCTTACACTTTTCTGCTTATACATCATCCTAACCACAACATCACTGAGGGAATACTTTATTTCCAGTAGTTTCAACAAAAGCCCCAGAATACAGCCTCTAGGACTCAGATTGAATCACCTGCTCACCTTCAGATTAATCCCTGGGAAATGATGCTTTAGTTTCTCAAGCCTATGCCATATGGCCATAGGGTTTGAATCAACCTCACTCAAATCACATTAGAATATGCATGAGGAAAGATTGGTTTTGTCAGAAGACATGAAAATGTGTAATGTGCTTCGTTGTTCAGTTGTGTCCAATTCTTTGCTACCCCATGGACTGTAGCCCGCCAGGCTCCTCTGTCCATGGGAATTCTCCAGGCAAGAATACTGGAGTGGGCTGCCATACCCTCCTGCAGAGGATCTTCCCAACCAAGGGATCAAACCTAGATCTCTCACACTGCAGGCAGATTCTTTACATTCTGAGCCATCAGTACTGGGCATGTTAAAAATGACAGATGCCCACTGCAGTGCGCTTGTTAAACAGAGAGAGAAGTCTGAGGACCACTTCCTTTCTGATTCTTCCTCTTTATCCCTCATAAGAAGTTGTTATGGATTATTTTCTACTAAGCTGACAGGAAGAAGTACATTCAAATAGTAGGCAGAAGCACAATGTGGTACTAGATTTTACATGGACACGTTTCTCTTCTAACTATCTCTCTATCCAAGGGACAGAAATGGTACGTGGTAGATCTGCTTTCAAAATCGAGGAAGACCTGGATTTCTCAGGCTTTCTCTCAATTTCTCTCTAGTCCATTTTTCCTGTGCTACCTTAATTCACAATGGTAAGAGCCTAGCAAAGGTTTTGATGTTGAGGAGCGAAAGTCTGGGAAAAAGTGCAGTTTTTATTAGAATTAGTACTGAAGCTTAACTAGCTTAAGAAAAGAGAATGCTTCAAATGAGCTAGCCTCTTATGCATTACTGCTACCAGCTCTCTACTCTCTCCCTTTCTTCTTTTGTGGTAAAGCATATTTCCCTGTCACTCCAGCTTTGGGCTTAGCTATGGGCTTTCCTGATAGCTCAGTTGGTAAAGAATCTGCCTGGAATGCAGGAGATTGACCCCAATTCGATTTCCGGGTCAGGAAGATCCCCTGGATAGATTACCCACTCCAGTATTCTTGGGCTTTCCTTGTGGCTCAGCTGGTAAGGAAACCATCTGCAAAGCGGGACACCTGGGCTGGGTAGATCCCCTGGAGAAGGGAAAGGCTATCCTTCTCCCAATATTCTGGCCTGGAGAATTCCATGGACTGTATAGTCCATGGGGTTGCAAAGAGTCGGACATGACTGAGCAACTTTCATTTTCACTTCACTTTTTTCATCATTTGCTTTGACCAGAGAATACTGTATGTGCCACATCTAATCAGACGTTTTAAACTGTCTGGTGTGTTTGGCTTGCAGTTTTGGGCTTCTGTTGTCTGTCATCAGAAGATCTTGCCTAGGTCTCAGAATGAAAGACATGTGGAACAGATATGAAACTGACTTGCAGACTGAAAAACAGCCACCCCAGTCAATTCCCAGACCCGTGATCATTGTAAGGCTCTCACTGTAAGTCATTGGGATTGTTGGGCTGTTCGTTAGGCAGATCGTCCCGAACTGACTAAAACAACACATTATAGAAGTTGTCTACATTATGATTTATGCCAGAGACTAATCTAAGAAAAATGTTATTTTAAAACTTTAGAGCCAAGATTCAAATGGTCTCTTTTCAGAGTACTATTGTAAAATGAAAACATTTTTTTTAAGTCTGAAAGCCAAAGTAAGATTAAATTAACTCAAGAATTAAATTAAATACTCAATTATTTGCATATTTCCTACATTTTGAAGTTGATATTGAAGTCAATGCAGGATTTTTAATAATACCCTCCCTCCTTTTTCCTTCATATCATACAGTTGGCCTCACACTTCTCACATCAAATAGTATAGTCTCTGAAAACCCACATATCTCACCCTAATCTAACTGTCTGTAATCCTTAATCTATGCTCTGTTTCTTTCTTACTTAATTGACAAAGTAGCAAATAAAATTTTTGGCAAACAAGGATTTCCTTGGAGAACTAGGTGGGAGATACTAAGCCAAATCAGAATTCTCTTTCAGAGAGAGAAAACTGACACACTTTTTCATATGCTCTGCTTGGGAACTGCTTGGGAAGAAGTGATTAGCCAGAGCCAGTATTTGGGTATATTTGCTCCTTCAATCCTGTTCATGTCAGTAGCCAAATGTCATTTGAATATGAAAAATTTCATTTTATTCTCATTTTGTTTGTATGTTCCTGTATTTTGTTGAATTTTTAATTATGAAAGAAAGGTGGTTTTATTTCAAGAAATTAAATAGTGCAAATTTATAAAAAATGAATTAAACAGTAATCTCAAATTGTATATTAAACTAACTAAAATCTAAAAATGCCTCAAGGAAGATTGAATAAGTAAAGGCAAATTCATCTCAATTAACTTTATAAAAAGGGAGACATAAACAGATATTTACTTTGATATTTTGGAAAGCAAATACACTTCAATATGTTGTATCAGGCAAGGGCCTTAGGTACTTGAAATATTCAAATCATGCTTTATCTTTCAGCTTGAGAATAAATGGCAGAATAAGCCAAAATAGAGTATACTTTAATCTTTCAGATGCAGTCAAATTTCATGGTTGACAGAGCCAAATTTTGTGAGCCTTCCCCCAAATGCAGGACTCTGGGAATCACCACTTTCTTTTCCAGGAGTAAGAAAGCAGTTAAGTATGGCACAAAGCAGAGCATCTGAGTTCCCGCTAGAATGTAGGTACATTTCAAAACAACCATTCTTTAACTGATGATTGTGAAACAGATCCCAGCAATGAACATAAACTAATTCTTTGTCTTATAAAGCACTTGACAAATGTGAGAAGCTATCATTAACCATCTTAAGAATATTCCTAGTTTTTAATAAAATTAAAAATGTTTAAATGTGATGAGACCCTGATTCTAAGCAAAAAAAAAAAAAAATTGGAGAACAAACTCCTTAGCTTATCTTAAGCAAAAATATTAGCTTTATGGATTTTTATTTCCCTGTGACCAGTTCCCCACAGCCTAGAAGTGCCACTGCAGAAAGATCTAAGTGGAACTAACTAAATAACATTTTCCTCCCACATCTGGGCAGAAATCACTATAATTGCACACTTGTCTTTCTGAATTGAACTTTATTTTTTCAGAGACATTTCTTTAATCATAAAAAATGATCTCTTAAAGTCATAGGGAGTACTGTGCAATTGATACTGTGAAATCTAGCAACAGAGGGGAAGTCCAACATTTAATGTGTCCCAAGATTTTCAATAATTTGACTGAGAGATTACTCTCCAAAAGTAACAATAAAATGGGTAAAACATAACTAAAAAGGAAAACTTTAAACATACTTTCTGATAGTTCACATAGGATTATCAAACATCAAACAAAGTTAAGAAAATATGGCCCTATTTGAATGAATACAGAGTATTCATTAAGATGGGATATAGTTGGTATTAAAACAGGCTATAAAGGAAGGTTCAGTGCCTGACCCTGATGCTGGGAAGTATTGAAGACAGGAGGAGAAGGGGATGACAGAGGATGAGATAGTTGGATGGCATCTTCAATTCACTGGGCATGAGCATGAGTAAACTCCAGGAGATGTTGAAGGACAGGAAAACAAGGCATGCTGCAGTCCATGGGGTCATGAAGAGTTGGACACAACTGAGCAACAATATTACTGAATAAATTGAAATCAGTAATATTCAAAAACAACAACTTGATCATTTTTTTTATCACTATCCTTAAAACTAGCTCTGCCAAATTATTTTTCTGGTAGTAAAAATCCATTCTGATCTAATATCAAGGCATTAGTATTTCATTTACACTTCTAAACTCTTGCTCCCTCTGCTTGAGCCTGTCTCAGGGTGAGAAATCTTTAATCTGAGTGAGGCCACAATTGGATTTTCACTGTTTCCCCCAGTTTATTCTCCTCCCCCTTCTCCCAGACTCATTTTGCTGACTTTTGGGTTAGAGATAGGAAAGAACAGCAATTTGCTATGTGTGAAATAAAGAAATAAAATAGGTTACCTATATTTGAGCACCTGAGTAAATTCTAATTTTTCCCTCAATTATTCAAATAAAAATGAGTGTAGAAAAGAAAGGGAAAAGTCAAATGCCAGTTTTACTTATCTGACATTTTTTCTAGGGTTCTCGTCATGACAGCAGATTTCAAATGACTGGATGCTACATGTGTGCCATATAGTGTGATGTTACATGCAGTCTCCTGTCCAGCAAACAGATCTTAATAAAGATGCATTGATGAGGACTTCATAGGTCAGTTGAGATAAAAGTGAAAAAGTCACAAATAGCTAGAACTTTTGTTTCTGTGCCAAATAGTTCTTCTAAGCTTCAGGCTCTATTTTCCGATTGTATGAACAAGATAGACCAAGATTGCTGACTTCACAAAACGTATGTTCTGCTGAGTGGCAACAGACAATAAATACTAAATGTAAACAATCACATATTGCAGAGTGTGTTCAAAATTGTGAGATATAATAGAGAAAAAGGAAAACATAAGTCAGATCGAAAGAGGGTACAGAATATGCAAGTCAGGGGGGGAGGGTTTGGTTAGCAGGTTGCAATGTTAAATAGGATGGTCAAGGTAGACTCCTTGAGAAAGTAATATCTGGGCAAAACTGGAAGCAGGTGAGGGAGTTAACCAAATAGAAGTGACAGTTGATGCAGAATTCCTAAAGTTGGAGCTCACTCAAGTAAGAGCAAAAATGCCTGGTGGCTTGAAGCTCAGTGACTGAGAGGGGAGTATGAGATGCTATGCTCATAAAGCTAGGGTGGGAGTGAGGTGTCATATTAGGCAGCATCTCTTCAGTCATTGGAAAACTTTGACATTTTATTCATGAAATGAGATACATCACATGAGCTGATTTACAGTTTTGAAAAGATCACTCTGCCTAGTCTGTTGAGAAAAGACAGGGTATAGAGAGGGACCTTGAATCAGTGCAGACTAAATTCAGTACTGTGGTAGCATGCAACCCTAAAATTTCAGAGGCTTAAAAGCCAATGAAAAATGAAAAGTTTCTTTCTCACTCACATCACATTGCCATTGGGCTAAGCTGTGGCTCTGCTCCAACACTGCATTCTCTCTGGGATCAGGCTGATAGAATAGTTGCTATCTGGGACGATGCCTGTCACATAGCAAAGGCAAAAGAGAGACAGGCTGACCAAGATCCATCTCTCAAAGCTCCTGCTCACAAGTGCATTCTCTAGATTACTTCCAATCCCATCTCATTCACCACTGCAAGTCATGGGGTCAAATCTGCCATCAGAAGACAAGAAATCTATAATCCTTCCACTGGGAGGAGAAAAACCTCAAGTCACACAAATATTTTTAATAATAATACAATTTTCCAAAGTGGGGGAGAGGAAAATAAAAGGAGATTACCTAGAAAGTTATTTCAGTGCTCTATGTGAGAGATGAAAATGACTATTTTCTCTATCAGTTACCTATCAAACAATGAAATCTGGAAGTTTCCAAGGGTATTATATAGAAACAAGCTGGAGACATGACAAAGAAGAGAGACCTATAACAGAAAATATTTAAGATCAAGAACGGTATGGAGGAAACTCAGTGAGGGAAAAAAAAAAATCCTGACCCCCCCCCCAAAAAAACCCCACAAATCACAGAAGTATTATACATATTAACTTATACCTAGACATTTCAAATACACAGCTCATTTTCGTGAGTACTTATAACTAAATTTCTGTAGGAAAGACTCCAAATACATTTATTTCTAGTGAAAAAAGTGTTGTGACCTAAGTATTGCTTTCTGTAGACTTAACTGACCTTGTAATTCAGAAGGAACAGTTTCTCAATAGCATGCCAATTTTACCTCATTTATTCAATTTGCTCTGCTATCTTAACTTGACAGCAGGATCTCTCTGTTAAATCAGATATTTCATTATCCCCAATTCCACTACGTGTTGTTGAGTAAGTGTATAAAGGTGACAAAATTCAATTTATACTTCCTGTTCCTACTCCTACATCTTTCCTTTGTAGATCCTTCTGCACAATAGTGAATCCCAAAGTTTAACATAACTATGTCCTTTCTTTTATCTATCACAATTGGTTTATTCATTTGTTTATTCCTAACATGTCCCAGGGAAGATAATCGGGAGGGAAGAGGGAGGGGGGTTCTGGAAGGGGAACACATATGTACCCATGGCAGATTCATGTCAATGTATGGCAAAACCAACACAATAATGTAAAGAAAATAAATAAATAAATAAATAATTTTTTTTAAATAGATAAGCTGGATTTATTGAGGTTATTGCTTGTTTGGCGGAATATGTGATGTGCAAAGATAACAGAGAAAGGAAAGTCAAACTCCACATAAGGAGACTTCAAAAAGAAGAGATGCTTTAGGTAAGTCAGTGTAAAGAAAGGGCAATGAATTTTTTTTAAAGCAATAAACAGAATTTCAAGCAGAAAGAACGGCATATAAAAAGACATGATAAAGTAAAAAAAATGTATTTGAGTAATAGAAACAAATGGATGAAAAACAATATGGAAAAGGGCATTGCAGGAAGATGCAAATGAACAGATAAAGAGATGAAATCACAAAGAAGCCGTTATGTCAAGATTAAATACCAAACAGGGAAGCATTGAAGAGAGTCAAGGAAGAACATAACGTGATTTAATGTTCATGGCAGTTAATGATGGCTTTCAATAAATAATCATTATTTTTTTCACTGTTTGTGAAACACAGGAAAACATCTCTACAGTGAATAGTCATTCATGGAAGTCTGTGCTGTCATTCAAAAAGCAAACCAGGTCTGGGGGCCCACCAGAACTCTGGTCTTTACAATTTTAGAACTAGAGTTTTCCTCTTTTGCCTTCTACTCTCAGAATTTCATGGCACATCTCTCAGCATCTTTATCTTAATTTCACAACTCTGCAGCAATGGTTCTCAAAACTTTTGGTCTCAGGATTTTAAGATTTTAAAATTCAGCAAGTAATCTGAACTTTTGTCTGCATGGGTTAACTATATCTGAAAATAAAACAGAAATTTTAAAATATTTGCTTATTAGTCTATTTAAAATACCAATAATAGTGTTATTGCAACTAGCTAGACAGGATGTTTTTTTTATTATTTTTTAGTGGTTTTTTTTTTTTTTTTGTCTGCACACCCAGAGCCTCAGCAGTGAGAGCTGGAGTTCTAATCACTGAACTGCCAGAGAATTCCCAGGAGTACTTTTATACGTTTACAAGTTTCCTCAATGTCTTGCTTGATGAGCAGATTCTTTCATCTGCATTCAGTCATCTGCAACATATTGTTTGGTTGAAGTTCATGAAGATAATGTCCTCACACACATACATATTATTAGAAAATGTAAAACCCTTTCATATAATGGTGAATAATCTTTCATAATAATATTTCCAAACTCAGTAAGTGGTTTCACAAACTTTGTTGTGATGTGCAATCTGAAAACATATCAATGCACTTTTCACACTGTTACATTAAAATCTCTTAATTTATCTTTCATTTAATGAGTTTTTGCCCTTGCCAGATTTTGCTACCTTTTTCATTGGTCATTTGTAAAATGTTTGGTTGTTGAGTTATGCAGATATTTCAAATTTGGGCACATATATTATACTATATATTAAAAAACCACATATTTGATAATATCTCATCAGAAAATCTCAAGTATTGTAATTTTCCAAGCTTACAGTGGAAGAAGCAAATTTTCCAAAATTCTTATTTTTCCTTGAAAATTTACATTTTTTATTAAAACAAATATTTATTTTAAGAAAATTTATACCAAATATCTAAATTAGAATAACTGTACATTGTCTGTTAGCCATTTCTGAAAAGAAAATGATGTTCCATGAAAAAAAGAAAAATTGGCTAGTTCAGCTCAGAATTGAATCATACCAGGGTAGCGTATTTCTTTGAGATAACCACCATACTTCACTGTATGCCTCATGAGTACTTCCTATTTCATCTTAATCACTATTTAAACCTTTTTTTCTATTAAGTTGTCTTCCTTTTTTTAATGATATGTATGAGTGATTTGTATTCTCTTCACTGGATATAAAAACTTCCCTCACTGGATCTATGAAATGCAAATATCTTCTTTTACTCCATGGCTTGCCTTTCTACTCTCTAAACAGTATCTTCTAACAAGCTTAAGTTTTGAACTTTCAAGTAGTTTATGTTTTTTTTTTCCTTCCTTGGTTACTGATTTTCTGTCCCATTTAAGAAATGTCTTTCCATCCCAAGGTCATAAGGATACTTTCCTATGTTTACATCTCAAAAATGTTTCCTAATTTTCAGTTTAGGAGTTTTATATATGTTTAAGTGGCTTTATTTTAGGTATGTTAAATATTCTGATGCTATGACAAGACATACAATTTTCTCACTTTCTATGTTTTGTTATGTCTATGTAAGAATACAATAGAGTTTTATATATCTCTGTATTCAGCAACTTTGATACATTAACTGAATAATTCCAATAGTTTTGCTGTAGTTTTTAAAACTTTTCCGTATACAATTATGTCACATGCAGATGATGATAGTTTTGCATTAATTTCTCCAAATTATAAACTTCTTTATTTTTTTGTCATTTCTCAATTTACTGAATGGGAACTCTAGGACAGGACTGAATGGAACAAATGTTAATGGGCATCACTAATAAGATTTTTCTTAAAGAACTACATTTTTATTCATAGTTTTAATATAAATTTATGGTTTTGTTGGAATTATGGTCAGAGATTATGGCCTATAAGATCTATTCTGCAAGACTAAAGATGTAATGTAGATAATGGACAGAAGAGTACAGAAAGAAAGAACCAATCATTTGAAAATAACTCCTGCCATTTACAAAGGCAACCACTGGAATTCTTTACCCAAGCTGGACATGTCTTTAAAAGCTTAGGGCTACGCTAGGTGAAACAGAAAGCTCATACTAGAATATATCTCCATTTCCTGAAGACAAACAAACAAAATAGCTACATGTGTGACTTGAAAGAGATGTCTTATTCAACTACAAAACTTCAGAGCCAAATAAATCCCTGCTTGGAATCTCCATCTGCATCCCAAGAGCTAACCATTTTCTCACACTACCAATAGATCAGCACAACCAAAGTTTGAATGCCTATTATTAGCTGGAAATGATCAACGGGCATCAAGACAAGAGCAAATACAGCCATGTACACACAATTTTATATACTAATAAACCTATAGATGCAGTTTCTCAAATGCTGGTCAAAAAATAAGAAATTTAAATAGTAATAAATATTACCAGGTTGTCTTCCCAAAAGGTTAGAGCAATTTATTCTGACCAACAAGTATCTCAGTATTTATATTTTCAAATAGTTTAAGTTTTCTAATCTTACAGATAAAATAATGATATTCCATTTTTGCTTTAATTTGCCTTTTCCCAACCACTGAGGTTGATCATGTTTTTATATATTTATTGCTTACATGCTTTTTCTCTTCTGTAAATTATCTATTTACATTTCATTTCTATGTTTATATTTAACAAGTTTATAGAACTTCTTTGTTTTAAAATTAACCTTATGCCATATTGCTTCCCTTTGTCTACAGACTTTGTCAATCCTCTGCTTTTTTTAAAATAAGTAATCAAACAAGTAAATCTCTTGTATGTTTTCTGAGCATACATTCTTAAGATGATCTTCTCACTCTTAAAGTGACAAAACACTCTTGTTAGTTTTCTTTGACTGAAATATATTGTAGTCTTTATATTAAAATCCTTAGTATATCAGTATTTCATTTTGCCCATGATAGTGGTAGGGGATAAATATTGTAGTCATTTCATAATTGTGAAGTCTAAGACTTAGAGGTTATAAAAGAGGGCATATAAAAAAACAAAAACAGAAACAAAAATGATTGATGATGGGGAAAGAAAACCACACGAAAGGATTACTCTGTTTATCTTACTGTGCTAGACAGTTTAATTTTTTCTTAAATTTAGTCAGCAGTCTTTTCCTCAAGAGCTTCCCTGGTGCTCAAATGGTAAAGAATCCAGTGCCGGGGTCCAGCCTCGGCGGGGTCTGGGGGTCTTGAGGGATGAGTGGCGTCGGCGGAAGAACTGAGCTGAGTCGATGTGTGGTGATGGAGCAGTCTCTCAGTTTATTGCTGTTAGTTTGTGGGATGATGGAGAAGTCTCTCAGTTTATTGTTGGTTTACAGTTTTATAGCCAAAAGACATCCCCATTATATCATTACATCACCTAACATTCTATACAATTTTTTGTTTTCTACCTTTCATAGCAACCTTATCATTGAGCTCATTCCCCAATCTATCATGAAACATTCCCCTTACAGAAGTCAGATTTTTATGTAATTAGATTTAACAATAGTATGTTTACCATTTGAATGTCTTCAGTATACTTCATTCAATCATGATAAGTACATCAATCTAAGTAGAAAGGTTACATTTCTCTTATCAGGTACAACTATGTAGAAGCTAGAGGGAAGGGCTAAAGCTTGAGACTGTTTATTCTAGTAACCTACTTCAGTTCTTACGAGGAAAAAGGAAAGAGTACAAAGAGACAGTTTAGAAAGAGGAAAGAGGACTAAGACAGTTAAGAGGACTAAGAGACAGTCTAGCAGCACTGCTTTAGCAATAAAACCCTATTAACCTTATAGCCACTATAATGAATTCCTATGTCTACATTATCCTAAAGCAATCAATATCTTCAACTATGCTGGCCACAGTTATGAGCATTCCTAAGTCCCAATCCAGCCTGATTTCTTCAAGGAAAGGAGCCTCCTCTGTGGAGTGGTCAGGGGAGTGGGAGGCGGAAAGGTGACCCAAGTACGAGCCTTTCTGGTGGTGGCCTTGCCATGACCCCCAGAGAACTCTTGGTAAACTCCCCAGTAAGGAGTAGTAATCTATTTAAATGTCCCTTTCATTCCTCCTTAGCGCCCGGGGAAGGTGATCACCTTCCCAGATCCTCTGGTCGATAAGGGCTGGGGGGATTATCTCAGGACAAATTCTTTCCAACTGGGACTGACCTACTGAGATGAGCCAATGTTCCGAGCAGGGACAGAACTCCCCAAAAAAATACCAAGGGGGGGCTAGCCCGGGATGCCCCGATAAAGAAAGTCAGCTTTGCAATTTCTTTCTTCGTCTCGTGACCTTGTCATCTGAGCAAGGGGGCATCCTGATGGCTCCCAGCATTACCAGAGGGGCGGCGGGGCTCATCCAGGATGCCCCATAAAGAAAGTCAGCCTTGCAATTTCTTTCTTAGTCTCGTGACCTTGTCATCCCAGCAAGGGGGCATCCTGACGGCTCCCAGCAATCCACCTGCAATGTGAGAGACTGGGGTTCTATCCCCAGGTTGGGAAGATCCCCTGGAGGAGGGCATGGCAACCCACTCCAGTATTCTTGCCTGGAGAATCCCTATGGACAGAGGAGCCTGGTGGGCTACAATCCATGGGGTTGCAAAGAGTAGGACGTGACTGAGCAACTAAACCAGCCAGCCAGGTTTTCCTCAAAACTGAGTATGTGAGAATTTGTTGTGCTTAGGTATAGCAAATAAATGCATGTTTTACCTGCAATTCATTGGGTTATTAAATACTGTATTCTACTAGGAGAATGTTTGGGAGAATGCATTGGGAGAAATGTCTGAGGTCATGAGAAAGGTTGAAAAAGGTCAGGAGGCATCACTGGTTGCAGCCTCTTCCCTCATAGTCATTTGAAAAGTAAAATCACAAAACTGAGTGCCATATAAACAAGAGCTCTCCTGAACTCTAGTTAAATGAACATGAGGAAATGTTTGTCAGCTTAGATAATAGAAAAAAATGTAACATGAACACCTTTACTAGATATTAAAAAAACATTTTAAAAAATCACTTCAGAGAAACATATAATAACATTCTAATGTAAAATAGGCTCACTGAGGCATAGAGCTGTTTAGTCCATTCAATTAACAAGGTATTTATAGAGTCATAGGAGCAAAATTACCAAAATAATAATAATAATAATTCCTTACAATACCCAGTGGCAGCCAAATAAAACACAGAAATATTAATTCAGATAATTATTTTAGGGCTTAGGAAAAAACTTCTTTCTCAGTATATATGCTTGCAACAGAAAACCTCCATATCTGGTTCATGACAGAACTCATTTCTGTGCAGTTGTGCAGAAAGCAGCTTTTACAAAACAAACAACAGAGAGAAACTCCAGGAATACAGGCCCCACAGTCTTCTGCAATCATCTACCTATAATCAGTGCACGCCACTGGTCACAGTCACAGGAGGCACTCACACTCAGGGGGAGTAATGAACAAAAGCAACTGACGACTGTATGGAGAAAATTCGGAGTCAGATTTGAGTTCTGGCTCAGTCACTTACTAAATATGCTTACCTGAGATACGTTCATGAACTTCTAAGGACTGCAATATCTTTATCTATAAAATGGAGTGAATTTATATTACTTATCTCACATGGTTCTTGTGTCAATTAGAGAAAATATTTAGGTGCATTGAATAATTCTGATACAGAAGAGTTGCTCAGCAAAACACAAAAGTCATTAGTATAATCACAGGACTCAAAGCCCATTGTGTACATAACACATTTCATGACTTTATGAGATACATTTTTAGAGTTTAGGTAATATCCTCTAAGGAAAATATAATTTACAAAGGAAAATAAGACAAACTGACTCAGCATGCACCACAATGAGCAGTCAAAATGTATACATGCACACATATACAAATAAATGATACATTCATATTGGCTTTCCTGGTGGCTCAGAGGTTAAAGCATCTGCCTGCAATGCAGGAGACCTGGGTTCAATCCCTGGGTTGGGAAGATCCCCTGGAGAAAGAAATGGCAACCCACTCTAGTATTCTTGCCTGGAGAATACCATGGACGGAGGATCCTGGTAGGCTACAGTCCATGGGGTCACAAAGAGTTGGACACGACTGAGCGACTTCACTTTCACTTTTCACTTTTCTATTCCTTTGAACGCTTCGTGTACATTAAACTTCAAGTTGCTTCTTTTGTTTTTTAAGTCACAATTCTTCCAATAGATATCAAGCAACCTTGAGTGTACTGCTCAAGCTGGAGTGCCTGAAGTAACATTAAATATACAGATTCCCAGACAGTAATCTCTGAAGATGGAACAGAATCTACATTTTAAACAAGGCCTTTTATTCGGAGGACTGGATTTTTATGCAGAACAAATGTTTAAGACACACTGGCTTACTGTTAAACCCAAAGAATGAAAGTAGATACTTGGCTTCAAGATCTAGGGAGTTACGACATAAATGTTACTGATTCTGACCCTGATTCCACTTCTGACCACCAACTAATGGTTCTAACAATCAATTCCAATTCCAGTTAGCTAATCCAAATTAATGATTCTTACAACCAACTCCAGGGTGTATATGAGTAGGCGTGGGGGAAGGCAGTTTCTCACACTAATTCTGACATTATCTACTTGAATATAGCTCAGTGTCATAATACTGTCTCACTTCAGATAAGACCAGATTGTCTCCCCTCTTCTGACCAATTACCTATAGATTGGAGTTCCCAAATTGAGTTTGGTTACTTTCCTAGAGTGACTCAGAGAACTCAGAAATGTTTTACTTGCCAAAGTACTGGTTTATTGTAAAAGGCTCTAATTAGTATTACCCAGAGGGAAGAGATGCAGAGGGCAACATGGGGAAGGAAAGTGGAGCTTCCATGCCTTCTTCAAGAACAGGCTACACTCCCAGAATCTCCACATGTGCAACAACCCAGAAGCTCCCTGAACCCTGTCTTCTTGGACTTTTTATAGGGGCTTCATTATGTAGGAATGATTGATTAAGTCATGTCCATTGTTAACTGAACTCAACCAGCCCCTCTCTCCTCCCTGGAGGTCTAGGGGCAAGACTGAAAGTTCATACTCTCTGATTATGTGGTTGATTCTACTGGCAAGCAGCCCCCTTGCTTAGACTGATTCCAAAAGTCCCCTAATAAACATAGAAAAGCACATTCATTACTCTCCTCACTGGATATTTCAATGGCTTTAGGAACGCTATACCAGAAACTGGAAGACCAAATAATACAATATTAAAAATCACAATATCTTTACAATTCTATATCCATATACGTCCCTTTTCATTGGCTTATTTCCCTCTTCCTGCTCTCAGGGACATTAAAATATCAATTAATATATAGATACACATGAGTGAAAACTAGGAAATATAACTTAAGTAGTATTAGGAGAACTAGATTGAAAAAGAACTTAACATTTACAGAGGATGGCTGGTTTCATTATGTTTCAAAAGGAAAAGTGTTTGGATACTAATTAGAGAACAAAGGACTATGAGTAAAAATTTATATAAAAGAAAATATAAGGTCACAGATGAAGTTTGGGTAGATTGCAATGGATCTGTATTTAGAAAAATAATGAATAATAACCTACAGGTGGTAGAAAGGCTCTAATGGATAAACAATGTTTTTGATCAGGAAAGAGTTCTATTCTGCAAACAGTTCTGTTCCTAATGACTTGAAAGATCACTTGGGCCTAGTAAGGTATTCATATGCAGGCTGATCCTAAGGCAATCAGTTCTTTGCAGGAACAACACAAATATAAACCTTGAGACTAAAGGCAAACCTGAAAGGAATCAAAGTTTTAATTAGTTACAACCATTTTAGGAATTAGCTCACAGTTTTGAAGAGAGGGAACAAAGCTACAGAGAAAGCTATTATAGTCATCTGGGACAACAATATGTAAGGCTTATAATAGGTGCCCAAAAACAAAAATCTGTAATGCCATTGATATATTAGTGGTAACAGTTTACAAGGGTTAGGACAAAACTTGTGGCTGTCTAGCCAGGAGAAAATGGTTAGATGGGGGTGGTATAGTGAAAGCAATAGCTATATCAATTCAGTTACTAGTAAAGGTAAAAAATCCCATTATTTTATATTGTGGGATCTTTAGATGAAAAGAATTACGTCATAATATGGTGTTTGGAAGTTTTAAGATTTACCAAGGAATTAGCACAGAGTTAACATATTAAGGATGTAGATTCTTTAACAAGTTATTCTGCTTTTAAAATATTCATTATTTTTATATTATTATTCAACAAATACAGCCACCTAATGAACAAGTCACCTAATACAAGTCAGACGGAAAACTGGAACCTGTAATCAAGCCAGCAGAGTACTTTGATCTCCCAATCAAAGTGAAGCAGAAGTTTGGAAAGCTATTCTCATGTTAATCCATTGTATTTTCACACCTTCCTGTAATACTTTTTTTCTTTCTGCTCTTAAAATAAAATGCAATTCTGGCCAAAAAAAAAAAAGGTTGAAATTGAGTTCTAGAAATTGTCTTTGTCCTCTAATATCACTTTTCTGCAAAAGTCAAATGTTTTTAAGATAAGAAGATATGGATATTTTTACTATGCTGGGTATTAGTGAATCTTCCAGGTAACACAAGTACAAGCCAATGCCTTTACCTTGATTCTTAGTGTAGTCATTTTATTATACTAAATCAACCACTTATAGTCTTGAGTAAATGAAATAACTATAGAGTACCATCATCCATTGCTAAATTACTAAGACCTAGAATTAACTGACACACCAGCATAAACTGAAATTAACATGGTAGCAATTACTACAAACAGTTTGTTTCTTGATTAATTGCTTAATAATACATCATTATGAAACAATGAAAAATGAATTTGAATAAAACATACCACTTGTTGACAACTACTAATGAATTCATTGTGCTCTCTATACATATTTGGAACCTGTTTTGGGACTACTCTCTATAAACTTCACGGGTAATATGTTCTTTTTTCAGCCTTCTTTATGACAAGAAATTACCTTGTGCGGCAATCATTTCTTGTCACACTTGATTTTAAGGATATGTAATTACAACCTGCATGCTGATACCTATAAAACTGTATGAGATAAAGTGTTAGAATAACCATGTAATTTCAAATATTTCCTTTTTAGAAAACTTTTCTATTTTTCATCCTCATTAATTTTACTATGATGTATACATTGTAAAATCTTACAAATATCATGGAAGTTTAGAAAATAGAAAGTACTGTACTTTCATCTCACAGATCTATAGACATTTCACTCAAATGCTGAGTAATGTTCAAATTAGACTTACCATTCAGCCAGTATATGACCCTTGAAGTTGTTTTAATTCCAATTCAGTTCCATAAAATTAGTTTCAGTGTATGTCTTTCATGAACTCTTTATACATTTTAGAAGTATACCAATATACTCTGCTTTACTATATCAATCCTAAAAGTATTTAAACCTTCAAAAACAATTTTCCATTACTGAGAAGACTGTCACAAATATATCACTCAGGTTAAAAATGATTATCATCAAATAGTAATGGTTTCTTTTTTGCAGTTCCTCAGGCTTACATGAGACTTTGAAATAAGAGTCTATGGCCATCATTTCTAGAGCTAAGTTCAGTTCAGTCACTCAGTTGTATCCGACACTTTGCAACCCATGAACTGCAGCACGCCAGGACTCCCTGTCCATCACCAGCTCCCAGAGTTTACCCAAACTCATGTCCATTCAGTCGGTGATGCCATCTAACCATCTCATCCTCTGTAGTCCCGTTATCCTCAGGCCTTCAATCTTTCCCAACATCAGAGTCTTTTCCAATGAGTCAGGCCTTCGTATCAGGTGGCCAAAGTATTGCAGTTTCAGGTTCAACATCAGTCCTTCCAGTGAACACCCAGGACTGATCTCCTTTAGGATGGACACATTGGATCACCTTGCAGTCCAAAGGACTCTCAAGAGTCTTCACCAACACCAAAGTTCAAAAGCATCAATTCTTCGGCACTCAGCTTTCTTGATAGTCCACCTCTCACATCCATATATGACTACTGGAAAAACAATAGCTTTGACTAGACAGACCTTTGTTGACAAAGTAATGCCTTTGCTTTTTAATATGCTGTCTAGGTTGGTCATAACTTTTCTTTCAAGGAGTAAGCATCTTTTAATTTCATGGTTGCAATCACCATCTGCAGTGACTTTGGAGCCCCCCAAAAATAAAGTCAGCCACTGTTTCCACTGTTTCCCCATCTATCTGCCACGAAGTGATGGGACCAGATGCCATGATCTTATTTTTCTGAATGTTGAGCTTTAAGCCAACTTTTTCACTCTCCTCTTTCACTTTCATCAAGAGGCTCTTTAGTTCTTCTTCACTTTCTGCCATAAGGGTGGTGTCATCTGCATATCTGAGATTATTGATATTTCTCCTGCACTCTTGATTCCAGCTTGTGCTTATTCCAGCCCAGCGTTTCTCATGATGTACGTACAATATACAGCCTTGACATACTCCTTTCCCTATTTGGAACCAGTCTGTTGTTCCACGTCCAGTTCTAACTGTTGCTTCCTGACCTGCATATAGATTTCTCAAGAAGCAGGTCAGGTAGTCTAGTATTCCCATCTCTTTCAGAATTTTCCACAATTTATTGTAATCCACATAGTCAAAGGCTTTGGCATAGTCAATAAAGCAGAAATAGATGTTTTTCTGGAACTCTCTTGCTTTTTTGATGATCCAGCAAATGTTGGCAATTTGATCTCTAGTTCTTCTGCCTTTTCTAAAACCAACTTGAACATCTGGAATTTCACAGTTCACATATTGCTGAAGCCTGGCTTGGAGAATTTTGAGCATTACTTTACTAGCCTGTGAGATGAATTAATTGTGTGGTAGTTTGAGCAATCTTTGGCATTGTCTTTCTTTGGGATTGGAATGAATACTGACCTTTTCCAGTCCTGTGGCCATTGCTGAGTTTTCCAAATTTGCTGACATATTGAGTGCAGCACTTTCACAGCATCATCTTTTAAGATTTGAAATGGCTCAACTGAATTCCATCACATCCACTAGCTTTGTTTGTAGTGATACTTCCTAAGATCCTCTTGAATTCACATTCCAGCATGTCTAGCTCGAGGTGAGCGATCACACCATCATGATTACCTGAGTCATGAGGATCTTTCTTGTATAGTTCTTCTGTGTATTCTTGCCACATCTTAATAGAGCTAAGTAGGTTGCTAATGAACAGAAGCTTAGGAATTGAAAACATAAATTAATTTTTATTTTGATCAAACAGGCAAAGCTAATGTTAAAAAAAAAAAAAAAAACCCTGACAGAGAAGGTCATTGTAGGCTTGCTTGTGTAGACATTCCTGACAACCTCATGCTGAGAACAGAATCAGCCTCTGAAGAGTATCAACCTAAATAAGATCATTCTGGGAAAATCATTGGGTTTTTCAGAGATAGATGAAAGTCAGAGCAACACCACAGTAGGGATTTGTGCAAGAATAAGAAATTTTAAGGGAAACGTTGCCTGGAAATATGCTCTAAATACTGTCTACCTGATTAAACCATCCAGCACTTTCATTGTGCCTTGAGACTGAAATATAATTGTATGCCATCACCGAAACAACACGGTGGTATTTGATATTTGGAATGTTGTTCAAAAAGAATGCAACTGATAAGATTGTTAGAAAAAAAACCTTCTGAATTCTCTTATGAAATGCCTTTTCATAAAAGTGTCATTTTATAGCTAGATTTCATAGACATAAATAAAACTATTCCCCTAACGGGGTACTATGTACAATTATAAATGTTTTTGTATTCACATAGATGTAACAGCTGCTCATTTTGGCTTTGCTTTGGTTATTCTCTATTTTATTCTGCATTATTGCCAGAGAATCTTTGTCCTTTCTGAGTTCCCACTGCCCCATTCAACTTCACTGACAGTTATTTTTTCCCCTGAGAGCAATCAATGTTTACCATACCAGACTATACCTTGTGTCTTCCCTGGTAAACAATGACTTAAACATCAATGTCAAACAATGTCATCACAATTAAAGCAAATTGTGATGACAGTATGAAGTCTCCTGTTTGATATCCCGTTGCATAACTACAGCAGAAGCAAAGCAAGAGGAACATATAATGATCATATAAATGATGTGTCCCTATCACAATATCTTTTAAGTTTCCTCACTACTTAGCTATTTAACTAGAGTGCTGACTATAATTAACAATACCGTATTGCTTATTGGAAAGTTCCTTTAAAAAGTGCCCTGTAGGTAAAAATAATATGAAGTTTTAAAAATAATAAAATACTATATTCTATAATCTAGATAGTCTAAGATTACCAAAATATGTAATTTTTTATGTTATACACTTTTAATAACAAATATTTATTTGATTTTGGTAAAGTCTAATGGTCTGATCTGTTTTTGATGGCTGGAATTTGGAAAAGCAGTCCCTAAAATTCAGCTGGACATCAGGAAATGTGAATCTGAGGAATTTTTTTTTTACACATGGATAAATCACTTTAAAGTCCAAGAAAGGAGAACGAGATGAAATTGAAAACACAGAACAATTTTTCATAGCTTTCTCCAGCTTTTGCCATTACTCTTCACCTCTTTCAAATTTAATCCCCTGTGTCAGGAAATACAGTCAATAGAGTGCTATGGCACAGTGTACCTGAAATCATTTACCCCTCTGTGCCCTAGAGAGTCTCTATGTTATAGGGTGCTGTGCTTTGGGTATTTACATTCTTTACTCAGCTGGGCATGTATGAGATACACCTGAAACAAGAAGAATCATTTAAAATTTTGAGCCCAAAGTTCGAACTGGAGATTAGAATAATTTTCCAATTGAATATTAGGCTCTGCTCTTTTTTGACACTGTTCTTATAATAAATCTGTTACTATACAATTATTAGAGTTTCTTTTCTGAGAGTCTTAAAAGTTTTCAAGCATTTTATTTGACTATTAGCCAATAATGTCATTTATGAGACAATGGATCTAGTCATAACATAGACTTGACGCCTAATGAGAGAATGATATAAATGTTTACTGGTATGGATTTCTTTTGAAACAATGTCCTATTATAGGTAAAGCAATTTTGGATATTTGTATTTTCCAGTGATTTTTCAGCTCTGGGCATGCCTTTATCATTGATCATTAGTGATACTTTAACTATTAAAGGGCATGTCTTATTTGGAGAAATATCTGTTTAGTTCTTTGGCCCACTTTTTGATTGAGTCGTTTATTTTTCTGGAATTGAGCTGCAGGAGTTGCTTGTATATTTTTGAGATTAATTCTTTGTCCGTTCCTTCATTTGCTGTTATTTTCTCCCATTCTGAAGGCTGTCTTTTCACCTTGCTTATAGTTTCTTTTGTGCAGAAGCTTTTAATTTTAATTAGGTCCCATTTGTTTAATTTTTATTTCATTTTAAGTATTCTGGGAGAAAGTGGGCCAAAGAACTAAACAGACATTTCTCCAAAGAAGACATACAGATGGCTAACAAACACATGAAAAGATGCTCAAGACCTCTCATTATCATAGAAATGCAAATCAAAACCACAATGAGGTACCATTTCACGCCAGTCAGAATGGCTGCTATCCAAAAGTCTACAAACAATAAATGCAGGAGAGGGTGTGGAGAAAAGGGAACCCTCCTACACTGTTGATGGGAATGCAAATTAGTACAGCCACTATGGAGAACAGTGTGGAGATTCCTTAAAAAACTGCAAATAGAACTGCCATATGACCCAGCAATCCCACTGCTGGGCATACACACCGAGGAAACCAGAATTGAAAGAGACACGTGTACCCCAATGTTCATCATAGCACTGTTTACAATAGCCAGGACATGGAAGCAACCTAGATGTCCATCAGCAGATGAATGGTAAGGAAGCTGTGGTACATATACACAATGGAATACTCAGCCATTAAAAAGAATATATTTGAATCAGTTCTAATGAGGTGGATGAAACTGGAGCCTATTATCCAGAGTGAAGTAAGCCAGAAAGAAAAACACCAATACAGTATACTTACGCATATATATGGAATTTAGAAAGATGGTAACGATAACTCTGTATGCAAGACAACAAAAGAGATACAGATGTATAGAACAGTCTTTTGAACTCTGTGGGAGAAGGAGAGGGTGGGATGATATGGGAGAATGGCATTGAAGCATCTAAATTATCATATGTGAAACAGATCGCCAGTCCAGGTTCGATGCATGATACAGGGTGCTCAGGGCTGGTGCACTGGGATGACCCAGAGGGGTGGGATGGGGAGGGAGGTGCGAGGCATGTTTAGGATGGGGAACACATGCACACTCATGGTGGATTCATGTCACTGTATGGCAAAACCAATACAATATTATAAAGTAAATAAATAAATAAAGGGCATGACTCCCCCATAGTCCCCACTCAGCTGAAATCCAGCCTGCCAGAGCATTTTTAGCACACACAGAGGAATACATCATGCCTTCAAACACCACCTCAATAAGGCGTCTGGTGATGAGGTGACAAGAAGAATAGCAAACTTTCCAACTTGTTTCTTTATCTCTCCTGAAGGAGGAATTTTTATGTTAAAAATCATTTATATGATATCTCTTGATATAGATTAAAATGAAAACAGAATATTTTAGTGAAGATCAACTGAAAAGTGACCATGTGTTTTTCTTAAGTTTCAGATTTTCACGGTGAGCCTAAACTGAAGTTAGTAGCTCCTAAGAAATGGCATTTATTTCACAGATAGATATACAGATGTATATATTATAGGAGATCGCCCATGGGGCTCTCTAACTCAAATGTTCTGGCTTTTATGAAACCTTATATCACTTTTACAGAGAAGTATTACTATTCACGTATTCACTTTTGAAACAGCAAAACAAATCGAGTAAAATCCAAGTCTTGTTCTATACCTTTTTAAGGAGTTGTTATTGGAAAGGAGCCATCAGCCAACATGCCAGATTCCTCTGTGTTTAACAGAGGGGAGAGGGAATGCAGTTACCTTCTGACAATCAGGCAAAAATTGACATATGTTGCAATTTTCTCTATGAGCTGAAATAGTTTTTTCCTTGTATGCCATTTTATCAATTTATAAAGTGAATAGATCTAACACTGAAGGTAGGTTCCAATCTTATGTCAGTTTTAAAGTATATAAAAAAAGCATGTTTTAAAGGTAGCGTCAGTTCAGTCGCTCAGTTGCATCCAAGTCTCTGCAATCCCATGGACTGCAATTAGATATTACTAATTTCAGATCCCCTGGAAATATGAGGGTGTGACATGATTAAACTTATAGCAAAATCTGCTGGTAGGAACCAGACTGATATTCTCCTAGGCAGAGTATGATAATATCAAATTTCTTTTTTCATATTATGCAAAATGTATAAATAACTGAATTATTCCTCTTATCTTAATTGGCTTTCAAAATGGTTAAAGGACATCTTCTGTATGATATTCTTCCTGCAAAAGTGAAAATGATTATACATTTTTTAGACTCCCTTATAAAATGTATGGTCAACCTAAATAGTTACTTTTTCTTGTTTTAATTAGCACATCAAAATCCAAGGGGAAAAGAAATAAGAAATAAGCTCTCTACTAAATAACTATGTCAGTTTTATAAAAGTTCTGTAAAACCAATGCCTTCACTATCCTTAAAGTGTGTATGGCAGGTTATAGAAAAGACCCTCTCATGGCATAATTATTTTGGTACCATGACTGTTTTACCTCTGTTGGAGCTGGAGTAACCAATCTGATAAAGCCAAGGGCTGTGCTATCACTGATTTTGGAAATAAGAGGACACTCAACACTGGCAGACATATTGCTTTGCTTTTTAGCTCCAATTTGCCCTTCCCTTTGAACCAAAAAAAAAAAAAAAAGTATTTTGGGGTGAGCAAATGCAGAGCATAAAAATAAACCAATTTGGCTATGAGATCTGTTTATTTTGAATCTAATCTGACATAGTTTGGGGTTGAGGCAGAAGTATATGGCCCTTCCCACACTGCCCAGTGAACTTAATCCTGAAATCAAGGTCACAAAAAATTCCAGGCTTCCTCTCAATGGACATAAAAAAAGAATATAACTGAAATTCCAATCTTAGAAAATATCCTAAAAATTTTGAACATATGTTAAGGATGATCTTTATATATTTATTTTAGGCCTTTTAGTGATATAAAGACTTGTACTTAGTATCTATAAAACTGAACACTTTGGGAAGCAGATATCTCTTTTTTAAGCTGCTAGCTTCTTATTTAATGACTGTTTGCCTGAACAACTTGAGATAATTTAACTTTCCAATATTTCCACAACTGAGTCAAATGTCCAAGCTAGCATAATTCAGGAGACATTGAATTACATGACCATGTGCTATAAAGTTTTATAGACATTTTCCTCTAAATATCTTCTAATAATCTTGGCAGGGGGCTTCCATCTTAAAAATACAAAATTAGGAAGACAATCACACCAGTTTCAATCAAAGTCAACTCTCCATATGTTTGCAATTAACTAATGGGTAGACAGTCATTTTGAAAGACTCACCTATCAACAAAAATAACAGAATTCTTCCACCCCAAGGTGAGAAGCATGTTGAAAAACAGACTATAATGTTTGTCCAGGTATATTTGCCAGTTGTCTGTAACTACCTTAAACACAAGATAGATGAATCTTCCTTGGAACATAAGTTCTCAAAGAATAACAGAATTTTACCGAGTACTCAGACTGTGAAGCTACTGAATAAATGTAAATTGCTGGTAATTATAAAGATGGTGAATAAGTGCACTGACATTTTGAAAAGGTTAGCTTCCGATTTTGAAATGGTACATAAGCAACTGCCTTGACACAGAGGCAGAGATGTAGTTCCTGCTTAGGAATCTGTCATCAGAAGTTTGCGGATTCATGTAGATACTGAAAGTGAGGTATCTACTTGACATCTCTTCGGAATGGCCTAACTAAAACGTGCTGGTGATGAGGGCCATTTATCCTGCCAGACGGTAGAGCAGCAAACTGCTACTCAAGAGGAAACAATAGTTTTAGGAATATTTCTTTTTAATATGCTGCCTTTAAGGAATTGACTGGTATTCCTTTAAATGCGTGGTTCCACTCTTTATTCTTTACTTCATTCAAAAGTTCTTAAAGAAAATTAATTAATTAATTAATTTTTTTTAAAAAGTATTTATTAAGCAGCTACCATGGTTCAGACACTCTTCCAAGTGCTGCATATACAACAGTTTGATTTCAGATATTTTGAGAATATTGGCCCAGATTCTATCATAATTCCCAACAGAGTGGTGGGTCAAAGGTATTAACTGAATGATATGAATTCTAATTAAAATTTGAAAAATTTGGCAACAGTAGACTCTTGAAACCAATAATGGTCATAAACGGATGCTTTACTCTATGTGCTATTGTTCAGTATAGAAAACATGGCAAGATCCTTTATGAGCAGAAAATGCATCTAATTTTTTTAATCTAAATATTATCTTCATCCCTATTTTATTTTTTCTCAAAATTTCACTTTGGATCCAATACACATTTCCTAGCTTTTACTATACCATATCTTACAGAAATTCACACTTATAAAACAATCTCAAGAAGTTATCTTTTCTGCTTCTTGCAAACCTCCCACTTATTGAGTACATTTTAATTCAGTGAACTTCTAAAGAACCCTAAGACATATCATTATCCACTATTTCACCTCTGACTCACTTCTGCCCACACCCTAGAGCTCAATTTCTTTTCTTTTAAGTAAACCTCTGTCGCTAAAAAATGATAGATAAGTAGATAAGAGCTCACTAAGAGAAGTCTGAATATTGCTTTTGCTACAGAAAATACAAATGAGATGTTATGCAATTTTTAATCCTCTTGAATTACAAGAAAACAGTAAGAGGGAGGTACAGGCCCTATTTTGGGTCCTGATAATGTATGAAGCTCTAGATCAGGAACTCTCAATGTGCACTTCCCCAAATCATTAGTATAAGAATGACCTGGCAATTTGATAAAAATTCATGTAGGGAACAAACAATCTGTATTTTAACAAATCCTCCTACTGATTCTGATTCACTGAAAATGTTGATAATCACTGTTCTACATTTTTGCAGCTATCTTGCTCCCTAACACTCCTGCATCATTTGCTCTTTTCGTGTAAGAAATTATCACATATAAATGCTAAAAAAAAAAAAAAAGGTCATTACCGTCTATTCAAAGGCATTTTCAATCACTCTGCAAAAAACTGGATACAAGGTCATTGGGAGGATTATATTGTGTGTATAAATTATTGAGGTATATTACTTCTGACTGCAATAATCTATTTTATTATTAAGAATCACTGAGAAAACTTTGGAGGAAAGTATATTTTTAGAAGAATCTATAAAAACTCATTTGATTACAAATTTTTTCAGTGATTATATTAAGTACTGTCCAAGGAAAGTAAAAGAAATGTCATGATGTTATTTAAAAAGTGGTGCAAGTGCAGACTAGAATCAGTTAAAATCCAACCTATATCCACTCAGGGAAATACACTTAGTTTATTAATATTGAACAAGCTGATCACTCAACTTTCAATTTAGCCTCAGTTTCCCAGTTTAAAAAAAAAATCCTGTTCAGCTTTATAAATTTTCAACAGTCCATTTATTTATTTTCTGCTCAACTTCCAGAACTCTTAATCTTTTTTTTTGTATGAGAATCAGTGATTTATAATGACACATCCCATCAAGTAATTTTCTGATCCAGCTACAGAAGCAATAGAAAAGTCATACCTTTTGACTTTCTCACGATAATTTGGGCTCCTCCCTGAAAGACCATCATCAATTATGTCTCAAGTGAGTCTCCAGTTTTTCCTTTGCTATAGTTAAAGCATCCTCCTTATAAAATGGCCTTCTGTCCCCTGGGAATCTAAAGCAGTATCATTGCCAGAAAATTAAGAATAAAAAAAAAAATCCACAGTTTCACTAGAGTAATACTGCTGCTTACAGAGAACAAAGAGAGAAAATAATGCTTTCTACTCACGGTGAGCTCCTCTCTTGGTCTCTGCATCAGCTTCTCCTACTTTGTTTCTGAAAAATAAAATGCATTAAAATATTTAAATGAAGAAAACATCATTGAAAAAGTATTTTACATGACCCGCATATGCAGACATTTCATTATAAATATGTGAAATGTTGTGTTGTTGAGATATAGGTAATACACAGACAACCAGGCTTCTTCAACATGAGAAAACTTACTCTAGGAGCAGGAACTGGCTAAGTTACTCCTTCTGCCCAAAAGAAAAGCCTACAGGGAACCACTGCAGAGGGAACATAGCACTGATGAAATTAGCAAAGAGGAAATATTCAAAACAGGATCAGAAAAAAAGAGACACAAATAGCTATAGGGCTGGGCCTTGATTTGGAAATAATTCATAGATAGATAACAGGTAAGCTGTATTGGGCATTTAGAGAAAGCATTATTATAAGTAACCCTAAGCATTAACAGAACTAAGACTTTGTCATATAAAAATCTAAACTTTGAGCCTACCTTTATACAAAGATTAAGTATTGTGCAACTGAGAAAATGATAGAGCTGGTGATGATACGACAAATGATAAAACCTTTAAATATATCAGACATGTGGTAGACAATTCGTAAACATTATTCTATTCAGTTCTCAAACATTTAAGCTAAATCTATTGTTCACTCTTGAAAAAACCAAGGCTTACAGTGGATGATTTGTCCAAGATCACCAAACCAGTAAGTGGCAGATTCAGTACTAGAAAAATGAACACCAAAACCAGCGCTCTTAAATCGCTAAACAAAAAAGACACAGTTTTACTATATAGTACCATGGGCTACAAAAAATGGAACACCCAAAACCTGCAAGATGAGGAAAATGGAGATTGACAAGATGAGAACAAAGACCCCAGTTTTACCCATACCAGCTATTAGGTATTTCAGCTTATATAAAGTATGAAGACATTAAAAACCAACATAAAAATGTCATATATAATATTTACAATTTGTCAGACAAATAATTATGTTACATGGATGGCGCACTACTCTCATTCCATTCAGTTGATTTAGTCATTTCATTAATCCTTTGGTTAACTTGAAATGTTTTAAATTAAAGGTATAATTTTATGTAGCTATCTGACCTGAAGAATACCAATTTATTCTAACCTTCAAAATTCATAGAGTATACAGATAAATGTTAGTGATTTTGAATGATGTATTATAAAATTTGGGGCTTCCCTTTTTTGTAAAAGATGCTCATTACCATTAGAGAACACATTTTATATTTTTTAAATTTTATTAAATTTTAACTCCTTGAGAATAATCTATGAGCATTTAAAAGTAAAAAAGGAGAGTGAAAAAGTTGACTTAAAGCTCAACATTCAGAAAACTAAGATCATGGCACCCAGTTCATCATTTCATGGGAAATAGATGTGGCAACAGTGGAAACAGTGGCTGACTTTATTTTGAGGTGCTCCAAAATCACTGCAGATGGTGATTGCAGCCATGAAATTAAAAGATGCTTACTCCTTGGAAGGAAAGTTATGCGCAACCTAGACAGCATGTTAAAAGCAGAGACATTACTTTGTCAGCAAAGGTCTGTCTAGTCAAGGCTATGGTTTTTCAAGTAGTCATGTATGGATGTGAGAGTTGGACTATAAAGAAAGGTGATTGATTTCACATATGATAATTTACATATTTCAATGCCGTTCTCCTATATCATCCTACCCTTGCCCTCTCCCATAGAGTCCAAAAGACTGTTCTATACATCTGCTGTCTCTTTTGCTGTCTCGCATACAGGGTTATCGTTACCATCTTTCTAAATTCCATATAGGTGCTCAGGGCTGTTGCACCGGGATGACCCAGAGAGATGGAATCGGGAGGGAGGTGGGAGGGGGATTCTGGAAGGGGAACACATGTATACCCATGGCAGATTCATGTCAATGTATGGCAAAACCAACACGATAATGTAAAGAAAAAATAAATAAATAAATAAATAAAACTGAAAAAAAGAAAAAGAAATAAAAAATACCTAAGAATAAATCTAACAAAAGATATGTAAATTATGGAAAATTATGAAAAAAAAAAGTGAGCACCAAAGAATTGATGCTTTTGAACTGTGGTGTTGGAGAAAGCTCTTGAGAGTCCATTGGACTGCAAGGCGATCCAACCCATCCATCCTAAAGAGATCAGTCCTGAATATTCATTGGAAGGACTGATGTTGAAGCTGAAACTCCAATACTTTGGCCCCCTGATGTGAAGGCCTGACTCATTGGAAAAGACCCTGATGCTGGGAAAGATTGAGGGCAGGAGGAAAAGGGGATGACAGAGAATGAGCTGGCTGGATGGCATCATGACTCAATGGAGATGGGTTTGGGTGGACTCTTGAAGTTGGTGATGACAGGGAAGCCTGGGGTGTACTGTGGTTCATGGGGTCACAAAGAGTCAGACATGACTGAATGACTGAACTGAACTGAACTAATTGGAAGAATCTTCCTCAAAGATATTAAATGCTGTCTAGCCATACTAAGGCCACTTTTCCATCTTTCATCTGGGATGGTCTTAACAATGCAACTGCCTTCTCTACTTTCCCTTTTCTTAAACCTTGACAAGAGAAAATAAGTTGTGGACAGTGCTTGTAGTAGCAATCACCTTTACAAGGCGGTCAAGCAATAAAACAGGCTTTTTTCTTAAAGCCTTGTACAATTTCAATTTCAGAAAAGTAGCAAAACAAGTAACAGGAATCTACAGCCAAAATAGAGATCAAATTGCCAACATTTGTTGGATTGAAGAGAAAGCAAGAGAATCTCAGAAAAACATCTACTTCTGATTCGTTGACTATGCGAAAGCTTTTAACTATGTAGATTACAGCAAACTGTGGAAAAAATTTTAAAGAGAAGGGAACATCAGACCATCTTAGTTGCCTCCTAAGACACCCGCATGCAGGTCAAGAAGCAACACGTAGAACTGGAGATGGAACAATGGATTGGATCAAAGCTGGGAAAACAACATATCAAGGCTATATATTGTCACCCTGTTTATGTAACTTCTATACAGAGAACATTATGTGAAATGCTGGGCTGGAAGAATCACAAACTGGAATCAAGATTGCTGGGCAAAATAGCGAACTCAGATATGAGGATGATACCACCCTTCTGGCAGAAAGTGAAGAGAAACTAAAGAGCCTCTTGATGAAAGTGAAAAAGAAGAGAAAAAGCTGACTTACAACTCAAAATTCAAAACGAAGATTGTGGCATCTGGTCCCATCAATCATGGCAAATAGCATGGGGGAAAAGTGGAAGTGGTGACAGATTTTATTTTCTTAGGCTCCAAAATCACTGTGGACAATGACTGGGCTGTGCTTAGTTGCTCAGTCATGTCTGATTCTTTAAGACACCATGGACTGTATCCCTCCAGGCTCCTCTGTACATGGAATTCTCCAGGCGAGAATATTGCAGCCATGAAATTCAAAGATGCCTGCTTCTTGGAAGAAAGGCTATGACAAACCTAGACAGTACATTTAAAAGCAGAGACATCACTTTGCCAACAAATGTCCATATATTTAAGTTATGGTTTTCCAGTAGTCATGTATGGATGTGAGAGTTGGATCACAAACAAGGGTGAAGGCCAAAGAAGTGATGATTTTGAATTGTGGCGCTGGAGAAGACTCTTGAGAGTCCCTTGGACTGCAAGGAAATCAAACGAGTCAGTCTTTAAGGAAATCAACCCTGAATGTTTATTGGAAGGAATGATGCTGAAGCTAAAGCTCCAATACTTTAGCCACCCCATGCAAAGAGCTGACTCATTGGAGAAGACCCTGATTCTAGAAGAGATTGAAGGTGAAAGGAGAAGGGGATGACAGAGGATGAGATGGTTGGATAGCATCACTGATTCAATGGACACGAGCCTAAACAAACCCTGGAGATAGTGAAGCACAAAGAAGCCTGGTGTGCTGCAGTCCATAGGGTCACAAAGAGTCAGACATGACTCAGCAACTACAACAGAAATATTAGACTTATCTAGACATTGCCTTATATTCTCTTCAGAGCATCATGAAATGCACTGTCAACTGATATCACATGAAACTATACCAACATATTTATCCTGGTCCTTCCAAGGTTTGAGATATTTATTCAAATAGACAATTTTCTGTATTCTGACACTAGTCTTTTCTCCTTCAGTGCCTATAAGAGATTTTTTGTATCTTTTTGACTAGCTAGAATGAGCTGAATTAGCCTCTATGCCTCCAAAACAAATAAGTAAACAAATACATAAGTAAATACATTAGATTTCTATATTGCAACTCTTAACTTTGTTTGAGTTATATCAGCAAGATAAAAATATAATAAATAACCACCTATCTCCACTTTCACACAAAACCAGATGAATGCCTCTCTTGCTTGCATCAAATACTGAAATAGTTGATAAGCTAGCTATTCCTATAATAATATTGAAAATATTTATTGACTGCTTATCATGTATCAGGGATTGTGGTTTACTAATTCTTAAAGTAACTATAAGAGGTACTAGTCTCTTAGTATTCCAGTTTCATAGCTGAGGGAAATAAGATTCAGATGAAATCACTTTCTATGACACTGTGCACAAGCTCACACTGTTAGTGGATTGGGATTGGAGCCAAGTCTTGAATCCAAGCAGTTTGTTTCTAGGGTTCACATTGGCATCAATTCCACTCCTCTGCCTTTCATTTGAAACTTTCTTTTTCCCACGTACTCTCATGGCAAACTTTGCTCATGGATATCATCATTCCTTTATGAAGCAAATTCCTAACCACTGGTACCACTTTGTATACCTGTCAATTAAAAGCTACAATTACACTTTTATTACTTCTCTGATCTATGTCCTAACAAATTGACCACACGTACATCTACCAATAATCATCTGTATTTCAATGATCTCCAAATCTATATACCCACATTCACATATACCTTCAGTTACAAGATTAAATTCCTGTCTTACTACACATTTGTTTTATTTCACATCAACCTGTCAAATTAAGTATATCCAAATCTGAACTCTTTCATCCCCATCACTGTCTCCTGAATTTCCTACATCATTTATGAGATACTAACACTTGCCATTCTAGTATGACTCAATTATATCCTGTCTAGAAATGTAACATCATCTTACTTATACTTTGTTCTCTAGTTCATGCTTGTATTCCATTTTTTTACATCCAATTCATGACCAAACTCTGTTAATATTTACAGCCTCCTAAAATCTCCTTATCTTATCTCTCTCTGTGAATTAAAACTGCATTTGTAGAAGTTTTCATTATATCTCACTTGGGTAGCCAAAAGTTTGTCCTACTTTTTTTTCCTTCACTCTCTTCTCTGCCCTCTTTAAAACATATTAAAGATTCAGAGTTATCTGAAACTCAAATTCCATCCATTTACCTACTATGAAACAATTCCCTTAACACCTATAAGATAAATGTTAATTCCTAACTTGGACAAACAGAGCATTTCTGAACCTCACTCTTCCTAATCATTTAGCATAACTCCTTGCCTGCCACTCTGGCTCTTGAACCTGATTCTTCTGTCCCATTTGATCGCTTGAAATTCTCCATGCTTTCTAATATTTCAGTGTCCTTGCACACGCTGTTTGTCCTTGTCTTTACCTTGGAATCCATTCCTTAAAGTAGCCATAATACACACGGTCATTCTATATCATTATTTCTTCGTTTGTGACTGTTGTACATATTAAGGTCATATCATTTCTCAAAATTAATTATAATGATATTTTTGTTTACATTACTGGATATAAGTTCCTTCATATAAATTCTTCATTTAAGCAGTGCCTGTTAATGCCTTGATAGGCATACAATAAATACTTACTGAATAAATAAAGAAATGTATGACTGGATAAATGAAAACTGTCATATATTCTGGGCTTCAATATACAGGCAGGAAGAAATTGAATCTGTCTCAGTCGCCCTGTCATAAGTAACTATAAATGTATTTTGCTTCCTACTCCTCAAAGAAAAGTAGTACTAGCCTTTAACAATAAGAGTTTTATTTTAATTTTACTATATATTCCTTACATTTACTGAAGTGAAAAAAAACTAGGCATTTTAGTTTGACTTGCTATAATTAACATATTCAAATTATGATTAAATGAGGCAATCTGTACAACATTTAACACATTCTAGCTCATAAGAATATGTGTCAAGTTCTCAAAAAAAACTGTAATTGAGTGATATCAGTTATCTAAAAGTATACATTGGAAACTTTACTTTCATAAAATAGTAACTGAACTCAAATATATTTCTTTTTAAGTAATATGTGATCATCTAGAACAAATAGAGAAAATACAAATGAAAGCATTTATCTTCTAATAACCACTCCCTCAATTACCCAAATATAAAACCTTTAGCACAAAACATGAAATAACTCTAATAACCCAATGTCTAGTCCTCTAACTGTTCAATCAAACTGAGTATGCAGAGTTCAGGTTAGGTAGACATATTTTCTGCCTCTAAATGTCACTCTCAAATATAACTTGATGAATTATACAAAGAAGAACATAAACTATTTGCATAAAGTATTCCATGAAATATACTCAACTTCTGTTGAAATAACAAAATAATGGGCCCAAATGTTTGCTGTCTAATGGATACTGAATAAAATGCTGTCAAATTCTTCTAGAGTGAAACAACGGCTATATTGATGGAACATAAAGAATAATAAATGACTATTCCCTGGCTTTACAAAAAATGATTGGATTTTCAATTGAATTCAAAATGACTATTCAAATCAATAACCTATTATTTTGGAGGACACAGTCTATTTCATAAATATGGAGCATAATAATTAAAAGTGTTGCTGTCAATAGGCTAGAGGTTAATTGCAAAAGCAACCAGAAGGCCAGTGTTCTCTGTGCAATATTCAATATTAACTGTCAAATATAATGAACATCTGTGCATTTGCAAGAAATGTTTCAAAACCAATCTTGCATTGAATCAAAAAACTGTAAATATTTCACATTAATACACTGAACAAATACTAAAATGATATCTAGGAAGTTACTAGAAGCTAATTAAAAGTTAAAAAAATATGTAAAATAGATAGCCAATGTGAACTCGCTGTATGGCTCAGGAAACTCAAACAGGGGCTCTGTATCAACCTAGAGGCGTGGAATGGGGAGGGAAATGGGAGGGAGGTTCAAAAGGGAGGTATTATATGTATACCTATGGCTGATTCATGTTGGAGTTTGACCGAAAACAACTAAATTCTGTAAAGCAATTATCCTTCAATAAAAAATAAATTTAAAAAAAGAAATAAGTTTTTAAAAATGTTTATTTTTAAGCATGGCTATGTGAATTTTCAATAATCCCAGCATGTTCTGTTATTCAGTAACATGGTTCTATGGATTCACTGTTATTCTTATCAATTCATACTACTCATATAAATCATTATATAAATTGGCTAATTTGGAGTTTACAAGGAGCTAACTTAGAAACTCATATTTATAATATAAAAGCCCAAGAAATGGAACTGTGAAATAAAAGAAATGTAATCTAATTATCAGATTGCTTTTACTTATTGAATTTTTATGTTTATAACAAAGTTCTTAAGCTTACATTTGCTTCATTGACATTGGAACTACCAAAATAATGCATTTAGATCAAATAATGTAGTGGCATATAAAGAAACAACTCTCTTCTCTGCTTCAAATTTGTATTCTCTCAAATGTAACTGTTATCACTAAATTTATTACATATTATTCCATATATTTATTTACATACAGACAAACATTTGAAAATATATGCTTATATTTTGCTTACAAACACTAGTAAAAATATCCACAAAGTTCTGCCACACTTGCTGCTTCATCATGTAAAATGCACATCTCTTAAGTGAACCAGAACAGATCTAATCAGCTTTTAATGACTGTATGGTATTTCTTATTGTGGCTATATCATAATTTATTCAACTGCTTCCATATTTATGACATTGAAGTTATTCTCAGTGGGTCTTTTCATGTTAAAAATAATACAGAAATAAACACACCCAAATATATGTCCCTATGTGCTAATACACTTATTTAAATCTCTAGGAAAGATTTTCAAAGGGTGAAATGACTGGGCTGAAGATATACATGTTCCAAAAATTATTGTTAAATATTGTCAAATATTTTCCAAAAGTTTGTATGCATTCTTATATTACTGATAATAATATGAAATTGTTATTCAATTATTATTTAACATATTAGTAGACTTTAGCTAGTATAACAAGATAGGAAAACTGACAGCAAAACTTTGTAAACAAAAGGGTAAAATATTTAAAACTACTCTTCAATATTTAACTATATTGTATTGTTTTGTTTATCTAGTAACCCCAAGAGATTCTATTAAAAACATTAGAATTAATAATTGAGTTGGTAATGTGTTTACATATGAATTAATATGCAAATTTCAGCTGGTTTTCAGCATAAGCCAGTTGTAAATGGTATTGGAAAAATAATCCATTTGCAATAAAACCTAGAAATATAAAAATATCTAAGAATAAATTTAACACAAGCTATAAAACTTCTATAAAGAAAAAAAAAGAAAAAGAAATTAACATAAATATACAGAACCCATAAAAAATAAATGAAAAGAGACAACATGTTCTAATATGCAACACATAAATGTCACTTTTTTTCAAACAACACTTATTTAAGACAATTTTTATCTGACTCTAATATGTTAAAATTGGATTACAGTGATTGAAAATGTTACAAAATAATAAATGTGGAAAACGGTCAAAATTTTTGGAAATATGATAGCTACTGCACCTGCCATCTATTAAAAGTTGTTACAAGACACTGAAGGAATAAAGTTGTTATAGCATATCAATTAGAATTAGACCTATGTCCATGTCAGGATAGATGATTTAGAACAATGGATAGAGTACAAACAATATAGCAACAGAAAAACTTGGAAGAACATCTTAGAAAAGACATTGTGAATGGAAGTCCATAATTATATGTGTAACTCGACCCAAATTTCTGAGTAGCCCTTGAATTCACATGTATGAGGCAGAAACCAGGCAGTCCAGCTAAAATTAGATGAACTAAACAGAGATGAAGCCACCAAGGCCAGGAGAGGCACGACAGCTACAATCATTGTTTAATAAAGCAAATACCACTGCTCTTTAGAAACAGAATCCTGAGTTTCCAAATATATCACAATATTCAGGAGACAGGACAGTTCAGATCTCTAGGCTTAGGAAGAAAAAGGAGAATGTAACAAAAAGGACCAACTCGGAGATGACCAAGATGTTAAAATAGGCACCGACCATAGCTGTGCTCAAAGACTAGAGCAATATATGCTCCTCATGAACACACAGGAAATCTCAGCTGAGAAACAGAAACCATGACAATGAGCCACATGAACTTATGAAACAAATATACAATATCAACTTGCAAGATTCAGAGAATGATCACAATAGCAGAGTGGAGATTTTTTTATTTTTTTTAAGGCATGCAAATTGGCACATTGATCCACAGAAACTATGAGGCAGGGAAAATACATTGCTCCAAGATAAATAGGTACTAAGGGGCGGTAGGACTATATCAACAGGTTTAACAAAAATGTAACTGGAGTTTCAGAAAGAGAAGAGAGAAAGGAGTAGAATTTTTTTTTTCTTTTGAAGAAACAATGTCTAATAAAACCTGCATTTTGGTGAGAGACATAAATATATGACTCAAGAAGTTCAATAAACTTCAATTATGATAAAATGCAAATACAAAGAAAAGGACACCTAGACATACTGTAGTCAAATTGCTGAAAACCAAATATAAAGAAAGAAATCTTAAAAGCAGCTAGAGAAAAACAGCACATTATCTAAGGAGGAAGATGACAGATAGTTGATAACATGTTAAAAGTAAGGGAAGAAATAGTCCAAGAATGAGGGTGAAATAAAAGTAAAATATGAAAAAAAGATAAAAATGAAGATATCTGTCACCAGCAAGTAACCTTCATAAGAAATGCAAAATGAATTCTCAGAGTGAAATGAATTTATATCAGATGGGAATATGCATTTGAGGGAAGAAATAAATACAACCAGGTATTGTAAGTTTGAAAACAAATATTAAAATATTTGTTCTTAATGGCTTTAAAATGTATACAAGCTTTGAAAGCCAAATTATGGCATCATAGCATAGGGCTTATAATGTCTGTAGATGCAATTATACATGTCAAAAATAATATGAAGAGGGGATGGGGAAGTAGGGTTGCAAGCATATTTTTTATGAGAAGTGATACAATATTACAATAATTCCAAGTTGGTTGGAGAAAGATTAAGGTTGTATATCAAACACTAAGAATATAATTCAAAGAGATTTATCTAAAAAGTCAATAGATTAAATAGTCTATAGTCAAAATATTTGACTAGCTCAAAAGAAGGCATAAATAGGATCAGAGAGACACAAAATAGAGGGACAAACAATAAACAGTAAAATGATAGACTGAAGTCAGAACATAAGAACAGTTAAATTTTACATTGTCTAATCACTCCAATTGAAAAGCAGTGATTATCAGAAATAAAAAATAGCAAGATTCAACCCTGTATTGTCTGTAAGAGATTAGCTTTAAATATAAAGACAAAGGTAGAAGGAAATTGATAGGAAAAAATTATACATGCAAATAGAATGCATAAGAGCACAGGAGTGGTTATATTAATACCGGATAAAATAGGTTTTAAGACAAAGAACATACCAAAATTAAATATTTTGTGGTAAAAGTTTAATTCAAGGACATGAAAATCGTATATGTTTATGTATCTAATAACAAATCTTCAAAACTCCTAAAAACTAAAGTTGGCAGACTGAATGAAATAGATAAATCCGTAAAATAGTAAATTTTAACATCCTTCTCTCATCAACTGATAGAATGACTAGAAAAATACAGAAAATCAATACAGATAAAATGAACACTATCCATCAGCTTGGACTAATTAATATTGATAGAATATTATAGATAGCACCTGTAGAATACACATACTTTTAAGTATGCATAAGATTCATCTAGACAGACTATATGCTAAGCCATAATCCAAGCTCCGATATATTTAAAAGAATTAAAATTACACAGAAATTGATTTCTCTTACCAAACAGGCCAAATTAAAATGATTTATAAAGAAGCTAAAACACACTTATAAAGAAACCCTGGGTCAAATTAGAAACCACAATGGAAATATTTTAATGTCCGAAACCAAATTATAATGAGAATAAAAAATACCAACGCAGATAAAGCAATATTTTTGAGGTCTTTATAGCTGTGAATTCCCCTAATTAAATGAATATTATTATAAGATCTCTGTCTTCACTATACTACATGAGTCTATGCGTAAGCACACTCACACTGCTATGACTACTAGAGTAAAGAAGTAGGTAGAACAGACTAGCAACCAGAAATAGTGGGAAGTATATGGGACTATATCCTTTGATATAAGGAAACTAAGGTCATAGTTTTAAAATAAATTTTTATTTTATTGGAACAGGATAGTTTATTTAAAAAATTAAAATTAGCTAGAGATTGGGGAAAATACTATATCACTATCATACAAGTAAATATTTCAATTTAATAATAAATAAAAGAACATTTGCATTACATTGTTATTTATTCTTAAAATAGAAAAATTGGAATCCAGAAAGTAAACTACTGATATTATAAATCTCTTAATTTTTAAATTATTCATTGACAAAATATAAACAAAGTTAAAAGATAAATAACAGATTATGAGAAAAGATATGCAGCACATCTCAGAATACATATTTCTTTGTTATATAGAGAGTTTACAAATTAATTTTAGAATATGAATAAAATAATGCAATTTGAAAAAGAAGTAATATTGGAAAATAAATATGCAAGTTGCTCAGCTTTATTGGTAATCAAGTAAACACCATTTAAAATAGTGATATAGATATACATTTTTTGGTCCAAAATATTGGCAATACATTTTTTAAAGCAATAAAGTCATGTTAGCATAATTAGATTTTTTTCATCAACTGTTTCTATCTGGAAAGTTAAAGTTCTAAAATGGTATTTGAAGCAAAATAAACTTTGGAGCAAGAACAGGAAGAGCTTGATTATGAGTACTTAAACACAAAAGCCAATCATTCACAATCCTGGACAGTCAACAATAAAAGCAGCCAAAGCAAGATGCAGAAGCAGAGAAACAATCATATTAGGAGTAGTTCAAACTTGACCTCAATAGCAGCTGTTTAAAAATAATAATAAAATGTAGGGACCTATCAAGCAGAAGAAAATTGCTTCAACTTCCCCAGCAGGGCACTATAACTACTAGTTGGCAGAGCAAAAGAATCTCATGGTATCCTGAGCCTGCAATTCATTTCCTCCACAGGGAAACCACCACTAAACATTTTCTGCCCCTTAGAAAAAGTGTAGTTGAATCTATCTTGCTCTGAAGCCAGATGGACTGCATTAGAATGCCTGCTTTTTACAAAGCCTTACTTTCTTCATCTAAAAATGTAGATATTACTTACATTGTGAGGATTAAATAAAAGAACAGAAAAAGTTAATCACACAGGCTCTGGAACAGAGGAAATATGTACCAAAAGTTAATTCTCCTTTTTTTCCTATCACCTGTACAATTCAAACTAAGCATCAGGAATGCTTTGTACCTATTGTTATGTAGCTGAGTAAGTCAATTAGTAACCCTTTGATTTCATGTTAATTGACAAAATTATTTGATAAAATATGAAAAATGAAAGAATTTCTGAAATTGAGTTGAATTTGTCTATTCAGGAGGGAAAAACACTGTTTAGCACTTACATTTTAATCGTAGTTTTATCTAAATGACTCCTTTCAGGTTCATTCTCCTTATTTCATTCTTAGGTACAGTGACAAAAACAATAGAATTAGAATTTGTAAAACTTCATTCAAGACGCAACTGTTTTTTAGACTACTCAGCTATGATCTTAAGTTGTGTTCCACTCTTTGGACTTTGGACCCCATGGACTGTGGCGTGCAAGGTTGCTCTGTCCGTGGAATTCTCCAGGCAAGAATACTGAAGTGGGTTGACATTCCTTTTTCCAGGGGATCTTCCCAACCCAGGGATCGAACCCCTGTTTCTTGCATTGCAGGCAAATTCTTTACCATCTGAGCCACCAGAAAGGCCCATTGCAACAAGAGAAGCCACCACAATGAGAAGCCCCTGCACCACAACAAAGAGCAGCCCCATTCACTCCAACTAGAGAAAGCCCATGCACAGCAATGAAGACCCAGCACAACCACAAACAAATAAACAATTAAATAAATCTCAGAAAAATTCCACTTTACCTGATCCTGATTCTAGTATTTTTTTTCTATGAAATCTTACTTGGTATTTATGTTTTTATTTTTTGAAGAACCCAAAGGAAGAAATTACTGAATTCATTTTATTTAAATTCATTATTTTGTAATGTCTTTCTGGTATTGTTCTGATAGGCTTTTTTTAATTAGCTTTTATAAAATTATAAAACAAAGCATTCTCTCCTCACCAAAACAGAAAAAGCCATAAATTTTTATATTTATAAATTTTAGTTCCTAGTCTTACTACCTTGAAGTTAAGGACAATTAAAAGCCAAATGAACCTAATCTATGAAACAGAAATAGAATCAAAGACATAGAGAATAGACTGGTGGTTGTGGAGGGGCTGAGGGGTGGGACACAGTTGGATTGGGAGTTTGGCATCAGCAGATGGAAAGCAGTATATATAGAATGGGTAAACAATAAGGTCCTACTAGCAGCATAGTGAGCTATATTCAGTATCCTGTCATAAACCACAATGGAAAAGAACATAAAAATGACTGTATAATTTATATATATAAATCTGAGCAAATTTGCTATACAGCAGTAATTAAAACAACACTGGAATCCAATATTTCAAGAAAGAATAAATTTTAAAAATACTTTAAAAATGAAAATTAAGTCAGTATTTAACTACCACAGAAATTTTGAAAAATGCCAAAAATAAATAAATAAATAAAAGCCAACAGTGATATATATAAATTACAGCCAACTGAAAATGTTTTAAATTTCCAATTGTCTGTCCCATTTGGTGCTTTTTTAAGTTTGTTTATGTAGGCAAGTGCTTATGGCATAGGGACTATAGCCAGACTTCCTGAATTTGAATCTCTGCTCAGCCACTTACTATTTCTGTACTCTTTGGAAATAATTAACATTTCTGTGCTTCAGAATATTTCATTATTGATACAAGGGAAAAAATAATAGCATTATAGGATTGATATCAGTATTGAATACGTTATTAAATATAAAGTACTTGGAATAGTGCCTGGCATGCTAATAAAGAATCCTAACTATTTTAAAATCACAATATAAAATGTATTATCTAAATTTGTCAGAAGACTATCTAGAGACCCAAGTAAACGATAATTCCTTGTAATGTCTTTACACCAACATAACTGAGGCTGTTTGGAAAACCGTAACGTTCCGCAGAGTAGAACATTCTCTAACGTTTTTATGCTGTCACTTGAACAGAACTGCAATGTGCAAGAAGCACTGCGCGGAGAGTGAACTGCATAGACCAAGAAGTAGAGATGATAAAAGGCCTTACTGCACGCATTAGTACGTATTTTAAGGCCATCCACAGACTCTCTAGGTCTGGGAAATGTGTGCTCAAGTTTCAATCAGTCATTTTACTCATTTTTCTTAGTGCAAGATCTGCCTTTTAGATTTTCAGATTGAAAATTGGAGAAGATATCAGTATTCAAGTAGTTTTACAGTTTAATGAGCTTAAGCAAAATCTTTTTATAACCCAGATTCTCTAATACAATTCAAAATTGCAATTCAAGCTTGGCAAACAAAAAACAAAAATCACCTCTGGGACAAGTGAGAGAAGGGGAAAAGTATGGAAATGATATTCTTTTACTGTTCTCTATTTCATATGATGTTCTGTAATTAATGACTGTTATTCTCTGAGTTCCCATTGAAACTACTGCTTTACTCTCTTCCCTGCTGGTAGCTTTCACAATGATTGGTGTCTAAGGTCAGAGACAAAAAATAATACTATGAATTAGGTCACTGCATCCTAAATGACTAACTGACACTTTTTTCCATGATATATAGCACTGTACTTAAAATCCTAGTCTCTAACCTTCTCTTGATCTTAACTCTTTACCAGTACTCAAGAGCAGTCCTAAAAATGGATCAAATTGTTTCTAATGCCTGTGACTCTCATTAGGCCAACTAGAATTGATCATGGATAAAGGCTTGATGTTTCTTTCTTCTAAAAATGATTAGTGGCCAGGTACCTCACTTCTCTGCTTTCTCCTCCTCCTGACACAATGTTCATAATTGTTGAAGTTGGGTCATATCTTCATGATAGTTAATTTTACTACTTCTCTAGTGAAGGTCTGAAATTTTTCATAGTAAGATTTAAAAGAAATAGAGAAATTATTACTCATCTTTATATTTTATGAGGAGCTTTATTTAAACATATTTTTGCTAAAAACTTTTAAAGATTTTTTGACAATGTAGCAATCCAGGAAAGTTTTAAACAGTATAGCATGCTGCTACTCTGTTTATCCACCTCCCCTTCTCCTCCATTAACTGGAAAGCAAACACTGGATGAAAAGAATCATAAGAAAGAAAAAAAACATTTTTTTCTTAAACATTAACTCTTATTAAGCAATAGTGAACATTTTAATTGGATTGTCATGACTTCAGTACTTCTCAATGAATTCATTGTTAGATGTCTTCTACCACTCTGGCACATAATAAAAGAAAGCTCACACCAAGCCTTCTCATCCAGTGTTTGCTTTCCAGTTAATGGAGGAGAAGGGGGGTGAATAAACAGATTAGCTACATGTATTGCATACATCTGGAATTTTAAATCATTGAACTGGGAAAGGAAAAGGAAAGCTTTGGAGATCTAATGAACTGCAAAAGTAGAAGCATAAGAGATATCTGTACCAAAGAGTGAAAAATTAAAAATGATAAAAAGAATTCTGATCAAAGTTTTAATCCAATCTCAGTATATTTTTTTAAAACACTTTTGTCAGTTAAAGACACTATGTCAAAAAATCGGGCTAAGGCAATCAGACTAACTGATAAAGAAACTTAAAAGATAACATATCAACAGTCTAGTTCCTTTCTAAAATCTGAAGCCACAAAATTATTTCATTTCATTTTGATCATAAGTTGTTTAAGAGTACTTTGAAAAGCTATAGAGGTTTGTTACATGGAGGAGAATAAATGGGCTAAAATCCTAAATAATTAATAACATCTTTTTCTTAGATTTGTAAATATGTTTTAGATATCTTCTGCAAGGTCAGAGAATAATGAGATATGATAACATATTTAAGTGATTTTTCACAATCTAAAAAAAAAAGCAGTCTTTAAAGTCTTGAAATAAAGTCATTTCATGAAAATTCATCAGCTATATACATACTTGTGTTAGGCCAAATATGAGTGCATAAAATATTCAGTTTTTTAAATTTAACATAATGTGCTTATACTGCATTTCATTTCCAGTCTCACACAGAAATGCCAAAGCTTCACCCTTTCCTGTCTAAACAAAGTATACAATGAAAATCCAGACAATTTTTAGAGTGTCTATGAGTATATCTATCAAAGTCTCAGCAAGTTGGTTGAGATTTCCATTGAAAAAATAAGATTCATTATTTTCATATTGTCTAAGAATTGGTAACAAATTGTTGGGCAGCTACTATTCACCAGTCATGTTAAAGGCAATTTAAAACACAAATGCTTTATAATAGAACATTTATCACAGATATTAACATATTTTATCAATAAGAAATCTAAGGCTTGGAGACATTCCACATCAACAGAGCCAGACAGAATTGAATCAGATTCGACTCCAAAGCCAATTCTATTGTATTTCCTATAGTAAACTGTCTCCTAATTATAAGTCTAAGTATAGACTTATACTGATGGGAAAAATTATCATTACCAGCTATTTTTTTTCATTTCCTCTAAGAGGATTATACTGTTCTATCCATTGCCATGTGACTTACAGCAGCTCCCTGGTGACGAAATATACTTCCCTACTAAGTATTAGGCTTATCCATGTTACTCACCTTAATCCATTAGCCATGAATATGTGTGATGTACGTTATGTCTGAGCAAAAACTTTAAGAGACACTGAAAGTTTCTACCAATTGCTGTTTCCCTTTGCCTTGAGAACAGCACGTGAAAAAAGCAGTTTGCTAGTCTACCTAATTCCAAGTATGAAAAAGATACTTGCAACAGATAAACAACCAACAGCCATCAACATTTAATATCAAGGAGAAATAAACATTTCTTGGCGTAAACCGTTGAGAATTGAGGCTATGTGTTATTGCAAATAGCTGATGAGTATAAGAAGTATAAGAATATTGATGAACAGAATACTATCATTCCAATAGGAATGAAATAAATGTAGCTTATTAGAATGTTCTGTTTCCTATTATAAAGACAAAACTCCAAATGGAGGATGCTGCATTCTGCAGTAACTATTGGTATGTAGCTCTAATGCCTAGGAATGCATCTGGGGAGCCTGAAGACAAAAATAAAATATTAAGGATCAAAAGAAAAGACAGGGGAATCTGAGACTACCTGGCACTGTTGATTTACTATTCCAGGCCTACACTGCAACGTCCAGACTTCTTATGGTGGGAGAAAAATAAACTCTGTACATGTCTAATCTACTAAAATTAAGTTTATATTGCATGTATGTGTATGCTCAGCTGCATCTGAGTCTTTGCAGCCCCATCGACTGTATTTCACTAGGTCCCTCTGTCCATAGAATTTTCCAGGCAAGAATACCAGAATGAGTTGTCATTTCTTACTCCAGGGGATCTTCCTGACCCAAGGATTGAACCCATGTCTCTTGAATATCCTGCATTGCTGCTGCTGCTAAGTCACTTCAGTCATGTCTGACTCTGTGTGATCCCATAGATGGCAGCCCACCAGGCTCCCCTGTCCCTGGGATTCTCCAGGCAAGAACACTGGAGTGGGTTGCCAGTTCCTTCTCCAATGCATGAAAGTGAAAAGTGAAAGTGAAGTCATTCAGATGTGTCTGACTCTTAGCAATCCCATGGACTGCAACCTACCAGGCTCCTCTGTCCAAATGGGATTTTCCAGGCAAGAGTACTGGAGTGGGGTGCCATTGCCTTCTCAGTTCCTGCATTGGTAGATGAATTCTTTACTGCTGTGCCACCTGGGAAGCCCTCTTTCTCTCTAGGTTTCCAATTTAATAGATTGCTTTTAGAATAGTGTACAAGTTGGATTTAGAAAAGACAGAGGAACCAAAGTTCAAATTGCCAACATCCATTGGATCGTAAAAAAGCAAGGGAATTTCAAAAGAAAATCTACTTCTGCTTCATTGACTATACTAAAACCTTTGACTGTGTGGGTCACAACAAACTGGGAAATTCTTAAAGAGATGAGAATACCAGACCACAGTACCTGTGTCCTGAGAAATCTGTATACAGGTCAAGAAGCAACAGTTAGAATCATATATGGAACAAAGGGCTGGTTCAAAATCAGGAGAGGAGTATGTCAAGACTGTATATTATCACCCTGCTTATTTAACTTCCATGCAGTACTAGTACATCATGCAAAATGCCGGACTGGATAACTGGAATCAAGATTGCCGAGAAAAATATCAGCAACCTCAGATACGCAGACAGTACGGCTTTTATGGCAGAAAGCGAAGAGGAACTAACAAGCCTCTTGAAGAAGGTGAAAGAGGAGAGTGAAAAAGCTGACTTAAACTCAGCATTCAAAAAACAAAGATCATTGCATCCAATCACATCACATCATGGCAAATAGATAGGGAAAAAAGTAGAAACATTGAAATTTTATTTTCTCAGGCTCCAAATCACTGCAGTCAGTGATTACAGCAGTGAAATTAAAAGAGTCTCGATCCTTGTAAGAAAAGTTATGACAAACCTAGACAGCATATTTAAAAGCAGAGACATTATTTTGCAAACAAAGGTCCATATAGTCAAGGTATGGGTTTTTCAGTAGTCATGTATGAATATGAGAGTTGGACCATAAAGAAGGTGGAGCACCAAACAACTGATGCTTTCAACCTATGGTGCTGGAGAAGACTCTTAAGAATCCCTTGGACAGCAAGGAGATAAGCCAGTCAATCCTAAAGGAAACCAATCCTGAATAACCATTGGAAGGCCTGATGCTGAAGCTAAAGCTCCAATACTTTGGCCACCTGATGCAAGGTGCCAACTCTCTGGAAAAGATCTTGATTCTGGGGAAGATTGAAGGCAAGAGAAAAAGGGGTCAACAGAGGATGAGATAGTTGGATGGAATCACATCCCTGACTCGGTTTTCATGACCTGAGAAACCTCTGGGAGATAGTGAAAGACAGGGAAGCCTGGCATGCTGCAGTCCATGGGGTCGCAATGAGTCAAGACGACTTAGCAACTGAAAAATAGTAACATTTATCACCATTAGGGTATCACACAGGATAGTTTCACTGCCCTAAAAATACCCTCTGCTCCACTTTTCATACTTCTCTTTGTCACTCCCTCCAGCTTCTGTCAACCCCTTATTTTTTTTACTGTCTTCGTAGTTCATAATGCCATAGAGTTGGAAGCATTTTCAGATCGTCTTCTTTCAGTTAGCAATATGAATTTAACGTCCCTTGATGTCTTTTTTGAAAGGAGGCCTCAAGCTGCCCAGCATAAAAATGGAAATGAAGAGAAACTGAAGCCTTTTGACAAAAGTCATTAACAACTTGGCAGCCATGTGAGACAGACACCTTGGAAGTAAATCTTCTAACTCCAATCAAGCCTTCATATAGCTTCATCCCTGGGTGATATATAAGAGCAATCTCATAAGAGACTGAACCACACTTTGTACCCAACCTATGTCTTACCTAAGGAAATTAGGTGAATTTTTCAGAAGGTAAGTTTGGGGGATAATTTTATACATACAGCAGTGGGTAATTAATCCATATACATTTTCCTCTAAGAATAAATTTTACTGTGTCCTGTTTTGATTGGAACTGGTATCAACAAAGTGTTCTCCAAAGAATTTCTAGCCTGTGCTATGTAGATTACCTGAAAGTATATTTTCCCTTTTATTTTCAAGAACTATCTTTGATTTCTTGCACAGTTCTATTTCTCTTTAACTGGTGAATGACTTTTCCCCTGGTTAAATAATTCTCAGTCATTTTCAGTTGCAGTCATTTTCCTTCACCTGTTTATAAACAATAACAGCCTCCTACCTCTACCACTAGGGGTGCAAAGTTCAATAATGGTCTGATTTTTTCCCCATTTGTACATAGCCTTGTTCTTTGCTTTAATTTTCTGAAAACTTGTAAGGTATCTCATTGTTTGCTTTTTCTTCAGTGCAGCCTTTCTTCAGTGAAGCCTATAACTTAGGGGGCCTTTTAAATCTTCAAAGTAAGACCTTTTTCATTTAAAAAACTTTTTCTCTGCTACGTTTGCTGCCTCTCCTTCGTGTTCCTTTTTCCCCTTCAGTAGAACAGATTGCTCACAGTCAGTCTCTCAGATTTATTCTATGAATTTTTCAGGGTCTACTTTTTTTTTTTTAAACTTGTCCGTGCTTTGAGATATTTCTTACCTCTGATCTTCTAAGGTATTAATTCAGTTTTCAATCCAGATTATGCTCTCCTTTATTTCATAAATTCAATTTTCTAGGTTTGACTAGTATATTTTTATGCCCCAGGAGGACTTTATAATGATGTCATTAGGAGTTTAATTGCCATCACTTTTTCGCTGTTGTCTTTTGTCTTTGTAATTCAAGATTTCATCATTTTTTCCCTAGTAATTCTGCACTACTAGGCACACATTTGATTATTCAACCTGATTCTTTTCTGTGTAAGGAGGCTATCAGAAGAAAAGTTATTGATTTATGCATTTATTTATGGCTTTATTGGGCTTCCCAGGTTGCACATTAGTCAGAATCTGCCTGCCAGTGCAGGAGATGCAAAAGACGCAGATTCGATCCCTGGGTTGGGAAGATCCCCTGGAGTAGGAAATGGCAACCCACTCTGGTATTCCTAAAAATTTCATAGACAGAGGAGCCAGGTGGGCTACAGTCCACAGAGTTGCAAAGAGTCAGACACGACTAAGCACCTCCACCACTACATAGGCTTTACTTGGGCTCATATCTAATTGTGGGGCATCATTAAGACATAAACAACAAAGGGATTTGCTATACCATAAATCCGTGGATTAAGGGCAAAGTGCTAGCCTCCATGAAGCAAAGTTTTTCCCTTATGGTCTTTCCCAGTTTCTGTATAGAGGAGACCCAACCTGTTCCCCCAACTTTCCCTCCACTCCTAACCTTTTCTCTCAGTATTTTGGGAAATTGAGCTTGCTCTTTTGGTTTCTTTTAGGCATTTTGACACTCTCCCTAAAGGCTGGAGGAGAGCATTCCTCCCAATCTTAATAATCCTTCCCACAAAAGCTTCTTCTAGGAACCTCTTTATTCCACTAAATCTTTGGACTTTCAGGCCACATTCTAGATAATTTCCCATCCCCTCCATCACTCTTTAAAAGGATACCCATTATCATAAGGTCTCAGACCTTCTCAATACTTGGTAAACATTGAACCACTTAGCTCAAGGGTGGCAAAGAATCTAGATTTGGCAGAGGAGGGTAGGTGAGGAGAGTCACGTCCAGGCTCCACATACCCAGAATTCCCTTTATCGTGCTTAGACAGGAAAAGATTCTGCAGATGTATTAATTTTCTATTGCTGCCCTAATAAATTAACACAAATCAAACAGGTTGAAACAATGTTTTATTTTTTGTTTCTTAACTGGTAGTACCTGTAAGATCCCAAGTGTGAGTGACAGAAATCAAGGCTCGGCAGCATTGCCTTCCTGCTAGAGGCTGTAGAACCTCCTAGCAGTTCCGGGTATTGGCTGAATTTTGTTGAAATTGTAGGACTGAGGTTCTCATTTCCCTAAGACTGTCATCTGGGAACCAGCTGTACTCCGAGAGGCTCCCGACATTCCTTCCGATGTTTTCATTTCATCCCTCCAGATCTTGTAGGTTAAACCTCTCTTATGCCTCTAAACTCTCTCTCATTCTCTTTTGCCATATATCTTTGAAACTTCTCTGATGTTATGGATTCAAGTGATTACACTAAATCCATCAGCTAAATCATAATAATCCCCCTATTTTAAGGTTCATAACCTAACACTTCTGAAAAAGCAATTATTTCATATCAGGTACCATAGTGACAGAACTGAGGGATAAGAGCTTGGACATCTTGGAGGGTCATACTTCTAACATGGCATATGTAAACATTGCTGTGAATAGCTGTAGCTTCAATAACTTTCATGGATCATTTAGTAATCTTGAATAGGGAGTGACCTCAGTTTGGACATTGGGGAAAAAAAAAAACAATACTGAATCACTTTAAAGTTTCAGAAGCAAGAATGGTGAGGGCAATGAAAAAGGAATTTCTTTAGAAAGCAAAATAAAATTTGGGCTAGATGGGCTAATTAAGAAACCTACTTCTGTCTCTGATCGGGTAATCTTTATTATTCCTGGTAATAGGATATAATAATTGCTATGTGTCACTAAATCTATGTGTTTCTTAATCTTCTTTTCCAAGTGGGATAATTTATGATGGTGAACCTATTACTTCACTATCATGCACTCGATATGTTAGGAAGAAATGTGCCTTTGAGTTTTTAGTTGGACAAATGAAAAATAGCCAAACCAATGCCCAAAGTATAGACCAATAAACAAAGAAATCTTAATCTTTCATCTAGATTTCATATTCTTATGGAATATTATATTGTTCCCCCTAAAGAAAGGGACTAGTTTAACCTTATTATGAAATGAATGGTGTACATGAGTATCTGAGTGAGAGCTTAGAATCAAAGTAAGGCAGATTTGTCTTTCAATATCCATTCTTGAATTCTTTCTCAGTAATAGAACTTTCTCACATACCAATTCAAAGTGATAAATAATGACATCAAAATAATGAAAATATCTATTAATAGCAGAACTTGTTGAAACAAAGTAAAATAATCTTGTAATTTCTTCCTACACTAGTGAAGAACATTTTAGAGACTACTTATTAATACCAATATTAAACTTGATTCCATTTTGGCCCTTGCTTTTGTATTAGTTGCCTTCTTTCAAAGGTATAAAAATATTCTGTCAAATTTTAGAGCTTCTAACAGCTTCGTTTTCACAACTTATTTACCAATTTCAAGTAACACTATTAATTTCTAATTATTTCATTAGTATTAGTTCTGAAGGTATAGAAACCCCAAACATTTATTCACTATTATGTATGATAATGTCTTTCTGTGATTTTTATTAGGATTAATCACAATTGCTTAATTTAACATTGTATGCCATGCTGTGCTTAGTCGTGGTCAACTCTTTGTGGCTCCATGGGCTGTAGCCTGCCAAGCTCCTCTTTCCATGAAATTTCCCAGGCAAGAATACTGAAGTGGGCTGCATTCCCTACTCCAGGGAGTCTTTCTCACCCAGGAATCCAACCCGCATGTCTTGAGTCTCCTGTATGAGCAGGCAGACTCTTTACCACTAGTGCCACCTTGGTGTTGTTCAGTCAGTCACGTCTGACTCTGCAACCTCATGGACTGCAGCATGCCAGGCTTCTCTGTCCTTCACCACCTCCCAGAGCTTGCTCAAACTCATGTCCATAAAGTCGGTGACGCTATCCAACCATCTCATCCTCTGTTGTCCTCTTCTCCTCCTGCCTTCAATCTTCCAATGAGTAGGCTCTTCACATCAGGTGGCCAAAGTACTGGAGCTTCACCTTCAGCATCAGTACTTCCAATGAATATTCAGGGTTGATTTTCTTGACTGCTTTGATCTCCTTGGAGTCCCAGTGACTCTCAAGAGTCTTCTCCAACACCACAGTTCAAAAGCATCAATTCTTCAGCGCTTGGCCTGAAGATTATGGTCCAACTCTCACATCCATACATGGCATCCATACAGACTGGAAAAACCATAGCTTCGACTATATGGACCTTTGTCACAAAGTAATGTCTCTGCTTTTTAATATGATGTCTAGGTTTGTTATAGCTTGGAAGCCCTAGTTTTAACACTACCAATTCAAATTTTAAAAATATTGAAATGAAAAATGATAGTATTTGGTATACTATCATTTTTCTTATTCAATAAAAATAGGAATCTTTACTTTCAAAAAAAGAAAGAAAGAAAAATTATAGTATAATGGTCAAATTACTAAGATTTATATAACTTACTCAAATATTTTCCTTACAACTTTGAATTAGAACTTTGAAATAATTATTAGGTTAAGTTCTGAAATACCTAATGGCTTTTTCATTCATTTGTATGATATAGACATTTTTTTTTCTGTACTCTTTCCAACATTTATTATTTATTTTTTATTTTTTTAATTAGTTAATTATTTTTTTTTTACATTATCGTGTTGGTTTTGCCATATATTGACATGAATCTGCCATGGGTATACATATGTTCCCCTTCCAGAACCCCCTCCCACCTCCCTCCTGATTTAATCAAGGAATTTTCTATAATTTTTGTGACAAATGAAAGCTATTAAAAATTAAGCAATTATTTCTAATTTTGACATAGCAAGTTTATATCAAACAAATTATAAATTACTATATCTGTTTAAATACAAATTAATGTATAAATTTAGATACATAGATATAAAGTATAATAAACTGGTCTATTTTAAGTACTCAAGTCTTCAAAATGTTTATCCTTTATCCAGCAGTTTTTATTACAAGAGGAGGTAAACTACACTGGTTTCCTCACACCCTGATAATCATATTTTCCTTGCAACTCTTTGTAAAATTTACTATCATTTTTCCAAATTCCTAAAAATCCATGCTGTAAAATATATTTTTCTTAATTTACAAATTGATAATCATGGAAGAATAAGAGATAGAAAAGGTGATGTAAACAAGATGGAGGACAAGGATTCAATAATTTTCAAATAATAGCATATTTTTCATTCTTTTAGAAAAACAATTTTCTACATGTTTTCTAAGTGAAGGACTTTTTTTTTCCTCTGCAGTTTCTGCATTAGAGAATAGAAATAGTGTCTCCCTCAGAACAAATGCAGGAATGCTCACTGTCTCTTACAAAAGATCAGGGTTCCCTATAATGTAACCAACTTTATGTGTAGATATCCATCTGAGTCCAATTGTAGCACTTCCACGGGTTTTGACAAAAGGGGGATGGACACAAGTATACCGATTAACATTCTGCTTGTTGAGCCATTGAATAAAAAATCCTTCATCTCTGATCCAGTGTTCTCATGTTGTCCTGCCAACATTCATGAATACTGTGGCAGTCTAATATATCAGCTTACAAGTATGGTAAAATCTCAGATTTTATACAGTTTTTTGGCACACCTTTATAATGACAATAGAATTACTTAGCATTTTATTTTTCCTTCTATCTCTTTTCAACTGAATATTGAGTAAAAAGGCATATAGGTTTGATCAAATCAAATCTAAATTTAGAATTTAATGCCAGGCAAGATCTACAACTGTGAACCTAGTCAAGATCCTGGCCATGTTCAGGGTCAGAGTTTATATCCCATGTCATTTAGAGCTTTGGCAAAATATTATTCAATAATTCCAGAATGAAAAGAGATAGGGTGCTGAATTTAAGTCTCTATTTTCCAATGTACAAATGAATACTAAATATCCCACAAAGTTTACAATGAGAAATAAACGAGATGTTTGACATCACTAATTATTAGAGGAATGCAAATGAAAACTGCAGTGAGGTACCTACCACACCAGTCACAATGGCCATCATTAAAAAGTCTGCAAATAACAAATGATGGAGAGGGTGTGGAGAAAAGAGAACCCTCTTACACTGTTGTTAGGAATATAAATTGGTGCAGCCACTATAGAAAACAATATGGAGGTTCCTCAAAAAACTAAAAATAAAGTTGCCATATGAATGAGCAATCCCACTCCTTGGCATATATCCAGATAAAACTATAATTCACAAAAGGTGCATCCAACCCTATGTTCATAGCAGCACTATTCACAATAGCCAAATCATGAAAACAACCTAAACCTCCAATAAAAATGAATGGATAAAAATAATGTGGTATATATATGTAATGGAAACTATTCTGCCATAAAAAGAAATGAAGCAACGCCATATGTAGCAACATGTATGGACCTAAGCATTATACTAAATCAAAAAAGAATGAAAAAGACAAATATCACATGATATCACTTATATGTGGAATCAAAAATATGACAGCAATGAATTTATCTACTAAGCAGAAATAGATTTACAGACATAGAAAACACACTTGTGGTTGCCAAGAGGGACAGGGGTATAGAGGGAATGGAATGTGAGTTTGGGGTTAGTAGACATAAGCTATTATATATAGGATGGGTAAACAAAAAGTTCCTACTGTATAGCACATAGGAATTCAATATCCTATGATAAACCACCATGGAAAAGAACACGAAAAAGAATGTGTGTGTATAATGAATCACTGTTACACAGCAGAAATTAACACAACATTGTAAATCAACTATACTTCAATAAAATACATTATAAAAATAATCAATCCTTCAAGATATACTTCAGCAGTTTGAGAACTTCCAGATGGATATAGAAAAGGCAGGGGCACCAGAGATAAAATTGCCAACATCCATTTGATCATAGCGAAAGCAAGGGAATTCCAGAAAAACATCTACTTCTGTTTCATTGACTATGCTAACCCCTTTGACTGTGTGGATCATAAGAAACTGGAAAATTCTCAAAGAGACAGAAATATGAGAACACCTTACCTGTCTCCTGAGAAACCTGTATGCAGGTCAAGAAGCAAGTTAGAATCAGACATGGGAAAGGAGTACATCAAAGCTATATATTGTCACCTTGCTTATTTAACTTATATGCAGAATATATCATGAGAAATGTCAGGCTAGATGAAGCACAAACTGGAATCAAGATTGCCAGGAGAAATATCAATAATCTCAGATGATATGCTGATGATACCATTCAAATGGCAGAAAGTGAAGAACTAAAGAGCCTCTTGATGAAGGTGAAAGAGGAGAGTGAAAAAGCTGGCTTAAACCTCAACATTCAAAAAAACTAAGATCATGGCATCTGGTCCCATCATTTCATGACAAATAGATGGGGAAAAAAGTGGAAACAGTAGCAAATTTTATTTTCTTGGGTTTCAAAGTCACTGTGGACGATGACCGAAGCCATGAAATTAAAAGATGTTTGCTTCTTGGAAGAAAAGCTATGAAAACCCAGACAGCATATTTAAAACTAGAGACATCACTCTGCTGACAAAGGGCTCTATAGTCAAAGCTATGGTTTTCCAGTAGTTATGTACAGATGTGAGAGTTGGACCATAAAGCAAGCTGAGCAACAAAGAATTAACGCTTTCAAGCTGTGATGTTAGAGAAGACCCTTAAGAGTCCCGTGGACAGCAAAGAGTCAAACAAGTCAGTCATAAAGGAAATCAACTCTGTAATTCATTGGAAGGACTGAGGCTGAAACAAAAGCTCCAATGTTTTGGCCACCTGGTGGGAAGAGCCAACTCATTGTTAAAGACCCTGATACTGGGAAATATTGAGGGGGAAAGGGCAACAGAACATGAGATGATTGGATGGAATCACTGACTCAATGGACATGAGTCTGAACAAACTCTGGGAAACAGTGAAAGACAGGGAAGTCTGCTGTGCCACAGTCCATGGTGTCACAGAGTAGGACGTGACTTAGCAGCTGAGTAACAGTATCCGTTCAAGTAGCTGCTACTGTTTTGGGTTTCTGAACTGATCTCTGCTTTACAAGTATTTGATTGAGACATAAAATCAGAAAAATTCCAAATTATTAGCTCTCTTCTTCACAAAACCCCCCTTCCTTCAGAATCCTGACTGTGATTAAAGAACTCTGTAGTCAAGGACTCGCCTTAGCTTTCACCATCCAGTTAGCCATGAGAAAACTTTTGACAAAGGAAAAGCTGACGATGGAGCAGGCTTGTGAAGGCAAAGTTGGAAGGTGTGCAGCAAACACTAAGTGACAATTGTATTACCTATTCTAAGTTCCATACAACAAAGGCCTTCTAATATGTAGACAGTTTCATTGATTTGTAGCAATTCACAATTTTTTAAAATAATCTAATATCTACTATTATTTTTTAATGTCTACTATTATTATTTTTTAATATAGCTGATTTGAAAACTAGTGAGCCACTTCCAGAAAATAAAGATTTGATTAAAGTTCTCACATCCAGATATATGTATTTTTATGACAATGACACCTTCAAGACATCCTTATTATATTCATATACAGATTGTAGATGGTCTTTAAATTAGCAAGAATTACCTACCTTATGGTTGCTCTTTGAAAAGAATCCCCTTAAGGAAGGTTAACTTTTAGGAAAGGTACCAGGACAGCTTCACAGCTATTATATGATGATGTATATTAGCTGCAACCTCTAAAAGACCTGACCTCCAAACTTTAGCTATTTTCTAGTTTCTGGACTAAATATTAAGATGATATCTTGAGTTTTGGGCTTCCCTAGTAGCTCAGTTGGTAAAGAATCCTCCTGTAATGCAGGAGACCCCGATTCAATCCCTGGATTGGGAAGATCCCCTGGAGATGGGGAAGGCTACCCACTCCAGTATTCTGGCCTGGAGAATTCCTTGGACTATGTAGTCCATGGGCCTTCAAAGAGCCACAACTGAGTGACTTTCATTTGATTTCAGATTGGAAGTACCTAACATATAATGTAAGATGGAAATTTGATGTAGCTACAAAGGTTCCAAAATTTCAGCAACCTTAGTTTCTTTTTTATTGTTATATTAGTAAAATTTCCTAACTAATATGTGACATTTTTTAAATTGTTCCCTTTTATTTCTATAAATATATTTTACCTTTTGGACAATGAAATTACTATTCCTTATTTTTTCATGATTTGTAGGACAATTAATCATGACACTATAGGATATACTTCAGATGTTTAACTCATTACCATCCTATACATTATTGCATGTATTCATTTAGTAGATCATAATTAATTCAAACTTCTGAAGTAGTTAAAACAATAAAGTGATTTAATTTCTTATCTTACATTTCTTTAATCACTTATTTAATTAAATTATTTATTTAAACTGAAGCAAGATTTATAAGAATTAAATGCTTCTAGAAGCCCTGATTTGTAATTTAGACATATTAGTATAAAATTAAATAACTGAATAGTGAGGATATAAATATTATCATGCTAAATCAGAAAAAAAAATGTATTTGTAACAGCAAATGAAGCAAGTTGCTAAGAGAAATGAGGTAATCATTTAATAAATGCAAAATAAAACCAATTATTTTTAAGAATAAAAAAAATTTCACTGAGCTTCTGCAGACTATGAAGAAAATAGGTTTTATATTTAACAACAGACATTAATATTTACAAACAGGCTATGTCACAATAATATAATATAGGCAAGAGTTTTATTGATTAAATGAATATTTATTCAGTTTCAAATTTTCATTTAATATACTGGTAGCTTTTAAAACATGCAGCAGGGTTTTTCTTTAAAAGGATAATTTGTATATGAGAAATTATAAGAATTTAGACACTTGGATTATGAACATAAAAAAGAGTTACTTATCCTTTTGAAACTATATGTATTTTATGACCTTCTCTGAGTTATATTTTCCATTCCTGGTGAGAAGAACATTCTGAAGAAATTAATAATAAACAAGTTTATTAGGGCACTTGAAAGGTGGAGGTTGTTAGTAATTAATATATTTCTTATCACTAACTTCAAAACAGAATATGTAATAGCAAGTTTATTAACCTATATGTGTTATATATACATGCTATTAGCATCTTTAATGCAGCCACTCCCAAGACTTAATTCTCATCTAGGTTTTTACATATTTTGTAGGCATATGCAAATAGGTAGTGGAAATATATTTCTGGAGCTCAAGAAAGCTATCTAAGCCTAAGTAAGAATTCAGTCTCAAGTGTACTGTTTATAACTGAAAAATTTCTATCCAAAGAAAATGAGGTTGTGTTAATAACAGCTCCAATAATAAAAAAAAAAGAGAGAGAGAGAGAGAGAAAATGAAAAACAGAATCCTGGAGTGTTCTAGCATTTAGAGGATGTATGAACCAGAATACAAACAAAGGACAGAAGGGACACTGGTTGAAGAACATAACTAGAATAAACTTTATAAATTCTCAAGGTACTGTTTTAGTGTACAGTTGTCTTTATATAATAACTTTCAAGACTTATATGTCTTGAAAGTTATTATGTCACAGTCAAGAGCCCAATGGTGTCATCTGGGGCACTATTGTAAGTTTAACAGAAAAGATAAATATATGGAGGCAGAAGTAACTTTCAACATCATTCAAAGTATATTATCTGAGCAAAGACAGCCTACTTCCCTCATTAAGGGCTTCAGATAAAAAAGACAATTTATAGGAAGGGTCTTTGCGGCATAAAAATCATTCTAGAAATTTAAGTTATCATATCTGCATCTAGAAAGGGATGCATACCAAGACACTCCTGAAGCCCCTTTAGAGATGTACAGAGAGTTACAAAATGATTTATATTTTATATTTGGCTCAAGGTTTTTTTGTGACTGTATACTAGATTAGAAGTGTTTGGAGGAGTTTTACTCCCTTCTATCATTCTTTCAATTCCATCTGATAAACATTTAGAGAGTTTACATTAAAAATGAACATGATCTTCTCTCAAATCTTTAACAGATTAAGTTGAACTTGAAGTATCTATCCAGAAGTATTTATTGAGTACCTTTAGGGAAAGTCATCAGAATTAGCTTGGTAGAAATAAAAAACATCAGAGCTTTGGACAAACTTTGGGCAGAAAAAGACAGAGAAAGAGAACCAATATAAAGAAAAAAAAAAACATATAATAAAGAGATAATATCAATTAAAAAAAAAGGAAACGTAGAATAACAGGGGTTAACCAACAAACAAACAGTTCTCTTAACAGAGTTAAATGTATCTGTCTTGCCTTTGCAAAAGTCTTCTACCTACAATATTGGAGTTATAATGAGAAAAACACATATCAGAAGGGTCTGGTGAGCTCCATCTTGTGGGAAGTTTGGGACTGTGATAAGGGAAGAGATGGTGCCTGAGGTAAAGAATTCTGAGTCTGCAGTGCTCCAGACCAGTCTACTCCCACTCAAGAGATTGTTAGAACTGCAGAATTTCAGCCCCATCCCCTGAGTGGGACCTACTGAATCAGAATCCACAATTTAATAAGATTTCAAGAGGATGTGTATGTATAGTAAAGAAACATAGCTCTAGAGGATACCTGTGAACTGAAGACCAATAGTTGCTGATATGGTCAATTTAGCACACGCAATAAATCTAGCAGTATTTATTAGCAGTAAATATTTATAAATAGTTACTATTTAAATAATATTTTATACTATAATATTTATATTTTGTAAACAATAAATAGTTACTCTTGTCTGTTTTCTCACCTGTTCTCCTCCGGGTTGATGGTTGAGTCAACTAAGATCAGAATGAAACAGAAGTTCCCCAGGCTGGTGCCCATTTTAAAAGACCCTGATGCTGGGAAGGATTGAAGGTGGAAGGAGAAGGGATGACAGGGGATGAGCTGGTTGGATGGCATCACTGATTCAATGGACATGAGTTTGAGTCAACTCCAGGAGTTGGTGATGGACAGGGAGGCCTGGCGTGCTGCAGTCCATGGGGTCCCAAAGAGATGGACACAACTGAGTGACTGAACTGAACTGAGGCTGGTTCCTTGAGGAGTGGCTGCATTCAATCTAAGCACCCACTGCATATAAATGACCCTCCTTGCTTTTTTTCATCATGCTGAGGAGGTGTTACAATGGGGCCTCAACAGAATATATCAATATGTATCGGCCTTATGGTGGCAATACTAAAATATTTTATAAAACATTTCTTTAAAAAAATACTATAAGCTTACACAAACTGAAATACTTCACTTTTTAGAGAAAATAATGCTAATAGAGTGATCTCTTTAGAAATCAAGAAAAATGTTATTAAAACATTTATATGAAGCACATGGATAAATATGTTAGCATATTAATTAGTTAAAACTGTTTCTTGGTTCTAAATAGAAATATTATCCTATTAATGTTTAATGCTCTATGAAAGAAAATAATTCACAACTAAGCTGTTTAATTTCTCATTTTTTGCTTGCAAGTCTTAAGTAGGTTTTTATACATTATAATAAAAGATCTTGTCAGAAATTCTTATTTCCTGGGGATTTAGCAAAAGATAATAAATGAACTTTCCAAAAAGTTTCAAACTCAAGTAATCGTCTTTAATAAATTGTGTTTTAGCTCCCTCTTAGCCCATCTACCATATTCATTAGAGAGAAGCTTCCATATTGAGAACCCAAAAATCAATCTAAGTATATTTTCCTAATCAATTTCACCCAATGGGCTGATCTCCAGATAGCAAATACTTACACAGATTGTATGATAATGGCATTGGGACTCATCATTAAACAACCTTTCCTCTTTGGGAATGATATTGGTCTGGAAATTATCCAGTAGAGAGATTTCTAAAACAATTATTTTTATTGTGAGTAATTCTGTGCTTTATATGAAGTTAGAAATGTAAAAAAAAACACAAATCATTTTCTACTTATAGGAATGGAGGTTGTATTAAACTTAAAAAGTTACTTTAGAGATGAAAATGCTTTATGCAAACTATAACAGATTTTATTCACTTGAGCAGACATCCGTTTTCAAAGACTGAGTAGTTATTAGGGGATGCCGAAATTATAGTAATATTTCAAATATAAAAATTAAGAAATATTTATTGTAGTTACTAAAAACCAAGTATTTGATATTAAAAATTTTAAATGTGTTTATACCAACAAATTAATATGTCAGAGGAGACATTCAGGATTAATTCTTAGTTCTTTGAGGACAATTTACATCAATGCCCCAGTTAGGCATAACAAAAGTGATATAAACATTATCTAAATTTTTTAAAAATTATAAGTAATAAAATAGTTTATGATTCCTAGAATGTATTTCTCATTATTATAGTAGCAAAATAGTATTTCTGAAGAATGAAAGTGATGAAAACATTAAAAATTACATACAGTAACCAGAGTTCTTATACTAATGACTTCCCAATGTTACAGTTGCTGAATTTTTTGGTTTAAGCTCCAACAAAATTGATTAATAAAATAATGTTTTCCCTTATGCTACATACACTAAATATTTCTAGAAAGCTCTGAGTACACAGCACAACCACTGAGATTCACAGTTAAGATATTAAAGAACGAGTGAAGGAAGGTGAGAACTTCTTGACTGAAAATTTCCAGATTAACTCAGACAAAACTTCTATGAAATGCTGCTGAAATATGAAACATAAATAGACTTCTGTAACATTCAGTAGAACAGATTAGCTACTCCTGCAATAGTGCTGAATGAAAAAATTGAAATATAAACAGTGATGTTAGAACATTAACATTAGTGGATATAATCCAGACAATTTCTGAGGTAATATGAAGATTAGGAGATTCAAGATCTTTATCTTAAGTTTATATAAGTGTCTCAGCAACAGTGTGATAGACTCTAAGATGCAAGCAGGGAGAAGAATTATAAGGTTGTAATAGCCTGAACTAGAGAACTGGGAATCTGGTCCTGCCTTATTCCCAAGCTTCAGCCTCTAAAGTGACTGGAAAACTCTAAATCTAACAAAGTTCATTTCTGACCCAGTCTCTAAGACTACTGATAACTTCAAACACAAAGACAGTAAGAAATCCTATTCTGGGTGGCTCAGCAGTTAAGAATCCTCTTGCCAATGAAGGAGCCAGGGACTGGATCACTGGGTCAGAAGATGACCTGGAGAAGGACATGGCAACTCACTAATATTCTTGCCTGGAAAATCCTCATGGACAGAGGAGCTTGGCGGACTGCATTCCATAGGACTGCAAGGAGTCAGGCACAGCGACTATACAACAGCAGCCGTACGTGATGGGACACATGGTCAAATGATTCTCACTATTAACCTTACAGGGCTTCCCTGGAGGATCCGACAGTAAAGAGTCTGCCTGCAATGTGGGAGACCTGGGTTCCACCCCTGGGTTGTGAAGATCCCCTGGAAGAGGGCATGGCAAATCGCTCCAGTATTCTTGTCTGGAGAATCCCCGTGGACAGAGGAAGCTGGCTGGCTACAGTCCATAGGGTCGCAAAGAGTCAGACATGACTGAGTGATTAAGCACAGCAAATGTAAGGACTAATCTTACACACTGGTCTGCTTGGATAATTGACCTTCTAATTTGTTAATGGATTTGTCTATCCTGGCTTCAATTCTTATCATTGAAATCTAACTTTGTACTCTGTTCCTAAAACTCTGAATCTTTGCATTAAAGATGATTTTACAGACTCTAGGATTGAATCGCTGTACTGCCTTTACTCACCCTGTTCATGTCTCAGGAACTGGATCGTGTTCTTGAATCTTAGCACAATAGAAGAGAGTCTGTACATGATGTTTCCCTTATCCCAAACATACTTCCTACTTCTCAGTTCCCCATTTCTGTGGTCGGACTTTTGGATTGCTGGCATGGTCTATTTGTGAAGATAACCATTCCTTATTGATCACAAAATCTTAATTGCAAAATTCAGACTTAAATTGAAGAATGTAGGGAAAACCACTAGGCCATTAAAATATGACCTAAATCAAATCTCTTATGATTATATAGTGGAAGTGACAAATCGGTTAAAGGGACGAGATCTGGTAGACAAAGAGCCTGCAGAACTATGTATCAAGGCCCATAATACTGTATGGGAAGCAATGATGTGACCAAAACCATCCCCAAGAAAAAGAAATGCAAAAATGCAAATGGTTGTCTGAAGAGGCCTTACAAATAGCTGAGGAAAGAAGAAAAATGAAAGGCTAAGGAGAAAAGAAAGAATATACTCATCCAAATGCAGAGGCACAAGAATAGCAAGGAGAGATAAGAAAGCCTTCTTAAGTGAATGATGCAAAAAAAAAAAAAATAGAAGAAAACAATAGAATGGGAAACAACACTATAGACAAAAAAATGTTAATGACAAGGGCAGCCAAAATGGTATAATCACTCACCTAGAGCCAGACATCCTGGAGTACAAAGTCAAGTGGGCCTTAGGAAGCATCACTGTAAACTAAGCTAGTAGAAGTGATAGAATTCCAACTGAGTGATTTCAAATCTTAAAAGATGATATGGTTAAAGTGCTGCACTCAATATGCCAGCAAATTTGGAAAAATCAGCAGTGGCCATAGGACTGGAAAAGATCAGTTTTCATTACAATATCAAAGAAGGGCAATGCCAAAGAATGTTCAAAATATCACACAATTGCACTCATTTCAAATGTAGGCAAGGTCATGTCCAAATCCCTCAAGTTAGCCTTCAACAGTGAGTGAACTGCAAACTTTCAGATGGTCAAGATGGATTGAGAAAGGCAAAGGAACCAGAGATCAAGTTGTCAAGATCCACTGGATCATAGAAAAAGCAAGAGAGTTCCAGAAACTTCTACTTCTTCTTTATTAACTACACTAAAGTCTTTGACTGGGTAGATCACACACACACACACACAAAAGTGGAAAATTCTTAAAGAGATAGGAATAACAGACCACTTTACCTGTCTCCTGAGAAACCTGTATGCAGGTCAATAAGCAACAGTTAGAACTGGACCTGTTCCAAATTGGGAAAGGAGTATATCAAGGCTGTATATTGTTACCCTGCTTATTTAACTTATTTGCAGAGTACATCATGTGAAATGCTGGGCTGGATGAAGCACAAGCTGGAATGAAGATTGTGGGGAGAAATATCAATAACCTCAGATATGTAGATGACACCCACCCTTATGGCAGAAAGTAAAGAGGAACTAAAAACCCTCTTGATGAAAGTGAAAGAGGAGAGTGAAAGAGTTGGCTTAAAACTCAACATTCAAAAAATTGAGATCATGGTATCTTCTCCCATCACTTCATGACAAATAGATGGGGAAAAAATGGAAATAATGACAGACTTTATATTCTCGGACTCCAAAATCACTGCAGATAGGGACTGCAGCCATGAAATTAAAAGACACTTGCATCTTGGAGGAAAAGGTATGACCAACCCAGACAGCATTTTAAAAAGCAGAGACATGACTTTGCCAACAAATGTCTATATAATCAAAGCTATGGCATTTCCAGTAATCAGGTATGTGTATGAGAGCTGGACCATAAAGAAGAGTGAGCACTGAAGAACTAGTGTTTTTGAACTGTGGTGTTGGAAAAGACTCTTGATATTCCCTTGGACTGCAAGGGGATCAAACCAGTCAATTCTAAAGGAAATTAGTTCTGAGTATTCATTGGAAGGACTGATGCTAAAGCTGAAGTTCTAACACTTTGGCCACCTGAAGTGAACAGCCAACTCACTGAAAAAGACCCAGATGCTGGAAATACTGAAGACAGGAAGAGAAATGTATAAGAGGACAAGATGGTTGAATGGCATTACTGATTCAATGAACGGGGGTTTGAGCAAGCTCCAGGTGATGGTGAAGGACATAGAAGTCCATGGGGCTTCATACAGTTGGATACAACTGAGTGACTGAACAAACAAGAGCAAAACCACCACCTTAGGTATTTTATGCCCTTCAAACATCAAGCCAAATTGGATTATCTCCTACAAACCTTCTTTATGAGATATAAAATTTTGATGATAGGTATTCATACTATATTTTTACAAGTTATGTCCTTAGAAGCTTTTCTATGATTTGAATTCTATTCAATGGGAATGGAAAAATACTTGCAGAATTCTAGCTATATTCTAAGAGATTAAAAAGATTCTCTCTAACAAACTGAAAATGGCATGTGGCAGCCATGAAACTGTGCTAAAGATCATGACTGACTATTACCCTGGAATGTATCTCATCTTTGTGTCAAAGTCACACATCTCATATGATGCTCCAGCCAACGACTGAGTGTGGCAAGAGTACTAAGGCAAGTCCACTCCTGTGAGCAACTTTGGCTGTGAGTACTTCCCAGCAGCCTCAGGAAAACTTTCTTAGAGTTATAGTGCAACAAAGATTCTTCCTCCCAACTCTCCTTCCAAACCTATCTCCTTCACAAGTGTTTGTCCTCCATTGCTAACATATTTCTCTTCCTCTATCCTCATTTTTCTTCCAAGAAATTTTCTACAATACATCTCTTACACACTGAATCCTGTTGAAGGGTTGTAGAATATGCCATTCTAAAACATCCCTATTACCCTCACCATAGTTTGGCCTCAGGCCAAACTACAGGAGGGGAAAACAGCCCTACTGAGCAACAAAAAACAGGATTACAGATTATCTGAGCCTGGCATTGCCCACAGAACAAGACCCAGTTTATCCCACAGCCAGTCCCTCCAATCAGGAAGCTTCCACAGCCTCTTATCTTCATCAATCAGAAGGCAGACAAAATGGAAACCACAATTACAAGAAAATAACAAAACTGATCGCTTGGATCACAGCCTTGCCTAACTCAATGAAACTATGAGCCATGCCATGTAGGGCCACCCAAGATGGACAGGTCATGGTGGAGAGTTCTGACAAAAATGGCCCACTGAAAAAGGGAATGCCACACAACTTCAGTATTCTTGCCTTGAAAACCCATGCAACAATATGAAAAGACAAAGCAATACGACACTGAAAGATGAACTTTCCAGGTCAGTAGGTGTTCAGTATGCTGCTAGAGAAGAGCAGAAAATAGCTCCAGAAGGAATGAAGAGTCTGAGCCAAAGCAGGAAAAACATGCACCTGTGGTTGTGTCTGGTGGTGAAAGCCCTGTGCTGTAAAGAACAATATTGCACAGGAGCCTGAAATGTTAGGTCCATGAATCAAGGAAAATCAGAAGTGGTCAAACAGGAGATGGCAAGAGTGAACATCTACATTTTAGGAATCAGTGAACTAAAATGGTCTGAAAGGGGTGAACTGAATTCAGATATCCATTATATCTACTACTGTGGGCAAGAATCCCTTAGAAGGAATGGAGTAGCCCTCATACTCAACAAAAGAGTCCAAAATACAGTTCAGTTCAGTCATCAGTCGTGTCCAATTCTTTGTGGCACTATGGACTTCAGCATGCCAGGCTTCTCTGTCCATCACAAAAACATGGACCTGGCTCAAACATGTGTCCATTGAGTCAGTGATGCCATCCAATCATCTCATCCTCTGCCATCCCCTTCTCTTCTTGCTTTCAATCTTTCCCAGCATCAGGGTCTTTCCAATGAGTCAGTTCTTCACATCAGGTGGCCAAAGTATTGGAGCTTCAGCTTCAGTATCAGTCATTCCAATGAATATTCAGGATTGATTTCCTTTAGGATTGATTGGTTTGATCTCATTGCAATCCAAGAGACTCTCAAGAGTCTTCTTCAATGCAACAGTTCAAAAGCATCAACTCTTCAGCATTCAGCTTTCTTTATGGTCCAGCTGTCACATCCATACATGACCACTGGGAAAGCCATAGCTCTGACTAGATGGACCTTAGTTGGCAAAGTAATATCTCTGCTTTTTAATATGCTGTCTGGGTTGGTCATAGCTTTTCTTCCAGGAACCAGGCATCTTTTAATTTCATGGCTGCAGTCACCATCTGCAGTGATTTCAGAGCCCAAGAAAATAAAGGCTCTCACTGTTTCCATTGTTTCCCCATCTATTTGTCATGAAGTGATGGGACCAGATTCCATGATCTTATTTTTCTGAATGTTGAGCTTTAAGCCAGCTTTATCACTCTCCTCTATCACTTTCATCAAGAGTCTCTTCATTTCCTCTTCACTTTCTGCCATAAAGCTGATGCCATCTGCATATCTGAGATTACTAATTTTTATCCCCACAATCTTGAGTCCAGCTTGTGTTTCATCCAGCCTGGGATTTCACATTGTATACTCTGCATATAAGTTAAATATGCAGGGTGACAATATACAGCTTTGATGTACTTCTTTCCCAAATTGGAACCAGACCACTGTCCCATGTCCAGTTCTAACTGCTGCTCCTTGACCTGTATACAGATTTCTCAGGAGTCAAGTCAGGTGGTCTGGTATTCCCATCTCTTTCAGAATTTTCTACAGTTTGTTGTGATTCTCACAGTCAAAGGCTTGGAATAGTTAATAAAGCAAGCAGATGTTTTTCTGGAACTCACTTGCTTTTTCAATGATCCAACGGATGTTGGTAATTTCATCTCTCAGTGCTCGGCTTTTCTTATTCCACTTTGAATATCTGGAAGTTCTCAGTTCGGGTACTGTTGAAGCCTTGCTTAGAGAATTTTTAGCATTATTTTGCTAATGTGTAAGATGAGAGCAATTGTGTGATAATTTGAACATTCTATGGCATTGACTTTCTTTGGGATTGAAATTAAAACTGATCTTTTACAGTCCTATGGCCACTGCTGAGTTTTCCAAATTTGCTGGTGTATTGAGGGCAGCACTTTCACAGCATCACCTTTTAGGATTTGAAATAGCTCAATTGGAATTCCATCACCTCCACGAGCTTTGTTTGTACTGATGCTTCCTAAGGCCCACTTGACTTCGTCTTCAGGATGTCTGGCTCTAGGTGAGTGATCACACGATCATGGTTATCTGAGTCATTAAGATTTTTTTGTATAGGTCTTCTGTGTATATTGCCAAAATGCAGTAATTGGGTGCAATCTCAAAAATGACAAAATGATCTCTGTTCATTTCCAAGACAAACCTTTGAATATCACAGGAGTCCAAATATATGCTCCAACTAGTAATGCCAAAGAAACTGAATTTGAACAGTTCTAAGAAGATCTACAAGACCTTCTAAAATTTACACCCCCCACCAAAAAAAAAATGCCCTTTACATCATAGGGGACTGAAATACAAAAGTAGAAAATCAAGAGATACCTGGAGTATCAGGCAATTTTGGCCTTGGAGTACAAAATGAATCAGGGCAAAGGCTAACAGAGTTTTGCCAAGAGAAGACACTTGCCATAGCAAACACCCTCTTCCAACAACACAAGAGATGACTCTGTGCATGCACATCACCAGATGGTAAACGTTGAAATCAGAATGATCATATTTTTTGCAACTGAAGATGGAGAAGCTCTATAAAAGTCAAAAACAAGACAGGGAGCTGACCGTTGCTCAGATCATGAACTCCTTATTGCAAAATTCAGACCTAAAATGAAGAAAGTTGGGAAAACCACTAGGCCATTCAGGTGCAATCTAAATCAAATCCCTTACAATTATACAGTGGAAGGGACAAATAAATTCAAGGTATTGGTTCTGATGAACAAAGTGCCTGAGGAATTATGGATGGAGGTTTGTAATATTGCACAGGAGTCAGTAATCAAAACAATTTCCAAGAAAAAGAAATGTAAAAGACAAAATGGTTGTCTGAGAAAGCCTTACAAATAGCTGAGAAAAGAATAGAAGCAAAAGGCAAAGGAGAAAATGAAAGATAGCCACCTGAATGATAAGTTCCAAAGAATAGCAAGAAGAGATAGCAAGGAGAAAGGCTTCCTAAGTGAGCAATACAAAGAAATAGAGGAAAACAATAGAATGGGAAAAACTAAAGATCTCTTCAGGAAAATTAAAGATACCAATGGAATATTTCATGCAAAGATGGGCTCAATAAAGGACAGAAACTGTATGAACCTAACAGAAGCAGAAGATACTAAGAAGAGGTGGCAAGTATACAGAGAAGAACTATACAAAAATGATTTTCATGACCCAGATAACCACAATGGTATGATCACTCACCTAGAGCCAGACATCTTGGAGTGAAATTTTAAGTGGGCCTTAGGACGCATTACTACAAACAAAGCTAATGGAGGTGATAGAATTTCAGCTGAGCTATTTCAAATCCTAAAAGATGATGCTGTGAAAGTGCTGCACTCAATATGCCAGCAAATTTGGAAAACTCAGCAGTGGCCACAGGATTGGAAAAGGTCAGTTTTAATTTCAATCCCAAAGAAGGGCAACGCCAAAGAATGTTCAAACTACCACACAATCACACTCATCTCACATGCTAGCAAAGTAATATTCAAATTTCTCCAAGCTAGGCCTCAACAGTACTTTAAATGAGAAATCCCAGATGTTCATACTGGGTTTAGAAAAAGCAGAGGATCAGAGATCAAATTGCCAATATTTGTTGGGTTATAGAAAAAGCAAGAGAATTCCAGAAAAACATCTACTTCTGTTTTATTGACTTTGCCAAAGCCATTGACTTCATGGATTACAACAAACTGTGGAAAATTCTTGGAGATATGGGAATGCCAGACCATCTTACTTGTCTCCTATGAAACCTGCATGCAGGTCAAGAAGCAACAGCTAGAACAGGACATGAAATAATCGACTGGTTCTGATTTTAAAAGGAGTCCATCAAGGCTGTGTATCATCACTCTGTTTATTTAACTTTTATGCAGAATATATAATGTGGAATGCCAGTCTAAATGAATCAAAAGCTGGAATCAAAACTGCCAGGAGAAATATCAATAACCTCAGATATGCAGATGACACCACCACTATGGCAGAAAGCAAAGAGGAACCAAAGAGCCTTTTATGAAAGTGAAAGATAAGACTGAAAAAGCTGGCTTAAAATTCAACATTCAAAACCCTAAGTTCAACAACAAAAATCACTGTCTAACCCATTTTGTCTCTGCCTAGGTCAACACACTACAACATGCAGTGCCAGTTCAACAAGAATATACAAAACTACACCAGACCATGGAAAATATCACACACCCTTAGATGGACACTGCTATAAGGGCTGTGAGGCTTGGGACTAGCAAGAGGGGGAGGCCCAATGCCCCTTGATGTCCCAGCTCAGCAGGAAGTAGCCAGAGAGACCTCGATGCCCCTATTCCCAACAAATTGGGCCTTCTATCTCTTGAAGGGGGAACATTAGGTAGTTAGAATAGGAAAAAGGAGTCCAAAATGGTAGTGGCTAAAACACAAAGAAAGGGAAAAGCCTGCAAAAATAGAACAAGCGAGAACCTGTGGACTGGAGTGAGAACTTCAGGCAAAGCAAACATGGGCCCTTCTAGGTTATCCCAATTTGCATAGAGCAGACTCAAAGCAGGGAGGAGACAAACGTATAAAAGGAGGAAGCCAAGAAGGACTGAAGCCTCTCCTTTGGGTTGACCAACCCTCACACCTAAAGGGTGTACTTTCCTTTGCTTGCCAAATAAAACTGAGCTGTAACGGAAAAAAAAAAAAAAAGAAAAGAAAATTTAAGGTAACCACAAAATTCTCTAAAGCAATTATTCTTCAATAAAAGAATAAACAAATTTAAAAACAAAACAAAAAACTATGATCATGGCATCCAGTCCCACTCTTCATGGCAAATAGATGAGGAAAAGTTGGAAATAGTGAGAGACTTTATTTTCTTGGGCTCCAAAGTCACTGACGATGGTGACTACAGCCATGAAATTAAAAGAAGTTTGCTCCTTGGAAGAAAAGATATGACAATCCTAGAAAATGTATTAAAAAGCAGAGACATTATTTTGCCTACAAATATCTGAATAGTCATACCTATCTTTTTACATCTCATTAAAATGACAATAAAGAATTGAAAGAGCAACTGAACTGAAAGCACCCATCTAGTTCAATTCTAATGGGAATATATATTAGAAACCAATCAATATTTCAAAGAAATCCATCAATTTCATAAACTTATCTGCTTTAAATCACTTGACATTTTAACTCAATGCAATGAAAATTATGGTTAAAATATGGTCATTCACCATAAAAGAAATGAAATAATGCCTTTTGTAGCAACATGGATGCAATTAGAGATTATCTTAGTGAAAATTGGTAAGAGAAAGGTAAATACCATATGATATCACTTTTATCTGGAATCTAAAATATGACATAAATGAACCTACCTATGAAACAAAAACAGACTCCCAGACAGAAAACAAACTTGTGGTTGCCAAGGAGGAGGAGGGGTAGGAGAGGGATAGATTTGGAATTTGGTTTTAGCAGGTGCAAACTATTATATGTAGAATGGATAAACAAGAAGGTCATTCTGTATAGCACAGGGGACTGTATTTAATATCTGGCCATAAACCATAATGTAAAAAAAGAATGTACATGTATGTATAAATGAATCATTTTGCTGTACACCAGAAGTTGGCAACTTCATAAATCAATTATACTTCAGTAAGGACTTCCCTGATGGCTCAGATGGTAAAGAATGTGGGAGACTTGGGTTTGATCCCCAGGTTGAGAAGATCCCCTGGAGGGATGGGCATGGCAACCCACTCCAGTATTCTGCCTGGAAAATCCCCATGGACAAAGGAGCCTGGCATGCTGCAGACCATGGGGTCACAAAGTGGTAGACACAACTGAGTGATTAAGTACATACTTTAATAAAAATAAATAAAACATGGCTATTCAAAAAGCAAGCTTCTAGTGTATATCACAACTATAAATAAACATCCTTAAATTTAAGGAGAGAAAGTCCCTAAAGATAATTACAAATATAAACTCACTTTTAAGGGTATTTTAGAATACTTAGGTGAAATATTTCTTTTAAATATATTAGTTAAGAATAGATAAAAATAACTAATGACAGTAACTTCTTAACAAAACTCAGAGGTTAATATCCCAACTACAGAGTAGCATCAGAAAAGCATCAAATCATTCAAATATGACATGCAATTGAATTTATTAGCTTAAAATTTAAAGCAAGAGAAATGCTAAAATTTCTCTGAGCTACAAAATTAAGAAATATTTAAAATTTATAGTGTTTGAAAATACTCACCAATGGTATAATAACTATTATACATTCCAAGTTAAGTAAAAGCAATGAAATTTCCTTGGATTAATTGATAGAAGTCAGTTGCAAGACTATTTTCTTAGTATTTGAGGAAAAACATGAGCAGTAAGACAATACTTGACTCTTTGGCACTATCCTTAAATGTCTGTATCATAAGTTAGGCAGCAGAAAATACTGTAACATAACGCACAAGGTTAGTGATGGTGTTATTACTTCTATTTCATAGCTGAGGAAATCAGATAAGTATATGCTGTTTGTGTTTTTGTCAAAAATTTAATCTTCAATCAGAGGAGAGAATGTTAAACTTTAAATTTGATTCAGAACAGTTTTGTAATAATCAGTCTTTTATAAGGCCAACTCAAAAATTTATCACTCTCCAAAATCAAAGAATCAGTTGTTTTCTATTTTTTTCATATAAATTGTAAGGAACATTTTTGGCTTTTCTTCTCTTTTCCTTAGGTATGACTCACAGAGAAACTCAAGTTTAGAGTTCAAGTATTTTCCTGAGTGAAATTATCAGCTTTCTAACTCTCCCCTGAAAAAGTAAATCACTTTGTTTTTAGTATATTCTTAACACTTTTGTGAGATGCTTTCATATATGACTTCTTTGGACCATATCTTTGATTTTTCTACTATCTATTTTTAAGTACTTAATACAGTGTATTTATACAGCAAACACTCATAATACATTTTTCATCAACAGTGTGTGTAATAATTAATAGTAAGACTGCTGGAAGATGAAATTTCTATTAGCATTTGTCAATGTAATAAATTGCCAGATGCAATCTACATTTCAAAGGGATAGTCATGTAAGTCATAGCATCCCAGAAAACATGGAAATCCCCATGTTTTCAAAATATTATAATCATATTAATAAACATGGTAAAACAGCTGTTAGTGAAAAACAAGATAAAATCAAAAGGGAAAAAACTAATAGCATTGACAATATGTTAAAAAGAGTAATGTAAAGAACTTAATCTTTCACAAACTGGTGCTCCCTCAATTACTGAGATCCACGATGTTGTAATCAATTCTAAAGGTTTGTGCTGTAACGAAATGACAACTTGTTTTCAAATCATTACTTAGGGGTTTACAAATTAAAAACACTCTTAATGAGATGAAAAATTCTAAGTTTCCTGTCCTCTCAAGAAGTGAACTTAAAACAACCTTAACTGTCTTCCCCACATCAGACACTAGATACTCCTTGCAGAGTTTGCTGAGTGGATAGCCCTAGGGAAGGGAAGCAAGTAGAACAGAGAGTCACTTGATCCATGCCACCTGGAATCTGAAGGAAACACAACCCAATGCCCAACATTTTTCTGAAAATTAGACAAAAGCACAAGGCTAATCAGATCCTCAAAGTCAAGAGATACTTGGGTTGGGAGAAGCGCTCCCTTCGGAGACCCAGTCCAGAAGTTCTGTGAGTACAGTGGTACCAAGCAAAGTAGTTGAGCTTGAAACAACTTCAGAGGAACAGGCCCAGGGGAGCTACATGTGAAAGCAAAGTGAACCCAACAGCAAGAGGCTACAGTGAGTATATCATGAGAACTGAGGAAAGTCTCTTCAATTGTCATTTGAGAATGATAAGAGGGAAATAAAGAGAACTAAAACTTCTCTATATTCATAAATAAAATATAGGCCCATTATTAATACTATATATATCTTCCTCCTTATTTTTCTCTGCTACTATTGAAAATTATCACTTGGTAGGATAAAAGTACATGTGATGTGAACATGTTTAAAAAAGTCACATGCTGGATACTACAGAAACAGAGACATATCAGTCACTCCCACAGATGGAAAAAATGTTGAAGGATGGATGACCTAGTAAGCTCATTTCCACCCCTGGATAGTTACATTGGATCAAACTGTAAAAGAACACCTTAAAATTACTACAGGGTTGATCATTCTAAAGTGACTAAGCTATTAATATTTTGAGGAAAATTGCTTTGGGATAGGAGGAGATAGCAGAGGTTCATTCATTTGATCAACAAATATGTACTGAAGACCTATTATATTGAGAACAAAACTAGAGATCACTACACTTATAAGTTTATAGATATCTAATGGTGTGCTATGAATAAAAATGGATAAGGAAAAAGGATACAGAAAAGGATATCTTCAGAGTAAGTCCAGATGCTATTTTATATAGTATGAATGGAGAAGTTCTCTGGAAGAGCAAAAGGTTTTTCTTAATGTTTTTATGGTTCCTGGATGGCTCTGAAAAGTACTAACAAAGACAGAGTAACAGGATAAAAGCATACAAATTTATTTAACATAAGTTTATGTGACTCAGGGCCTTTGAGAGGAAACGAAGCCCCCAAAGAGTGGGGTCTTATTTAAAAATATCCATGAGTATTGTTATGCTAGGTTTGATGAAGAATGGACAGTGGTGGAGAAATATGATGAGAGAGTATGAGGTAAGTGAAGTAAACTGCAGGAATTTAGAAAGCCCTCTTCAGATTCTTCTCAGTGTCCTTTTGTTTTCAGAGACATGGATGCTCTTTTCCTCCTGGTATAGGGAGGGCAACTCTCACATGAGGTTTTTATGATTTGTTTCAGGGGAAAAGGAAGAGGAAGTCAGATCTTCCTGCTGCTACCACTATTTTTTCAAACTTTTTCAGTTTGAATTATTTATTATGCCAAGGCCCCATAGTTTGGGGTGGCTTGTCTTGAACCTCCCAGGTAAGGTAACAAGTAGTTACTAACGATATTCAAATGTTTAACACCCTGTAAAACAAGATCATTTATCAATTAGAAAGAACCCTGATTACTCATGGGAGATAAGCCTGCTGCATGGTACTAAGCAGGCTTTACTGGTTATAATTCATTGAATTCCACCTGCATATTAATAGTTAAAATAATAGGAGTTCAATCCCTGTGAATATTTAGCATAGGAAACAGTGAGTGCATAGACCCTGGGGCCACTGAATGCTTGGTAAGTGTGAGAACCAACAAGAACCTGAAGGAGAGAGGGTAGGAAAAAAAGGAGAGATAGCTGTGGGACAAGATCATGTGAAAAAAAAATAATAATAAGATATGTCTATAAGACATTTAGATTTTTTTTTTGGATATGGTAAACAAAGGAAGAAAATAATTTTTTTAAGAATTATTTTGAAATAGTGTAGCAAAAAAGAAAAAACTGGCAAGAAACTGTTAGAAACTTATCATGAGTTATTGCGCTGAGGACATGATGCTATTGCAGAGTAGGATATACGAGGAGGACTTGATGAGAATTGGTCAGCAGCTTTAAGGAACAATATGAGGCCATTCTCAGGCTCAACGATTTGCTAGAAAAACTCACAGAACTCAGAAAAGCTGTTACACTCACAAAAGTATTAGTTTCTCAGTCATGTCTGACTCTTTGTGATCCATGGACTGTAGCCCATCCGGCTCCTCTGTCCATGGAATTCTCCAGGCAAGAATACTGGAGTATGTTTCTGTTCCCTTCTCCAGATGATCTTCCCAACCCAGGGACTGAACCCATGGCTCCTGCACTGGGGTGGATTTTTCGCAACTGAGCCATCAGGGAAGCCCCCATGCAAAGACCTAGGGGTATAGAAATTGGTACTGGCCAAAGGTCAATAGTCCAGAGAACTATGAAATATTTGAGGAAATTGCTTTGATAAAGAAAGAAACAAAAGGAAGGAAGGTAAAAGCAAGCCTGATGGCAAAAAGCACAATTTTCTGATCACTAAACCGGTCCTCATGAAAGGTGTACTTTCCAATAACCTTTCCTGATAACTTCCACAGACATAGAGTGTGCAGGAAAAATAAATGTAATTGTACCTTATGTTGCTGTTGTGTTGGTCTCTTTAGTGTGGCAGCTTAACTTTCATTCTAAATAAATAGAATTCTAAAAATAAATCTATGAAAATGTTCTACATGAAAAAAATTAGCGCTTACTGTCAGATACTAAGGAAAACTAAATAAATCATGGGATGCTGCATGTTTATAGGTAGAATGATTAATGTGATAAAGATGTCATTTTTCTTCAAATTGATCCATAAATACATTTTATGGATAACTCAAACGAACGAAAATTTAATACCATTACTAAGATATAATTGGCATGCAAATGCTGCATATATTGAAAGTATTCAACTTGGTATTTGACAGGTATACATAACAATGAAATCACCACCACAGTAATGAAGACAAACATTTCCATCACGTTCAAAAGTTTTCTCCTGCCCTTTGGTAATTCACATCTTCATAGTCCCTCTTCTGCAATAAAATTGCTGGTCTGCTTTTTGACACTATATATCAATATGCACCTTTTAGAATTTTATATAATTAGAATCATACTGTCTTCTTTTCTAGTTCCTTTCACTCATAATTATTTGAAAATTCATCCATGTTTTTGCATATATTCATTGCTCTTTTTTAACAATGAGTAAATATAAATCATCTCATAAGATTTAATAAATCATTTTAAAAAATTTACTAAAAATATTTTCATATTTCCTTTGTGATTTTTTGACTCATAGGTTATTTAGATGTATGTGTGGTTTTCTTTTTTAGTTTGCAAATATTTGGAGATTTTCAGATATCCTGCTTTCACTGATTTCTAATTTAATTCCACAGTCATTGTATCATTGATGAATGATACTTTGAATGATTTGAATACTTCTGAAGTACCTTGAAGACTTTATTACAGTCCAGAATATGGTCTCATGAGAAATATCATTTATGTTGTATAATTATTTTTGAACATTATTTGTTTTTCTGCTGTTACTTGAAATGTTCTAAATATGTCATTTGGGTCATTGGTTAATTTATTCTTCCTGATTTTCTATCTACTAAATGTTATTTCAATTATTGAAAGAGTAGTATTGAAATATCTCACTGTAGCTATAGATTTGTCTATTTTTCTTTAAACTTCTAACATTTTTTCTCTATATAATTTGAAACCTTTTTATTAGATGTATAAACATTTCAGATTGCTAAGTTCTTTGATTGAATTTATAACTTTATCATTCATAAAAGACCTTCTTTATCCCAGGTACTGAGGTAGAAAATTATTAGGTAGTCAGTGCAGAGTTAAGGCCTCAGTTTCTCCTTTTAAAAATACAATTCTAATTTCCACTTATTTTTTCTTTCACACAATTGTCTTGCTCCATTAAACTATAGCCATACTTGCTGTTCCAGTTCTTTGGTATTCATGGGAAATGCCTCTCTGGAGGCCATAAAACACTCAAACCCATGACAAGACAATCAGTGACTGATGTCCAACCTGTTGAGAACACCAGGTAAACCATCAACATTAAGACAGACATCTGGTCCTTAGGCATATCAACACACTCCAGTTTCTTGCCCGGAGAATCCCCATGGACCCATGGACGGAGGACCTGGCAGGCTACAGTCCATGGGGTCGCAGAGTCAAACACCACTGAGGTGACTGAGCACGCACTGGTCCTCAAACAATGGCCTGAGGTCATGAGAAAAGGTCAAGGGATGGAGATTCAATGTCTTAGGAAAACTCAAGGACTAAGAGATCAAAAATGGCCATAAAATTGACAAACTATGCGTGATGATATTTAAACTGATTGGTCAGGGATTTCATACATCCAGACCCCTGAACCAACCAAAAATGAGCAAGTCAATATTGGCAAAGGTATAAACTGTTGTGATTTCTGCTGTTTTGGGACACTTCCCCCCTCTCAGTGTCTATGCTGAGAGCTTTGTACTTCTCTACGCTCTGAAATAAAAATCTGCCTATGTGAGTATTTGCATGTCCATGGATTCCATTCTTTGCAGATAAGAGCTCAGATTCCCATTTCAGAATCATTTGTTTCCTGCCTATGGTACTGGCAGTAGAGTGAGTGCTCTGAGCCCTTACTGTAAGTCTGTCATTGTGGGGGTGAATTTCAACAGAGTGCTAAACTTACATCTAGAGATGCTTGAAGCCCATTTGCTATCTTACTAAAGGCAAAATTCTGGTTGGAAGTGGACAAAGGAAACTGAAGGAAATGCAACCATAAGTAGGTTGTTGGCCTTTCAAGAAGGTGAATGGGGATTTTCACAGCTGAGATTAGAAGATAGAAATATTAAGACATTAGACAGGAGAAAGTGGCTATAAGTTTTGGAATAGGCTGTATCTTTGAGGAGACAATCATATGAAGTATTCAATCCTTTGATGTCTTTCCCCTTTAACTTTCAGAATAGCTATATTTTTCAGTAATTTAAAATTAATACATTTCATGTGTTATAATCTCATTTGTTTTTTTTCCCAATCTATAGAAAATAACTTTATTATATGGAGGCTTTGTGGGATAAAATGATAGTTGAAGCCAAAAGGAAAGTTATTTCTGACCCAAATTAAACTGCCACACCTACCCCAAAGCATTCCTTCTAGCTATTCGTGCAGCCTATGTTTTCCAGGCTGCAACAATAGTGAAGTGACAGGTGTTCTTAAAAAAATTACATTTAAGCAGAAATGGAAGATCTGAGTTATACTTTGATTACAGACTTCCTAACTTCTCACTGTATATATGTAAGATGTCCTGTGTATGTGTGTGTGTATATATAAACACAAATGTGTACATATACAAATATATACATGTGACATACACATATATACGTATGTATACATTCACAGCAAATACATATATGAAAGAGAGATAGGATGTGTACAATTAATGATTTTAGATAACTAAAATAGTCAGTCAACAAGAAGATAATAGGCTGCTAAATAAATAATCACAAGTATTTTTCACAATAAAGAAATAGCTACATGGCTGAATTAATGGTAACTAATCTGCAAGATTTCAAATGTTAACAATAAAAAGGTTATTGAGAGTAATTCTTTACTTATTCTTGCTTTAATACATTTTTGAATGTTGCATGTAAAAAATAATATAATTCACTACAAAAAGAGTTGAACGATATATGAATTAATAATAACAGCATTTGAGGCCAGTCTTTGTGATTCATCAGACATTGAGCTTGGTAAATAGCATACTTTGCAATCCACAAATATAAACAAAAACTATCCAAAGTAAAGTAAAAGGTATTATATGCTATACAATGTTTTATATCATATTATTGTTAAATTTTCAATTTTTCAAAATTTTGAGTATAAAAGAGTATTATGAAGTCAAGAAAAACATTTTTGAATAAGTTATGAATAACCAACAATTAGAATAAAGTCTTCAATGGTATTTCTTATTTCTCTACTAGTCCACAATGATCATTCAGATAAAGCCAATGCCAATAACAGTGATGATAACCAAGATCTCTATTATGCTAATAAAACCCTCCAATGAAAGAGTCAGACATTTAAATTAGACTATACAATGATCCACTTGAGGGAGATTTTAAAATACCCTTTGGACTAAGTATTTTAGCAGCCTTGACTCAATTTGAAGTCAATAGGTTGGCCCTGAAAACTACCTCCTGAAATATGTTCCAATTTTTTTAAAACCTAAGGATTTATTTCCCTGGTATTTTCCCTTGTGTGAAACTTTTGTATACACAAAGGTTTTTGCTCTTGGATTCATAAATAGCTAAGATAGCACTTGCAGTGAACCAGGAACAGTTCTAGGTGGTGACCCATAAGATTTGTTGTAATTATTTTCCCATTTTATAGGAAGGAAGTCAGAGCAAGAAAAATTGAGTAACTTTCCTAAAATCACAAAAGTAATAATAGGTAGAATCCAGATTTAAAGTCTGATACTAAAACCCTTGAATTTCTCTTAAAGCATTTTCTGATGCTCTAGTGCTTGCTTCTCAGAATTTTTAATACTTGCCTTCAAATCACTTCCAATTTTATTCTACAATGATTTTAGTCACACTTAAGGTCAAAATATAAATAAATAATAAAATTTAAATTATCTTCAATTAACATGAGAATTAAGAGACAACTTTCTTTTAGATATGGTTATTACAAGACAGTAAGTGTAATACCAAAAATTAATAAAAACAGAAAAATAGGATTTGCTTGAACAAGTAATGCTTCAGGAAGATCCATGTGGTTTATCAAAGAAAGTGAAAAGTGAAAGTGTGAGTCATTCAGTCATATCTGACTCTTTGGACTGTAGTCCACCAGGCTCCTCTGTCCATGGAATTCTCCAGACAAGAATACTGGAGTGGGTTGCCATTTCCTACAACAAAATACACTGTCAAATACAATTCTGGTTAAATATCTTAGAGAAAAGATGACTTGACTAGAAGTATCAACAAAATAAAAGATAATGAAGTTACTTGCATTGTGATAGGTATTAGACCCACACAGAGTAAAAGAGAAATGGAATTGCTGACAAAAAATTTGTCTCTTGCCATCTGCCACCAGCTACCACAGGTCAGCCATCACTGACCTTCTATACACCCTGAAAGGAGTTCAGGGAAGAAAGCAGGAATGAGGCACTCTCTGCTCTGGGAAAAACTGGCAGAGCATGCTAGTTAGATAGTTAGATATAAGATTTTTTAATTAATTAATTTTAATTGGAGGATAATTACTTTACAATATTGTGGTTTTTGCCATACATCAACATGAATCAGCCAGGGTGCACTGAGGGGGAAATGTGCACTCGTGGCTGATTCATGTCAACAAATGGCAAAAACCACAATATTATAAAGTAATTGACCTCAAATTAGAGTTAATTAATCAATTAATTTTAAAAATAGATATAAGATGTTATTAGCCCAATTTCTTGCATCTTCTCATATCTAGAAAAGCACTAAAATCATTAGCGGAGACGTTTGTTTCTCACGACTGGCTACAAACTTCTTGTGACTAGCAGTGACCTTATGCCAAAATGTGTGCTTGATTGGACATATCTTCCTTCACCAAAATCATGTATGTATATCAAGTACCCCTCTTAACTCTTCAGAGCAGTTCCTCAGAGCTATTTGAGATAGTGTCTCCCAAGCTATCATCCTCATTTTGCCCCAAATACAGTCTTCATTTTACTCACATGTGTTTCTTTTTCAGTCAATAGGATCAAGATAATAAAAAAAATTTTTTATTATCTGGGCTCCAAAATTTATTTGGGCCCCAAAATATTATTTGAGCTGTAGAATCACTGCCAATGGTGACTGCAGCCATGAAATTTAAAGTTGCTTACACCTTGGAAGGAAAGTTATGACCAACCTAGACTGCATATTATAAAGGAGAGACATTACTTTGCCATCAAAGGTGTATTAGTCAAAGCTATGGTTTTTCCAGTAGTTAGGTATGTATATGAGAGTTGGACTATAAAGAAAACTGAGCACTGAAAAACTGATGCTTTTGAACTGCGGTGTTGGAGAAGACTCTTGAGAGTCCCTTGAACTGCAAAGAAATCCAATCAGTCCATCCTAAAGGAGATCAGTCCTGAGTATTCATTGGAAGAACTGATGTTGAAGCTGAAACTCCAATACTTTGGCCACCTGATGTGAAGAACTGGCTCATTTGAAAAGCCATGGTGTTGGGAAAGATTGTTCTATGGCATCACCAATTCAATGGACTGACATGCAGTCCATGGGGTCATTAAGAGTTGGGCATGACTAAGCGACTGAACTGAACTGACCTTTAATAATTTTTAGTCTTAAGGTAAAATGAAAAATTAGAGTTAGAATTGTCATATTAAAAGAAGCAAAGGTCATTATTTGACCAGGAAAAAGTAATATTTAGTAATTTTTGTGATTATGTGATATGTTTGTATTCTGTTTTGTTTCATTACAATCCGAGAGTAATAGCATTGGATATTGATTTTTTATTAAATTATTTACATTCAGCAGGGAGCACCATGGACTGTTATTTAACCAAGCCAGCTACTGGCTCTCAGCTAATAGGGCTATTTTGTTATTTCTCAGTTAACCATCTTGGCCAAATATAGTTAAAGTCAGACTCCATGATATTAATCTGTGCTGTTCAGAACTGTACTGTTGCCAAAATTCTATCAACTAGGAGTCTATTTAAAAAATATCTTTTGTGATTGGATGAGAATTACTATTACCTATCCTTTTGCTTTGCTGTGAACTGTTGAATCATCTCATATGACAATAATTATGAAAATTTGTATAAACTCTGGATACAATATATTAGCAAGCTAAATACAGGCAAGTATCACAAATAAATTGATTATTAGTCTTTATAATTGATCATGAACACAGGGGCTTAGAAGACCAAACCCCATTGTTACAAAGCTTTGTAAAAAAAATTGTAAAATCTAGCTTGTATGTTCTAGAGATTCATTTTGTATATTGTATGAATCCCTTTTCCTTTGAATTTGCAATAGTGATGAGTCTAGGACGAAATTCCTAAGCACTTAGGAAGATAGTAGAAAATGGATGGTCAATAAAATATTGCATAAAAAGGCAAGACTTTGAAAAAATTGAGAAATAATAGTTCCAATGAAATGCGTATCTGCTCAATCCATCTCTTTTATTCTTTTTTTAGCTTATACTTGACCGAAGACAATTAGTTCAGCTATTTGGGAAGAGATGGTGGATTTACATGATAGCACTGCAGATTTGGAATTTTTAGTGTCTGTTATTAAGTGTGATGGAGAAGGGAATGGCACCCCATTCCAGTAGTCTTGCCTGGAAAATCCGATGGACGGAGGAGCCTGGTAGGCTGCAGTCCATGGGGTCGCTAGGAGTGGGACACGACTGAGTGACTTCACTTTCATTTGTCACTTTCACTCATTGGAACTCAAGGAACTGGCAACCCACTCGTGTTCTTGCCTGGAGAATCCCAGGGACACGGGAGCCTGGTGGGCTGCCGTCTGTGGGGTCTCTCAGAGTCGGACATGACTGAAGCAACTTAGCAGCAGCAGCAGTAACATTAAGTGTGACCCATTAGCATAAAATTATCAAATCAGAATTATCCAAGGTAGTTTTCCAGAGCGTTGTATGAGACATACATTATTTCCTAGAGTAAGTTATCGTTTTTCCTTTCTGAGAAAGGAAAAGGAGAGTTGCTGAATTCAAGATGTTCTAGGAATGGATAATGATATTTTAAGGGCAGAAATATAATGAGGGCATTGACATGTGTAATTTCTTACAAATACAATTGTAAGAAAGATTATAGAGACATCCTGAATATTCTTCACTCAATTTCCCCCAGTGGTAACAGGAAACTGACACTGATATATTTCACTAACTTTATTCAGGTTTCATCAGTTTCCCACCCACTCATTTGTGCATGTGTATATATTTATTTCTATGTAATTTTATCAAATGTGTACATTTATATCACCACCACTACAGATGAAATATAGAAAAGTACTATTAAAACAATCCCTGTGGTACCATTTTATAGTTACATTCACCTTCTTTTCTGCCTTCCCTCTTAATTTCTGGCAACTGTACAATTACCCAGCATGTAACATTCCCCCCCCTACTCAGCATGATTCCCTGCTATCCATCCTAGTTTCATATATCATTAGTTTGTTTTTTTGTATTACTGGTAACTTTTCTGTGGTGTGTTTATACTAAATGTCTATTTTCTCTTCTTTGTGCTGTGCCTGGATTTTCTTTCCAGGTAGTAAGTCAAGTTAATTGTAGATTTTACCTCATTTTTTTCTCTTCTCCCAGAAATTGCTTACTTCTGATTGTCCAATGTCTAAAAATGTTTGTTTCAAATATCTTGTCTGATTTTCTAGATGTTTAAAGTGAGAAAGCATTGCTTACTCCATCATGAATTAGTGAAATTTCTAATGTTGTAGGTTAATTGATAAAAATTTCTAAGTTAAATCATTTTTTCTATATTTGTTTTTTTACATTAATATTTTTGTCCTGTTTTATAAAACTTTGTCTAATCCAAGATCATAAAGATATATATTTATTTATACCAACTGTATTTTTCATATTTAGACTTATGGTCTATTTCAATTAATTTTGGTCTGTGTTATTTTCTATAGTGATTCCACATTTGATGACTTTTCTGTCAGCCCAAAACTTACGTTAAGTTAGTACTTTTACCCTTTTATAAATAATGAAAGACATGATAGCAATTTACTTCCATTTACTCCTATGTTCTGCCCACCACTACAAACCATTAGAAACTTCTAATCTTGGCTATAAAGGAGTAAGGCAGACTCCTACCTTGAACATCTAGAAAAGTGAAAAAAATGTTCCTACCTTGAACATCTAGAAAAGTGAAAAAAATGTTCCTACCTTGAACATCTAGAAAAGTGAAAAAAATGTTCCTACCTTGAACATCTAGAAAAGTGAAAAAAATATGTTGATCAATTAAATTTAAAAAAAAATGTTGTGTTTATTCAGTTCAGTTCAGTAGCTCAGACGTGTCAGACTCTTTCTGACCCTATAGACTGTAGTACACCAGGCTTCCCTGTCCATCACCAACTCCTGGAACTGCTCATACTCAGGTCCGTAGAGTTGATGATGCCATCCAACCATCTTTCCTCTGTCATCCCCTTCACCACCTGCCTTCAATCTTTCCCAGCACCATGGTCTTTTCCAATGAGTCAGTTCTTCACATCAGGTGGCCAAAGTATTGTAGCTTCATCTTCAGCATCAGTCCTTCCAATGAATATTCAGAACTGGTCTCCTTTAGGATAGACTGGGTGGATCTCCTTGCAGTCCAAGGGACTCTCAAGAGTCTTCTCCAACACCACAGCTCAAAAGCATTAATTCTTCAGTGCTCAGCTTTCTTTATATTCAAACTCACATCCATTCCTGACTACTGGAAAAACCATTGCTTTGACTAGACAAACCTTTGTCGGCAAAGTAATAGCTCTGCTTTTTAATATGCTGTCTAGGTTGGTCTCAACTTTTCTTCCAAGGAGTAAGAAACCTTTAATTTCATGGCTGCAGATCTGCAGTGATTTGGAGGCCAAAAAAATAAAGCCTGTCACTGGTTCTCCATCTATTTGCTATGAAATGATGGGGCCGGAAGCCATAATCTTAGTTTTCTGCATGTTGAGCTTTAAGCCAATTTTTCACTCTCCTCTTTCACTTTCATCAAGAGGTTCTTTAGTTCTTCTTCACTTTCTACCATAAGGGTGGTGTCATCTGCATATCTGAGGTTATTGATATTTCTCTTGGCAATCTTGATTCCAGCTTGTGCTTCATCCAGCCCAGAGTTTCTCACGATGTACTCTGCATGCAAGTTAAGTAAGCAGGGTGATAATATGTAGCCTTAAAGTGCTCCTTTTCCTATTTGGAACCAGTCTGTTGTTCCATGTCCAGTGCTAACTGTTGCTTCCTGACCTGCATACAGGTTTCTCAAGAAGCAGGTCAGGTGGTCTGGTATTCCCATTTCTTTAAGAATTTTCCACAGTTTATTGTGATCCACACAGACAAAGGCTTTGGCATAGTCAATAAAGCAGAAATAGATGCTTTTCTGGAACTCTTTTTTTTTTTTTTCGATGATCAAGTGTATGTAGCAACTTGATCTCTGGTTCCTCTGCCTTTTCTAAAACCAGTTTGAACATCTGGAAGTTCATGGTTCATGTACTGTTGAAACCTTGCTTGGATAATTTTGAGCATTACTTTACTAGCGTGTGAGATGAGTGCAACTGTGTGATAGTTTGGGCATTCTTTCACATTGTCTTTCTTAGGGATTAGAATTAAAACTGACCCTTTCCAGTCCTGTGGCCACCTCTGAGTTTTCCAAATTTGCTGGCATATTGAGTGCAGCACTTTCACAGCATCATCTTTTAGGATTTGAAATAGCTCAACTGGAATTCCTTCACCTCCACTAGCTTTGTTTGTAGTGATTCTTCCTAAGGCCCACTTGAATTCACATTCCAGCATGTCTGGCTCTAGGTGAGTGATCCCACCATCATGATTATCTGGATTGTGATGATCTTTTTTGTATAGTTCTTCTGTGTATTCTTGTACCCTCTTCTTAATATCTTCTGTTAAGTCTATATCATTTCTGTCCTTTATTGAGCCCATCTTTGCATGAAATGTTCCCTTGATATCTCTAATTTTCTTCAAGAGATCTCTAGTCTTTCCCATTCTATTGTTTTCCTTTATTTCTTTGCACTGGTCACTGAGGAAGGCTTTTTTATCTCTCCTTGCTATTCTTTGGAACTCTGCATTCAAATGGGTATATCATTCCTTTTCTCCTTTGCTTTTCACTTCTCTTCTTTTCTCAGCTATTTGTCAGGCCTCCTCAGATGGCTATTTTGTGTTTTTGCATTCCTTTTTATTTGGGATGGTCTCAATCCCTGTCTGCTGTACAATGTCATGAACCTCTGTCCATAGTTCATCAGACACTCTGTCTATCAGATCTAGTCCCTTAAATCTATTTCTCACTTCCACTGTATAATCGTAAGGGATATGCACTTACTAAATTGACATCATTTCTTGACAAATCCTAAACCGGAATAAATTCTTCTTTCCTTAGTCCTTCTAAAATATCACCTATGATAAATTCATACTATTCTGTGTGGAGACAACCTACAGTTCCCTTTTGTGCAGTTACCTTATGACAAGTTGAAAGTATCAGTTGCTCAGTCGTGTCCAACTCTTTGTGACTCCATGGCTGCCTGCCAGGTTCCTCTGCACATGGGATTCTCCAGTCAAGGATACTGGAGTGGGTAATCATTCCCTCTTCGGGGGATCTTCCTGACCTAGAGATCAAAATGGCTCTTACACATTGCAGGCAGATTCTTTCCTATCTGAGCCACCAGGGAAGTAAATTTACTTTGATTCTTGGTGATCTTTAGACTTTATCAAACTCACACAAAACAAGAGAGGTTAATTTAGACATACTGACTACTCCAAATATTGGCTAGATTGTGTAGTAAATGGTACATTCATCGTTTGTTAACATGAGTATAAACTGGTACAACCACTTTGGAAATACTTTGTCTAAACCTATACCTGTCCTGTGTCCCAACAATTCAATTCCAAGTTTATATCCAATAAATAAGACAGTACATACCCATTGAAATATAAATGTGGAATGTTCATAGCTGTTTTATTCATCATACACCAAACTGGAAGCAAGCCAAAGTCTGTCACCCCCTGGACTTTGCATAAAAAATTATATACTTGAATGAAATACTACTCAGCAATGAGAATGAACAAATTAGAGTTGTAATGAATAATATGTGTTTATCTCAGAAACAATGTTGAACAGACACCAGATATTAAAGTAGTCTATATGTTGAATAAAATTCCTTTATATAAATCTCAAAAAGGGTTGAGACAAATTTACACTGTTCAAAGTTAGGACTTTGAGTATGCTTGAGAGAGTACGATCTAGAGGAGCATAAAGGGACTTTTGGGGATCTGGTAATCCTCTGCTACTATATGAGTATATAAAGCCTGCAGAAATTTACAAAGCTGAATATGTATATGAGACACATGGACTTTCTTCTGTTTATTAAAAATGTTGAATGTACCCATTGTTTAAAATATAGAAGGCATGAAAAAAAATTGAGCTCTCAATCCTGCATAATAAAGACTGTAAGGAAGTAGACTGAGTAGTGTTACTGCATCTTTCAGACTACCACCATGAACAGATGTTGGACGGGAAAGGTTATTTGACAGAAGTTTTAGAAAGAAACAATCTATAAAAGTCTAAGCAGAGTTAACTGAATCAGTATGTGATGGTGATGCACTTGGGAACTAGCAACAGTGGCACGCTCTTACCACCCCTAAGACCAGGTGGGAAAGGGGAGGGAGTGAGGAGATACCAGCAAAGACCAGAGTTTAAAGTGATAAGCTCCTCAAAAGGAGGACACACTGCCCAAACCTCAGTCTGGCAGGGAAAGGGAAGAGGAATGAATTTATTTGATCTCTCCTCCCTCTCACAATCAGCTCTCCTATTGCCTAATGCAACCAGAATCAGAGGAAAAGAGATTTCAGTAGGTACAATTTACAGAAGGTAGTTTCCCAGAGTGCAGTGCAGAGTAGAAAAGGGTAGAGAAAGGCTGTTCAGGGTAAATTAAGGAAAATTAGCAATTTTAGAGCCTATAAAGCAAATATTTACAATGGACTTATTTCTGTAAACTGAGTAGTATATATCTCCTTCAGTAAGAAAACATGTGCTTTGCATTTTGCCACAATTTCCTTCATTTTTTAAATCTTCCTTTATCTGAGACTTATTGCCATCTGAACTTGTTATTTTTTCACTGTTGCATTTTTTAAAGGATAAATAGCTTTCTACTTTTTAGATTTTTATAAAAATAAAATAGTATGAGACAGGAGGGTAGACTGTTTCTTCACCAAATGGCAGAAAATATGTATTTTTGTGGATCTCAAGAATATCTTTCTCTGTTAGTGTTACAAAACTTGTCCATCAAGGCATTTTGATTTTCAACCCATAATCCAGACAAATTATAAGCACACACTTAATCTAAACCTGTCACTGGTCAGAGGAAGGGTAAAATAAAAGATAACTAAAGATTCACTGAAAATAATTTATTCTTTGACTTTAAATAACCCATCTTATATGAAAAACTCAATTTACATTTTAGGTTGCCTTTGGTGAATACCGATTTCACCTGTAATTTCCCCTCCTCAAAAAAGAGCGTTTTGGAAGTAAGCAAGAATTAATTGTCTTTTTCATCAGTTTGTTAGGTTAGAACAGGAAAAAGGAGTCTGAAATGGTGGTGGCTAAAAGATAAAAAAAAGGGAAAAGCCCGTGAACATGAAACAAAGTATATCCCAGATGGAAGTGAGAACTTCAGGTGAAACAAACATGCCTCCTTCTTGGCTAGCCCTGTTTGCATAGGGTAGGCTCAGGCGGGCATGTGGGGTGGGGTGGGGAGACAAAACGTGTAAAAGGAAGAAGCCAAGACAAATCAATGCCTCTCCTTTGGGGTCAGCCTGCCCTCAAGCCTTGAGGGTGTACTTTGCTTTCCAAGCAGAATAAATCTCTGAGCTGTAACGGAGCTGTAACACTGGTCTGCTGTTTCAAATCTCTGCTGCGGAGAGATTGAACCAAGGAAATTACACATTCCCCCAAAATATCTGGTGCCATGACTTAGATCTAACCTGGCTGAAACAACCTCAACCTGGCCCCAGTGAAGTGGAGACGAAGTATAGCAGTAGCCCAACTTGGTGAAAGCTCACGTGGTGGAAACTGAACATGAAGGAAACCCAGTGCAGTGGAAATGACAAGAAGCTGAGTGTGCTAGAAACCAGGATAACATAAACAAATTCAGCAGAAAGCTCATGAAGATCAGTCTTAGATTCCAGAACACCTCTGGTTAAGGTAGGAGGTCCTCATCCTATGGCTGGAAAGACATATGGCTAACAAAATCTTAATTCCTTCACAATATCTCATTTCTTGTTTCCTTGAACTCCTGCTAACTGGCAAGTGGCAGCAGGCACAATTGAGGGACTCTGGCAGGGACTACTCCCCAGTGAGTCCCAAAGGCTCCACTATCTGCTGTGCCCTAGTAGCTGTTGCCCAAGTGGGTGAGGGTTCTTCTTTTCTTAACCTCCTTTGTGTCAAGGATCAGGCCAATGAAAATTGTGGGTACAGGTCAAGCATTTAACAGTTTTTCTGGCAGGTTATGAAGGGGGTTCCTCAGCACAATTTTCCCACTGCTTTTTCCTCCCCTCAGCTTCTCTCTCCATCTATACCACAAAGTATTGGGCAGGTCATCATCTTTCCATATCTGAAAGTTGTGTTTGAAACTGTTTACCTAAGATTGGGATCTGAACCCACGTGGCAGGGACCCTGTGCTATGCTCAGTCACTCAGTCATGTCTGACTGGGAATTGAGCCCAGCCAAAACCCACAGTGCCTGATTTTGGGACCTAATAAACCTCAGGTTCTTGATGGCTCATTGCAAAAAGAATTCAATGAGAGACAAAGAGATAGTTAAGAGGTAGATGTGTTTGGATGCAGAGAGAAGCACACTCCATAGAGTGTGGGGCCATAGCAAAGGGGTATGAGGTGGCCATACAATGTGGTGTGGTTAGTTTTTTATGAACTGGGTGATTTCATAAGCTAATGAGTGGGAGGATCATTCCAACAATTGGGAAAACAACCATTCCTTGGTCTTTTGATAGTGCCTTGGAACTGTCATGGCGCCTCTGGGTATGTCATTCAGCTTGCAGATTGACGATCAAGGTTTAGTTGAATTTGACTTGTCTGCCATCTTGGACCCATTTGATTTAATGGGTTTATGTTATGCCCTTGGGCTATGTCATTCTTTCAAAAGTTGCACCCTGCCCTCTTCCATTCTGTTTCAAGCTCTCTTCCTGAGCCCCGTTCAGGCCTGTAGTGTTGTATCTACAATCTTCTGGTGGGACAACCAGAAAATAGCTGGCCCTTGGGAGGGAAATACTATATAATATCCAATCCAATGGAGATTTAGGCCTTCATCTTCCATATATCCTACATGTGGGACAACAGCAACTCTCAGTGGAATCACACATGCTTGCTAGAAGACCATCTCTTGGTGGCATCCTTTCAAGGGCAACTGGGCTACCAGGGACAATGTTTGCCACTTTAGAGATTAACCTTACAGGTCATTAGGGCCAAACCCTTACCATCCTTCTCCTAAAGCTACAAACATACCCCTGGATCAAATTTCCACTGACTTCTATCATTCATTCAGTCTGTTGCCTCTTATCAATTAGTTCTTAAGCCACTTACTAACTCCAAAAACCAGGACCCTGTCCCCTCTGGAGACAACATCACTCCACCCAGCCTATTATTAAAGTAGTCTTCATGCCCCTATCAGGACAAGATAACCCACTCCTTTGTTATTACTTCTGTTATTACCTAGAGTGGGACTATGATAATGAAATGTTTACTCTTGGAAATATCATAGTTCAGTTCAGTTCAGTCACTTAGTCCTGTCTGACTCTTTGCAACCCCACGTATTGCAGCACACCAGGCTTTCTTGTTCATCACCAACTTCTGGAGTTTACTCAAACTCATGTCCATTGAGACGGTGATGCCATCCAACCATCTCATCCTCTGTAATCCCCTTCTCCTCCTGCCTTCAACTTTTACCAACATCAGGGTATTTTCAAATGAGCCAGTTCTTAGCATTGGTGCCAAAAGTATTGGAGTTTCAGCTTCAGTATCAGTCCTTCGAATGAGTATTCAGGACTGATCTCCTTTCGGATGGACTGGTTGGATCTCCTTGCAGTCCAAGGGACTCTCAAGAGTCTTCTCCAACATCACAGTTCAAAAGCATCAATTCTTCAGTGCTCAGCTTTCTTTATAGTCCAACACTCACATCAATACATGACTACAGGAAAAAGTATAGCTTGGACTAGTTTTGACTAGATGGAACTTTGTTGGCAAAGTTATGTCTCTGCTTTTTAAAACGCTATCTAGGTTGGTCATAACATTTCTTCCAAGAAGCAAGTGTCTTTTAATTTTATGGCTACAGTTAGAATCTGCAGTGATTTTGGAGCCCCCCAAAATAAAGTCAGCCATTGTTTCCCCATCTATTTGCAAAAAGTGGTGGGATCAGATGCCATGATCTTAGTTTTCTGAATTTTGAGCCTTAAGCCAACTTTTTCAGTCTCCGCTTTCACTTCCATCAAGAGGCTCTTTAGTTCTTTGCTTTCTCCCATAAGAGTGGTGCTGTCTGCATATCCGAGGTTATTGATATTTCTCCCAGTATCTTGATTCCAGCTTGTGATTCAACCAGTCCAGTATTTCCCATGATGTACTCTGCATTTAAGTTAAATAAGCAGAGTGACAATATACAGCTTTGACGTACTCCTTTCCCAACTTGGAACCAGTCTGTTGTTCCATGTCTGATTCTAACTGTTGCTTCTTGACCTGCATACAGATTTCTCAGGAGGCAGGTAAGGTGGTATGGTATTCCCACCTCTTTAAGAATTTTCCAGTTTTTTGTGATCCACACAGTAAAAGGCTTTGGCATAGTCAATAAAGCAGAAATAGATGTTTTTCTGGAACTCTCTTGCTTCTTCGATATTCCAACATATGTTGGCAATTGGTCTCTGGTTCCTCTGCCTTTTTAAAAACCAGCTTGAACATCTGGAAATTCATGGTTCACGTATTGTTGAAGCGTGGCTTCAAAAATTTTAAGCATTAGTTTGCTAGCATGTGAGATGAGCGCAATTGTGTGGTAGTTTGAGCATTCTGTGGCATTGCCTGTCTTTCGGATCGGAATGAAAACACAGACTTTTTCCAGTCCTGTGGCCACTGCTAAGTTTTCCAAATTTGCTGGCATATTGAGTACAGCACTTTTATAGCATAATCTTTTAGGATTTGAAATAGCTCAGCTGGAATTCCATCACATCTACTAGCTTTGTTCGTGAAGATGCTTCCTAAGGCCCACTTGAATTCACATTCCAGGATGTCTGACTCCAGGTAAGTGATCATACCATGGTGATTATCTCAGTCATGACTATTTTTTTTTTTTTGTATAGTTCTTCTGTGTATTCTTGCCACCGCTTCTTAATATCTTCTGCTTCTGTTGGGTCCATACCATTTCTGTCCTTTATTGAGCCCATCTTTGCATGAAATGTTCCCTTGGTATCTCTAAATTTCTTGAAGAGATCTCTTGTCTTTCCCATTCTATTGTTTTCCTCTATTTCTTTGTACTGATCGCTGAGGAAGGCTTTTTTTATCTCTTCTTACTATTCTTTGAAATTTTGCATTCAGATGAGTATCTTTTCTTTTCTCCTCTGCCTTTTACTTCTCCTCTCTTCACAGCTATTTGTAAGCCCTCCTCAGACAGCCATTTTGCTTTTTTATTTTTTTTGCATTTCTTTTCTTAGGGATGGTCTTGATCCTTGTCACCTATACACTGTCACAAACTTCCATCCATAGTTCCTATGGTACTGTTTATTAGATCTAATTCCTTGAATCTATTTCACTTCCACTGTATAACAGTAAGGGATTTGATTTAGGTCATACTTGAATGGTCTAGTGGTTTTCCCTACTTTCTTCAATTTAATTCTGAATTTGGCCACAAGGAGTTCATGATCTGAGCCACAGTCAGCTCCTGGTCTTGTTTTTGCTGACTATAGAGCCTCTCCATCTTTGGCTGCAAAGAATATAATCAATCTGATTTTGCTATTGACCACACAGTGGTGTCCATGTGTAGAGTCATCTGTTGTGTTGTTGGAAGAGGGTGTTTGCTATGACCAGTGGATTCTCTTGGCAAAAACTCTATTAGCCTTTGCCCTGATTCATTCTGTACTCCAAGACAAAATTTGCCTGTTACTCAAAGTATTTCTTGACTTCCCACTTTTGCATTCTAGTCCCCTATAATGAAGAGGACATCTTTTTTGGGTGTTAGTTCTAGAAGATCTTGTAGGTCTTCATAGAACCTCTTATGGAGCACTAGAGGAGGAAATCAATGACTTACATCCCATCAAAGCAATAAGCAGATAAGGCTTATGGGTATTTCTCCAGGTTCTCTGTCTCAGGGAAAAGGCTTGGATTGTTTTACATCAAGGTATCTATTCCCATCTGCAGTGAGCAAGCCAGCAATGAGTTAAGATTACAACCCCTTAATCCTACCCAGCACTAGTCATGCTGGAGACCTTGGGGACACCCAACTCCAGCCTACGGGTCTCCCATGAGGTCAACCTGCCTAGGGTCTGGTCCCAGGAAGTTGTTATGTTTCAGCCTATTTGGGGATCCATCAGCCTGGGGGTCCCAGGAGATAGACCTGCCTTGACCTGCCTAGGAATCTTGTCTCTGGGATGTTGTCACACCTCAACCTCCTCAGGGATCTTCCAGTCCAGGGGTCCCAGGAGGTCAACATGCCTCAAACTTCCCAGGAACCCACTTCTCTGGAGGCTGACATGCCTTGACCTGCTTGGGGATTTGATCTCCAGGAGGCTGTCATGCTTCAGCCTGACTGGGGATCTGCACTCTAACTTGGGGATGCCCAGCTCTCAGGTTGCAACAGTACTAGGTAGGGTAAGCTTCAGAAAGACTCATCCCTAAGGAATCCACCAATGGAAATAGAAGGAAGCCTATTACTTGGGGGCCTGTGCCCAGTCTCAGCAATAACTCTGGAGTCCAACAAGAACCCCATTGCCTTTCTGGAAAGTCTAAAAAAGTCCTCCAAAATTTATGAATCTGGACTTAGACTCTTATGAGGGACAGGTGATTTTAAAGGACAAATTCCTGTCCCAATGTGCAACAGACATCAGGATACAGTTACAACAGCTATAGCAGCAGGACACTGCTGCCCCTATAAATGAGATGTTCCAGACAGCCACCAATACCTTTTATAGCAGAGAACAGGAGAGAGAGGCCAAGGCCCAGGAAAGGAAGAGAAGGAAAGAGATAAGGCATGCCCAGATGCTGGCCACCCTCTAGGGAAGCCCTATGGCAAACCTAGAGTCCTTGAAGGACAAGGCACGAGGCAAATGCCTAATCTGTAGACAAGCAGGACATTGGGCCAGAGAGTGTCCAAATTGTAGCAAGTATCCTAAAACAGCTTGCTACAAATGCCATCAATTAGGACATTGAGGAGCACTTTGCCCTGGGAACTCAAGAGCCTCAAGGTCAAGTGCCAAGTCTTCCCTCACAATAGTTCAACAGGACTGAAGCGACCTACTCTAGCCAGCCTTCCTGCCATAGATAACCATCCCAGGGCTGGAGCCAAGCATGAAACTGGATGTGGCAGGTAGGTCTGAGAATTTCTTGGTTGACACAGGGGCTACCTATTCTGTCCTGATCTCCTACTCCAGAGACTTCTTCTCCAAAATCTGTACCATTTTGGGTGTTACAGGAAAAACAATTACAAAAAGATTCTCCCCAGCACTTCTTGCTGGGATGGACAAATGTTTTCCCACCAGTTTCTGGTGGTCCCTGAATGTCCTACTCCCTTATTGGGAAGAGATCTTTCCCTGCCTTTGAAATCTTGCAGCTATATTGCAGTCCTGATAGAAGATGCTCAAAAAACTCTCTCTTGGGAGCAAACTAACTATTTTTACCAGTCACCAAATGAAACAACTCCTGAATGGGAGAGGCCATTTATGGATGTCTGATCAAAGGATCCTCAGGTATCAAGTAGTGCTGATGGAAAATCCAAGCCTGATTATATCTCCTCATGAGTTTCTTAACCCAGCCACCTTCCTGCTTACCCCCCAAGGGATCTCTCCCTTTTCACTCTTGCCTAGAAACTTCAGACCATTGGACAAAACCCTAAGAGAGGTTGTTAGAAGATCTTCTGACCTTCTGACCAATCCTCAGGAAATCTGGTACACTGAAGGAAGCATCTTTGTCTTAGACAGAAAAAGAAGAGCTAAATATGCAGTAGTCTTCAATTTCGAGACCATAGAGGCTAAACCTTTGCCATCAAGTACTTCAGCCCAATTGGCTGAGCTCATGAACCTGATTTGAGCTTTAGAGCTGGAAAAAGGAAAAAGAGTAGCCATTTACACTGACTCTAAGTATGACTTCCTGGTGCTACACGTACACGCTGCTATTTGGAAAGTGGCACTTGACCACCTAAGGATCCCCAGTCAAGTGTGGTGACCAGATCCAATAAGTTGTATGCTTGTGGGGTATCAACCAGGATCCAAAAGACTCTAAAGAGCCACCACTATATGCTCCAGGGACTCAAGTCCTAATTAAAGTCTGGAAAGATAGGTCCCCAGTGGCTCAACTCCAGCCTACATGAAAGGGCCTCTACCCTATAGTACTTTCTACCTCCACAGCTGTCAAGGTTCCAGGACACAACTCCTGAATTCACTACTCATGAGTCAAGCCATGGAAGAAAAGAGAAGAAGTCACTCAATACACCTGTGAGCCCCTGGGAGATCTCAGATACAGGACTACAAGTGAGTGCTATTCTAATGAACACTCCCAAAATTAAGTTTCTGGGGATAAGATTTTTCAGGATAGCTCTGAAGAGCCAACACAGCTTGGCAGGGGTTGTACTTCAAAAGAGACGGGAGATCGATCTCCTGATCCATGAACAAGGAGGGACTTGAGTCATCTTGAATGAAATGTGCTGTTTCTGAGTAAACACCTCCAACCAAGTTAAAGAAAGTCTCATAGTCCTCAAGAAAAACATTAAGATCCTACAGGATCTCAAAGAACCAACTGGAGAGTTCTCAGAGTGGCTACAGTCTCTCTTTGCGGGATCCTTCTAATGGTGAAGGGGGATTTGGAGTTGGCTAATGCCCCTGCTAATACCTGTTATCACCGTATTGATATTGCTTATGATTGCTCCATATATTATCATTATCTAACCCATTCTTTCTCTGCCCAGGTCAACAAACTACAATATGCAATGCCAGTTCAACAAGGATATACAAAACTATACCCAACCACAGAAAATATCACTCACTCTTGGATAGACACTAGTATATGACTCTGAGGCTTCAAACTAGCAAAAGGGAGAGGCCCAATGTCCCTCGCCATCCCAGCTCAGCCAGAAGTAGCCAGAGAGACCTCAACACCCCTATTCCCAAAGATTTGGGCCTCCCATCTCTTGAGAGCGAACTGTTAGGTAGTTAGAATAAGAAAAAGGAATCCAAAATAGCAGTGGCTAAAAGACAAAGAAAGGGGAAAGCCTGAGAAAATGGTACAAAAGAATCCTCAGACCAGAGTGAGAACTTCAGGTGAAATAAACACACCCCTTCTTGGCCAGCCCAGTTTGCATAGTGCAGGCTGGTGGGGGCAGGGGAGGGGGATGCAGACAAAGCATATAAAAGGAGGAATCCAAGACAGATTGACACCTCGTCTTCGGGGTTGGCCCGCCCTCATGCCTCAAGGATGTATTTTCCTTTGCTTGCCCAATAAAACTCTGAGCTGTAACGTAGATATAACACTGGTCCACCATTTCAAATCTTTGTGGTGGTGAGACAGAACCAAGGAAATTACACACTCCCCCAACAAGCTCAAAAGAATAATATACAGCCAGTAAATTACTATGTTTGTCTAATGAGTAAAAAAATCCCAAAATTTGTTTTAGACATTGATATAAATCATTAAAACCTAGTATGTACACACTATTAGGGTTTATCACCTGCAGATATTTTTATAACTTGTAACTGATCATTACTAGGACCTTAAAATCTTATTATTGGCATAAAATAAAGCTTTAGAAAGCCTAAATGATTATCACTAGTTACTAAAATATAGCTTTTAAAACTTGCAAATAAGAACAGATTAAAAACATGGTCATCCTAATCTAAATTCTAATCAAATCTCTGTAAAGGGAATTCAATATTTTAAATTAAAACTATCTTCTGGATGTGTAAATCAAAGTTGTGCTTATAAGTACTAATTAAATTAAGTTTAATTAAATCTCGGTTATTTGTAATAGAAATTTTATATATCATTAAAATTATATGCCAGAAGTAATTACTGAAAAAAAAATCTAGTTTTGCAAAAATCCCATGCAAAATTTTATAGCAGATTCCATAGTTTCACTTAATGTGTGCCATAATGTGCTTAGTCCCTCAGTTATGTCCGACTCTTTGTGACCCCATGGACTGTAGCCCACCATGTTCCTCTGTCCATGGGGATTCTCCAGGCAAGAATATTGGAATAGGTTACCATACCCTCCTCCAGAGAATTTTCCTAATCAAGGGATCAAACCCAGGTCTCCAGCATTGCAGGCAATTCTTTACCATCTGAATCATCAGGGAAGCACTTTACATAGTGTTTATGAAATGGGTTAATTTGAAAATTGTTTACCACCTTACAAAATTTCTTTTTTTCTCTCTACTGGTGACTAAACAACAATAACATCATCCAAAGTAATGAAGACATTGAATAGGTATTAGTTACAAGCTATTTTGTATTTGAAAGCATGTATTTTACCCCAGTGCATCCTATATATTAACATTCAATGAAATGGTTGTTGTTCAGTCACTTAGTCATGTCCAACTCTTTGTGACCCCATGGACTGCAGCATCCCAGGTTTCTCTTCACCATCTCCTTCACCATCTCCCGGAGTTTGCTCACACTCATGTCCATTGAATTGGTGATGCCATCCAACCATCTCTTCCTTTCCCATCCCCTTCTCCTCCTGCCTTCAGTCTTTCCCAGCATCAGGGTCTTTTTTAATAAGTCAGCTCTGTGCATCAGGAAATATTTGGTTTCAAATGTTCCATTTCTCTCTGAATGGTAAGCAAACATTACCATCTCAATGTCTAATAGTAATTTATCTTTATCTTTTTATGTCAGTGATGAAGAACCAATGTCATATTGATGATTGTTCCTAACACTACAGAATGAACAATCATGGTGGCTGAGCTATTACAAAGGATCATATCATCAAATAAGACTCACCAGAAGCCTTACCCAGTGACAAGCTTTACTAGTAATTTCAAATACAAAATGACGGAAAAGGCAGACAAAGCATGGAGAAACTTGGACATCTCACTAGTTCTCTACATTTTTCTTCACACAAGGGGCATGTGCTCTCCAATCCAGATTAACAGGTGAGTCTGGGATAAAACTGAGTGAATGTTGAATTTCATTCATAACTCCCATGAAAAAGAAAAAGGCAACATGCTTCCTTCATGTATAATAATCCACCAAATTATACACTTAGACAAAAGTGACATAACCATTAGATGATCTATCTGATCAAATTTTGAATTCATAAGAAAGAAAGAAAGTGAAGTGGCTCAGTCGTGTCCGACTCTTTGCGACCCCACAGACTGACTGTAGCCTGCCAGGCTCCTGTGTCCATGGGATTTTCCAGGCAAGAATACTGGAGCGGGTTGCCATTTCCTTCTCCAGGAGATCTTCCCAACCCAGGGGTTGAAACCAGGTCTCCCGCATTGTAGACAGACACTTTACTTTCTGAGCCACAATGTCACCCTTATTTTGAATGCCTCCACCATGGTGTTTTCTACTTTCCTTTTTAAAATCCAGGTCTTTTTGAGCATCATCTATATCCCTCACAGATTTGACTAAACATCAAAGTTTATAAACATTTTTGGCTAGATACGTTTTTGTTGAGAGAACTGTTTTGTATACTGTAGGATGTTTAGCAACATCCCTGGCCTCTCTACCCATCAGCGTCAGTACTAGCCACTCTGCTGTGATGTCTCCCTGCAATACCAAATAAATGGTTCTGAACTTCCAACTGCACTAGACTGAGAACCACTGCTATTTATTGAGCACCCTCATCTGGCAATTCTAAGAAATTTTAAATACCAGATGTCAGATCACTGCAAAAGTCCCAAGATCCCTCTCTGTAGATTTTGCAAGCCAATTTCAGCCTCTTAGATAATCTGTCTAGAATCTAAAGGTGGATTCAGCCTCTTATCCAAGTATATTCCATTCTCAACCACAATTCTCATAACTGGATTGCAACTTCTCCAGGCTAGAATAAAACTGCCATGGTGTTTTCAGTCATAAGAATGGGTACAGTTTTTCTCAAGTCACCTAAACATTTTCCTTCAGTTGAGCTGGTTATCATTTCCCCCACCATATCTTTGCAGCTCCTCTTTGTACTCTTTCATGTGCCTTGGACCCATTACACACCCCAAATATGGTAACTGAGCCAGAGAGCCTTATACTTCCCTCTGAATAATCTCTTGACTTCCTAAGAACTATATTACATAAATCATCTGAGATTAGAAAGCACTTCAGATCATTCATCTAACATCATTTGCATTGGTATCATTTAATTAGGTGTCTTTCTGGTCATGATAAAGACAGTTAAGTTCACATGAACTTGCAGTATTCCAATTACTTAGAAAATTATTCCATTTATGGATGAGGGAGTGAGTGGGACAGATACTCCTCTTGGGGTAGTTCTGTCACCTCCATTCCATAAACTCCTACAATAAATTAACTGTAACATCCAGAAGCATCTGCTTATAGAGATTTATAACCACTTGGTGGAGATCAATTGTCAAAAATCCCTTCTCTAAGAAATGTCCAGTTACATGCAATATATCCTAAGGGAATTCTATAACCTCATATCTATACATATGGTTACCTATATTATAAATGGTGAATATAGCTGCTTTATAAAATACTGATCACATATAAAGTAATTCTTCATAGAATTAAAATATTTTGTTTTTAGATATTTAAACTCTGAAAAGTTTATATTGTGAAAAAACATCTTTAAATCCAGCCTCAAATTCTAACCTTTAAAAAATAACTTTTATGAAAGGCCTACAAGACAATTCTTCCTCGTTCACTTTTTAAGTATCAAGAGTCCAACAAAACAGTTCTATCTTATCCTTAGACCTTTGTCTGTAACTTAAAGACAATATCTTACATATTTTAAAACCAAAACAGGTCAAATTGCATGGCTTAACCACAAATTGTTGGATGCATTGTAACATGCATCCAATAGGGGCTAACATGCATCCAATAGATAATAGAGACTTTTAAAAAGTATTGATGAGAAAAGATTGCTCACTTCTTTGGACTTTGACATATTTAACCAAGCAGTACAGAAAAATTCAAAGTTAAAGAAAATTTCTAATATTGTATTCCCTTAATTTGGAAATTGTAAAATCGGTTACTTTATTTAAATATGGTCAAATATTTTCTTAAGGGTTTATACAACACATGTTTCATTGGAATAAACATAATTATCTCAAAGCTCTTGTTTAATGATAGCCATCATAAAAGCAAACTAACAACAACAACAAATCTCAGACATCCAGTCAACTTGGCCATTTTTTCAGTATTTATTGTGAGTAAATTGGCCTCCTGGAGTCATGATTAAATAAATAACCCTAGTGGTGCTACCACTGTCCATGTGATAAACAGCCTGATTTCAAATAAAAATCTGCTGTTAAGAGCATTTTCCTATGTTATTCTTACTTTTTTTTCTATCTTTTAAATTGAAATATAGTTAAAATACAACACAAGCTTCAGTTGTCAAACATAGTAATTTGGCATTTATATATGTTACAAATTGATCACCATAATGTGAGTGAAAGTGAAAGTGACCCAGTCGTGCCCAACTCTTTGCTGCCCCATGGACTATACAGTCCATAGAATTCTCCAGGCCAGAATACTGGAGTGGGTAGACTTTCCCTTCTCCAGGGGATCTTCCCAACCCTGGGAACATTGAACCCATGTCTCCCATATTGCAGGCAGATTCTTTACCAGCTGAGCCACACGGGAAGCAAAAGAACACTGGAGTGGGTATCCTATCCCTTCTCCAGTAGATCTTCCTGATCCAGGAATCAAACCAGGGTCTCCTGCATTGCAGGAGGATTCTTTACCATGTGAGCTGTCACGGAAGCCTATAATGTGAGTAATAACCATCAGTTTACCAAAGTTATTACAATTTTATTGACTGTATTATTCCTTATGCTGTACATTTCATGCCTATGACATTTATTTTACAACTAGAAGCTTGTACCTCTTGATTCTCTTTATCTATTCTTGCCCCAAACTGCCTCCCGGAGAACGATGCCTCTGGAGACCATCACTTTGTATCTATGAGTATTTGTATCTATGAGTCTATTTCTGTATCATTTGTTGTTTAGAGTCAACATATAAGTAAAATCTTATGATATTTGCCTTTTTCTATCTGACTTACTCCATTTAGTATAATACCCTACAGGTCTACCCACATTGTCACCAATGACAAGATTTCATTCTCTTTTATAACTAAGGTCCCACAGTACGTATATATCACATATTATTTATCCATTTATCTATTGATAAGCATTTACACTGCTTCCATACATTGCAAATAATGCTACAATGGTGCATGCATCTTTTCAAATTAGTATCTTAATTTTCTTTGGATAAATGCCCATATGTGGAAATGCTGGGTTATATGATAGCTCTTTATTTTCTGAGGGTCTGTCATACTGTTTTCCACAATGGCTGTACAGTGTTACAATTTCTCCAACAGTGCAAAAGTACTCTCTTTTCTGCACACCCTCAACATCGCTTGTGCCTCCTGTTTTTGTTTTGTTTTGTTTTGGTTTTGATGCTAACCATCCTGACAGGTGTGAGGGGGGAGTCTCACTGTGGTTTTGATTTGACTATCCCTGATGCTTAGTAATGTTGTCCATCTTTTCATTTGTCTGTTGGTTGTTTTTGTTATTCCTGATGTGGCATTCATATTGGAGCCATCTTTCCCTTCTGTTCACACTTCAGTCCCCTCTGTCCTACCAGCTACTAGTAGGCCTCTCCTGATACATTGGCTTTAGCTGTTCTAAGCACAGTTCATATAATTAAGGTATAATGAGACAACAAATTAATTACATATGTGCTTTAATTTATATCACTGTGTCTTAATTTCTGTCACTCAAACTTTAGAAATTTTGTTTGAAAATTTTATAAAAATTCATTTAACTATTATTCACCTAAATTGTTGGCAGATATACTAATACCTCTATTACATGGATAGACTTTGTCAAAATGAAAAAAAATACTAAAGAGAGTTGATTATACATATTTGTCTCAGTCATGCATGATATCTTCATAAATTATAAGTAGAATTCTGAAAACTGCATAAGTACATCAGTTTCTAAAAACTGATAAATTAATGATGCCTCATAACTATAAAGTCTTTTCTACAAGATTTTCTGAGGAAGTATTATATGAACCCATCAGTCATCGTCTGGAAGGGATATTTTTCTATATATACTATTGTTCTTACTATGGAACAATTCTCTGGTGACTCAGACTGTAAAGAATCTGCCTGCAATGTGGGAGACCTAGGTTCTATCCCTGGGTTGCGAAGATCCCCTGGAGGAGGGCATGACAACTCACTCCAGTATTATTGCCTGAAGAATCCCCATGAATAGAGGAGCTTGGAAGACTACAATCCATAGCAGTGCAAAGAGTCAGACACAATTGAGCAACTAAGCACAAAAATGGAAAAACTGGAAGCTAAGATCTGATGATATGAAGTGAGCCAAAGAAAACAAAGCTGCTCTCATGAAGCTGACAATTTAGTGGAGGAGATGTACTAAAACAAGCACAATAAATTAAAAATGATAAATGATAGTAAGTGATATAAAGGACAAACTGGATGCCAATTTAGAGAAAATAATCAGTGAGTAGGGTGGACAGAAACAGTAGGGACCTAACAGAAGCAGAAAATATTAAGAAGAGGTAGAGAGAGTGCACAGAAGAATTGTACAAAAAAGATCTTCATAACCCAGACAATCACGATGGTGTGATCACTCACCTAGAGCCAGACATCCTGGAACATGAAGTCAAGCAGGCCTTAGGAAGCATCACTATGAACAAAGCTAGTGGCAGTGATGGAATTCCAGTACAGCTATATCAAATCCTAAAAGATAATGCTGTGAAAGTGCTGCACTTAATATGCCAGCAAATTTGGAAAACTCAGAAATGGCCACAGGACTGGAAAAGGTCAGTTTTCATTCCTATCCAAAAGAAAGGTAATGCCAAAGATTACTCAAACTACCACACAATTGCACTCATCTCACATGCTAGTAAAGTAATGCTTAAAATTCTCCAAGCCAGGCTTCAGCAATATGTGAACAGTGAACTTCTAGATGTTCAAGCTGGTTTTAGAAAAGGCTGAGGAACCAGAGATCAAATTGCCAACATACACTGGATCATCAAAAAAGCAAGAGTGTTTCAGAAAAACATCTATTTCTGCTTTATTGACTATGCCAGAGCCTTTGACTGTGTGGATCTCAATAAACTGGAAAATTCTGAAAGAGATGGGATACTGGACCATCTGACCTGCCTCTTGAGAAACTTTTATGCAGGTCAGGAAGCAACACTTAGAACTGGACATGGAACAACAGAGTGTTTCCAAATAGGAAAAGGAATACATCAAGGCTGTATAGTGTCACTCTGCATTTTTAACTTATATGCAGAGTACATAATGAGAAACGCTGGGCTGGAAGAAGCACAAACTGGAATCAAGATTGCCAGAAGAAATATCAATAACCTCAGATATGCAGATGACACCATCCTTACGGCTGAAAGTGAAGAAGAAGGAAGAAACCTCTTGCTGAAAGTGAAAGAGGAGAGTGAAAAAGTTGGCTTAAAGCTCAACATTCAGAAAACTAAGATCATGGCATCTGGTCCCATCACTTCATGGCAGATAGATGGGGAAACAGTGGAAACAGTGTCAGACTTATTTTGGGGTCTCCAAAAATCACTGCAGATGGTGATTTCAGCCATGAAATTAAAAGATGCTTACTCCTTGGAAGAAAAGTTATGACCAGCCTAGATAGCATATTGAAAAGCAGAGACATTACTTTGCCAACAAAGGTCCTTATAGTCAAGGCTGTGGTTTTTCCAGTGGTCATGTATAGATGAGAGAGTTGGACTATAAGGAAAGCTGAGAGCCAAAGAATTGATACTTCTGAGCTGTGGTGTTAGAGAAGACTCTTGAGAGTCCCTTGGACTGCAAGGAGTTCCAACTAGTTCATCCTAAAGTATATCAGTCCTGGGTGTTCTTTGGAAGGACTGATGTTGAAGCTGAAACTCCAATACTTTGGCCACCTCTTGCAAAGAGATGACTCATTGGAAAAGACCCTTATGTTCGGAAAGATTGAGGGCAGGAGGAGAAGGGGACGGCAGAAGATGAGATGGCTGGATGGCATCATCGACTTGATGGCCATGGGTTTGGGTGGACTCCAGGAGTTGGTGATGGACAGGGAGGCCTGGCGTGCTGCAGTTCATGGGGTCACAAATAGTTGGACACAACTGAGCGACTAAACTGATCTGAGGGTGAAGGTAAGAACCTTTGTCAAGAGGATAGTCTGGAAGAATAACATTCAAGAGGTTACTTTCTAGTTGAGACCTCAAGAACAAAATTATATAATTCTACAGAAAGGGTGACATGAAATGACATTACAGGCTATAGAAACAAACTGAATAAAAGGTCTTATAGAAGAACAAAGAGCTGGGCTTATGCAAGAAGCTAAAAGAATGACCATTTGCAGCTTGGAGTCAAGATAAGAGTTTGGAGACACCAAGGACCAGATTGTGAAGGAATATATAGCACATAGTAAGCAATTGGAATTAGTATTTGTTTTAATTGCAATGGGAAATCAGTGAAGATTTTTATGCAGCAAAACTTTATGAAATTGTATTCATATAACTCCTATTGTTAATAGAGAAATGATTGCAAGAGAATGAGAATGAAAGGAAACTAGTATGGTTTACGGACCCATGAAACAGATAAATTTAAGTATTATGACACAAATATTTTCTACTGAATTTAATATGGGAATGAAGTAACTGAAAGAATCATAGATGACCCAACAACCCAGCTTCTGGCTTAAGCAACTTGTTGAATATTTCTGCAAAATTCTGAGATGGAAAAGTCAAGGGAAAACACAAGGGAGGAAGAGGTTAGAGGAAAGACCATAAGAGTCCAGCCTTAAAGTCTGAAATGTCTTTAAGGTGTGAAGTTACTACAGTTAATAGACCTGAGATCTATATACCTAGGAGTCATCAATATAGAGAGAGTAATTAAAACCAGGCCCAGAAATCTCTGAACAAATTTACATACCAATTTACAAATGAACAAATTTACAACTTACAATGAACAAATTTACTCACCAATACTAGCCTTATCTTCAGGTTGTTGTTTTTTATTTCAATTGGAACTCAGTGGTTTTTGTCTGCTTGCTTAGCTCTTATTTCCTATCTGTCTCTTCCACAGGACGGAACCTGGTTACATGTTTATTTAGCACTAACTTGCTACCTGTCACTGAGACCTCTGTGCCTGGAACAAATACCAAATGCCTGTATTTCCACAATTGTGTATTCTAGCCATTTTTTCATTATCACCTTTATTAGGAGCCTTTATAGATCCTTGTTTTCTAGTTTCTCCCCATGAAAAAGATATTCATGACTCAGATAATCACGATGGTATGATCACTCATCCAGAGCCAGACATTCTGGAATGCGATGTCAAGTGGACCTTAGGAAGCATCACTACAAACAAAGCAAGTGGAGGTGATGGAATTCCAGTTGAGGTATTTCAAATCCTGAAAAATGATGCTGTGGAAATGCTATATTCAATATGCCAGCAAATCTGGAAAGCTCAGCAGTGGCCACAGGACTGGAAAAAGTCAGTTTTCATTCCAATCCCAAAGACAGGCAATGCCGAAGAATACTCCAGCTACCACATAATTGCACTTCAAATGCTAGCAAAGTAATGTTAAACATTCTCCAAGCCAGGCTTCAAAAGTATGTGAACCATAAATTTCCAGAAGTTCAAACTGGATTTAGAAAAGTCAGAGGAACCATAGATCAAATTGCCAACATCCACTGGATCATCAAAAAGCAAGAGAGTTTCAGAAAAACATCTATTTCTGCTTTATTGACTATGTCAAAGCCTTTGTATGGATTACACCAAACTGCAGAAAATTCTTCAAGAGATGGGAACACCAGACCACCTTATCTGTCTCCTGAGAAATCTGTATACAGATCAGAAGCAACAGTTAGAACTGGACATGGAACAACAGATTGGATCCAAATAGGGAAAGGAGTACATCAAAGCTGTATACTGTCAGCTTGCTTATTTAACTTATATGCAGAATATATCATGAGAAACGAATCAAGATTGCCAGGAGAAATATCAATAACTTCAGATATGCAGATGGAATCACCCTTATGACATAAAGTGAAGAGAAACTAAAGAAGCTCTTGATGAAAGTGAAAAAAGAGAGTGAAAAAGTTGGTTTAAAACTCAACATTCATAAAACTAAGATCATGGCATCTGGTCCCATCACTTCATGGCAAATAGATAGGGAAACAATGGAAATGGTGGCAGGCTTTATTTTGGGGGGCTCCCAAATCACTGCAGATGGTGATAGCAGCTATGAAATTAAAAGACACTTGCTCCTTGGAAGAAAAGTTATGACCAACCTAGATATCATATTAAAAAGCAGAGAGATTACTTTGCCAACAAAGGTCCATATAGTCAAAGCTGCGATTTTCCCAGTAGTCATGTATGGATATGAGTTGGACCATAAAGAAAGCTGAGTACCGAACAATTGATACTTTTGAACTGTGGTGTTGGAGAAGACTCTTGAGAGTCCCTTGGATTGCAAGGAGATCCAACCAGTCCAACCTAAAGGAAATCAGTCCTGTATATTCATTGGAAGGACTGATGTTGAAGCTGAAACTCCAATACTTTGGCCCCCTGATGCAAAGGCCTGACTCAATGGAAAAGACCCTGATGTTGGGAAAGACTGAAAGCAGGGGGAGAAGGGGATGACAGAGGAAAGATCATTGGATGGCATCACCGACTCAATGGACATGAGTTTGAGTAAGCTCTGGGTTTTTGTGATGGACAGGGATGCCTGATGTGCTGCAGTCCATTGGGTCCCAAAGAGTCAGACATGACTGAGCAACTGTAATGAACTGAACTGAATTGATTGTATTTTGCTATCATAGGTATATCATTTATCTGTTGATGATGTAATGTATCACTATCTGAGTTGTATGCATAAAATAAATATTCAAGGCTTCCTCTTTTTATTCAATGCAGGATCAAGAATGGCTAAATATTTTTAAGTAAAAATTTTAAAATGTTAAGTCTGGTAATTTAATACTGCTTTAGTTGAGCAACTTTAAAGACAATTTTTCTACTTAAACAAATTGTATCAAATTATATATTAAATTAAGAATATACATAAACAACAAAATAATAATAGCAATGCAATAAAGATTTTAAAATTGATAATTCAAAGTTTATTTTCCAGCAAAAGCAACAACATAAAAACTAGAATAGTTGCTTAAAATTTACTTGTAGTGAATTTAGCTTTTAAGTGAGTGAAAATCACACAGTTGTGTCCAACTCTTTGTGACCCCATGGACTATATACCATCTATGGAATTCTCCAGGCCAGAATACTGGAGTGGGTAGACTTTCCTATCACCAGAGGATCTTCCCAACCCAGGGATTGAACCTAGATCTCCCATGTTGCAGGCAGATTCTTTACCAGCTGAGCCACAAGGGAAGTCCAAGAATACTGAAATGAGTAGCCTACCCCTTCAGCAAATCTTCCTGACCCAGGAATTGAACCAGGGTCTCCTGCATTGCAGGTTAATTCTTTACTAACTGAGCTATCAGGGAAGCCCAATTTAGCTTTTAACTTCTGCTTTATATGAGAAAATAAGTTTAAATTATCTACTAGCTAGGTAGTCTTTCAGATATTACAGAGCTTTTTAGTTGTTTTTTTTTAAAGTACTTTAGTAACTCTAGGTTGATTACAGTTGTAAAAATAAATGTTAAAGTATAAACTATCTTTATTTTTTAAACTATTTTTATTTAATTCCCAGAGCCAACCACACACAAAAGCACTAAGAATCAAACATAAACCCCCAGATCCACAAGGCAGAGGGCAGTGATACCCAACATACACCTGCAGGCCACCTCTCATGATAGGCCTTCTAATTTTTTTTTAATTTATTTTTTAAATTTTCTTTACATTATCGTGTTGGTTTTTTCATACATTGACATGAATCTCCTTCTAGATTGAGCAAACAACTGATAGAAAGCCCTCCAAGTGCAGCGATCTAATCACTATAATTTGTAACATGTCCTTAACCACAGTTTACGTATAGTCCAAGAACTCAATGCCAATACTATTAATGTGTTACTCAAAAAAAATCCTATGAGAGAAATACTAAGAAATAAAACTCTGTAGATTCAGTGGAGCTTTTGAGGGCTACATAATATTGTAATAAAAACACTTTTTTTTAATCCCTCTCCCCCCACCAAGAACAAATTTTCATTCCTTTGTTGGTGATACTGTTCTCATTAGAAATCTATGTCTTATATCACACGAGGTCGAAAAGACTGCAATATCACCTCATTATCAGCTCTATTACTATGGACGGACCACCTGCATAGACAAATTTCCAAGAGATGATATCCCAAACATCCAGCTTTTCAGGATTCATTCAACCTTTTATTGCTAAGTAATATCTATAGTAAATACATGTAAACATGAATAATTGAGTCATAAATCCAAACCTTACTTAAAACTAATTCAAGAAACTCTGATATATAATTAGAAAAAATATAATAATAAACCACTAAAACATTCCATCCTAATTCTACATGGACTTTCACAGAGGTGTCAGTATAAAATGATCCAAAAATATAAATGGGTATTTGGAAAAAATATTTAATGACTGGCAAATTTTAAAATATACACTTGTATTCATTTCTATTTCAGGATACCTTGACCTCCTTCTTCAACATTATCAGCATTTTCTTTACAGCAACTGCTGATCCATGGATAATCTGGCCTAAAGTTTTCAGAAAGCCTGTGAATCATTTGACAAAACTAGGCTAAATTCAAGATAATCCAAAAATTTTGCTGGAGAATGAACATCTAAATAGAATTACTATTTAGAGAAAGATATTCTACGTATGGTGCTATGATTTGGGGGAAAATGCTAGCTGATAATTACTAACCTTTTCTACTCAATCTTTAGAAAATTCAATTGCCCAAAATGTATTTTTAAATGCAGCAAAAATACAAGAGAATTGTCCCTGAATATTTTTCTTAATTATGCAAGTATGAAAAGTTGTGTGGTTAATAATAGCATGATTTTCTGAAGAAATACTGTTTTTAAGCAATCAGCAAAAATCCCAGCTGGACGTGAAATAATCTTATTATCAAATTTAGTAAAATACAGAGCAAGGCACAAGTGGCAATTTGCTGATGACATGGAGAGGGATGAATCTGGCAGAGCTGAAAAGGAAACACAGCTCTGGAGCTGTGAGGCTTGCCGAAGCCACATCTATACTCCCAGAGACAGAATAGGCACATTCTACCTACTAATCATATCTCTAAATAGCTAATGAATAGTTGTTTAGATCTGCCACTGATTGAAAGAGTTACATAAGGAAAAAAATACCCCATGCAAGTTCAGTTTGGCTTATATTCAAAAACAGAAGCTTTCAAAATCATTTTTCCCCACTTTTTTTTTGTACCATGTCCTTTATTTACTTATTTATTTTTTAATTTTCTTTATTGTGTTGGTTTTGCCATACATTGACATGAAACCACCATGGGTATACATATGCTCCCCCTCCAGAACCCCCCTCCCTCCTCCCTCCCGATTCCCTCCCCCTGGGACATCTCAGTGCACCAGCCCTGAGCATCAACCCTGGGCTGGCGATTGATTTCACATATGATAATTAACATGTTTCAATTCCATTCTCCCATATCATCCCACCCTTGCCCTCTTCCACATAGTCAACGAGTCTGTTCTATACATCTGCGTTTCTTTTGCTGTCCCGCATGCAGGGTTCTCATTACCATATTTCTAAATTCCATATATATGCATTAGTATACTGTATTGTTGTTTTTCCTTCTGGCTTACTTCACTCTGGATAATAGGCTCCAGTTCCGTCCACCTGAGCATTAGACTTGTAACCTAATATTCTGAAAACCTGTATTTTTTTTTTTTAAGCAAAGAGTTTGGTTTTTTGTTTGTTTGTTTGTTTTTTGGACTTGCAGACAATTTGTCACACTCAAGTTTCTAATTCTTACTTTCTGTATAGGTTACTGTTCCATTTTCTGTTTTAAACTCCTCAAATGCAAGATCCATTAAGTTTTAACTTACTCTGAATAGCACCAAGTATAATGCTATTTGTGAATAGGTGCTTAAAATGCTCTGAGTGATAGGATGATGGTATTGACATATGGTCTTGGTAAAGAACTGAAATTGTTGAAAAGTGGCAGAGAAGTATGAGCTTGGCATAAGCAGGATTTTTATTTCTAAATGGTGACTGATTTGCCTAAAAGATGTGCAGTTAGTTGAACTGAAAATAAAATAATTAGCATGGTCTTTCTTAACGCTAAAAGCTTTAAATAAAAACAATAAGCCAGAAGGACTCAGTTCTTAGAAAATGTAAAAGGTCATATATCTGTTCCCCAGAAATTGAGTTGGGTTGGGGATAAAATTAATGCAGATATCAGAAAATAATTTTGGCATTTAATTTTCATCTTATTTTAATTCTTTTTTCAGAATTATGCTTTTTGATTATAATAACATCTAAAAACTTGAAGATTTTAATCAAATCTTGGAGCTGCTTCTTAACAGATGACTGATAATTACTCTTTGTTCAAAAATTCCCTAAATTAGCAACTAAGAAAGCTGGGTAATTATCACCATTTGGCAACCACGTGGCTTTGGGAAGGTCACTGTATTTCTCTCAAATTCTAAAGTGTCCCTTTAATATTTTATAAAAATATTATGCTTCTTCCCTGCAAATTTCACATGAACTAGAAAAAAAGGTGTTTTACATAATCTAACACACAGCTCTACAAATGTTAGAGATTATTGTTATCATACTCATGATAGTGATGATAACAATGAGGAGATTGTTTATCTAGAATTAGACTAGTTTTCATATATATTTTGTACAAAGTAATCACTAGAGCTTTCACTAAGGGGGTGTTAGCAAAGGGAAAAAAGAAGACAAAGTTCTACATTTGTAAAAGTCATCTCTCTCACTCTCTATTACCTTAGTTTAATGGGATTATGTGGTATACACTGCTTTGCAGTTATTTTTTTCTCAATAATATATCTTTTCTGTATTCACTATAAATCAATTGCCTTCTTTTAAAGTGCTATACACATAATGTACCAAGATTTGAGGATATTAAAGTTTATTATTTAACTAATAAAAACTACTCTAATTGGTAAAATTCTGTATCTAAATCTTCTGTAGAGAATTTCCCCTAGAAAAATAAATAAACCCCTTGAATGAAATAGCATGTAAAACAGCTATATTGCCAGTAAAACATATCTTTTCATTAAGGCATACAAAAAGATTACATTTTGTAGCTCCATTGCATCTGAGTGGATTCATGTGACCAATTCTGGAAAAGGACACATTGGCAGAAATAGTGTATTTTCCATCCATGTCTGAGCCCTAGATTGGCTATTAGATTTGCCACTTTTTTTTTTATTCTTTAGTCTCCTAGCCAGATGCAGGAAACTAGTTTTATGTTACACAGCCCATGTATATTTCTTTTTCTATGACTTGCTCATTTATATTGCTTTTCTGTTTTGTTCACCTCTTTCTTTTTTATTTGTAAGATTTCTGTGTTGTTGTTTAGTTGCTAAGTCATGTACATTTTTACAACCCCATGGAATGTAGCCTGCCGGGCTCCTCTGTCCTTGGATATCCCAGGCAAGAAGGCTGGGGTGGGTTGCCATTTCCTCCCCAGGGATAGAACATGTGTCTCTTGCTTGGGAGGCAGGCAGATTCCTTACCACTGAGCCACAGGGAAGTCCCAAGATTTCTATATCTAATAGTAAAAATACCTTTGTATACTATATGAGATAGGCAGAATTTCTGTAGGTCTATTGAATTTGTTTAACAGAAAATTTGATCATTTAGAATATTTTCAAAGATTCTGTCTTCAAATTAATCTATTTCTTCTCTTTCATAGTCTGGTTATTTCACCATATTTTGAAGAAACCCCCTTTAACCCTGCACAAAACACTCACACAAAATAGCTCAATTTTTATGCTAAGTCTTCTAGAATTTAATTTCTAAAATAATATTACAAAATTGCTCCCCAGTTTTATTCTAGGTTATTTATAATTTAATTTTTAAAGTAATCTTCATCCATTACCAAAAAATGCATTTTTTGGTAAGGGAAGAAAATTAAGAATTCAACGTTTTTCTTTATTTAACTTTGGCATGTTTTACCTAAAAATTTGATTTTTCCATGTATTTTAATATATCAACATGATGTTCCCAAACCAATATGGTATTTTTCTTCCACAGCAGATGATATAATAATCTTTCTTGGATGCTTTTAGAACTCCTTATATTTCAAGTTTAGCCCATTTTTCAGGATATATTATAGCCCCTACATTCTTCTAATTATTTTATTGTTATAAACCCTTTCTGTGCACTGATTGAATTGTTTTGTATAAGCTGTTTTCTAAATTTTGTATAAGCTGTTTTCTAACAAATGGTGGAAAATTCTTAAGAGTTGGGAATACCAGACCGTCTTACCTGCCTCCTGAGGAATCTGCTTGCTGGTCAAGAAGCAACAGTTAGAACAGGATAATTAATAAAAACTTGTTCCAAATTGGGAAAGTACATCAAGGCTGTATATTGTCACCCTGGTTATTTAATTTACATGCAGAATACATCACGTGAAATGCCTGGCTGGATGAAGCACAAGCTGGAATCAAGATTGCTGGGAGAAATATCAATAACCTCAGATATGTAGATGACACCACCCTTATGTCAGAAAGCAAAGAGGAACTGAAGAACCTCTTGATGAAAATGAAAGAGGAGAGTGGAAAGGCTAGCTTTAAACTCAACATTCAAAAAACAAAGATCATGGCACCCAGTCCCATCACTTCATGGCAAATAGATTGGAAACAATGGAAACAGTGACAGATTTTATTTTCTTGGGCTCCAAAATCACTGTGGACAGTGACTGTAGCCATGAAATTAAAAGATGCTTGCTCCTTGGAAGAAAAGCTATGGCCAACCTAGACAGCATACTAAAAAGCAGAGACGGTACTTGGCCAACAAAGGTCCATCTAGTCAAAGCTGTGGTTTTTTCAGTAGTGATGTATGGAAGGGAGAGCTGGACTATAAAGAAGGTTGGGCATAGCTTTTGAACTGTGGTGTTGGAGAAGACTCTTGAAAGTCCCTTGGACTGCAAGGAGATCCAACCAGTCAGTCCGAAAGGAAATCAGTCCTGAATATTCATTGGAAGGACTGATGCTGAAGTTGAGCTCCAATACTTTGGCTACCTGATGTGAAGAACTGACTCATTGGAAACGATCCTGATGCTGGGAAAGATTGAAAGCAGGAGGAGAAGGGGATGACAGAGATAACATGGTTGGATGGCATCACCAACTCATTGGACATGAATCTGAGCAAGTTCCAGGAGTTGGTGATGGACAGGGAAGCCTGACGTGTTGCAGTCCATGGGTCATAAACGAGTAGGACAAAACTGAGCAATTGAACTGAACTGAAAATTGGGTTTATTTTACTTGTTCCATTTGACCTATTCTCTTCTTCACAAATGCCAAGAAGGCTTATGGTGATCAATCATTTTCTGGCTGTTACATCTATCAACTTCTCTGGAGTAACTTATATCTTTGTTCTTTTCCACCAAATTCTTTTATTTCCCAAATACTGTCTTCTATAACAATCTTGCTTTTCACAGCTTCAAAAAATGTTTCCTTTCTTCTAATACATTACTTTTTTTCTGCCAATATTTTTTCATCTCTTCCTTTTTACCCCTTCATTGATAATTATTTTAATTATCTTAATTTATCTCCTATTTCTGAAAGTTCACAATTTTTAAATTTCCTTAATATTTTTCTTATTATTTAAACTATTCTTTAATTATTCTTGAGTAATATATTTGCAAATGCCTTTTTCTTAGGTCTGTCTTTTATTTATTATATCCATTTTCTTCACTTTCTTAAAACTGCAGATAGATTTGGCAATTTCCTAAGAAGAGTGAAGCTTCAGTATTCCTGACTTGATGGCTGAATACTATTTTAATTGGATCCTTGTAGTCTGAGTTGTAGGAGAGGAGATTGTTGGTTTATGATCATTTTTGAGTTTTTTAATTTGCTTGGGAGAAACAGAATGTTTAATGTGCTAAGTGAATTGAGCAGCTCCAGTTCAGATTTATCATTTTTTCATCTTTTGTCATTAAATTTTATTTGTTTCTTGGTACTCAGAAGAATGCAGTCCCACATGAGCTCAAAATTTAGCTCTCATCTCAGAATTTAGCTTTTACATCCCTGAATTCTTAAGGCTAGTGTGGATCTCAGTGGCTATATGTGTTTTGGTTTTGTTTGTTTTTAGTAACTTTCAAGAAGTTTCCACTTAGGTAATGGTGATCAGCAGCTCATGGATATGTTTCATGCTCCTGTGTCTCTTCTTCTGTCACACTTCATCAACTTCAAGTTGTTTTTCTTTTTTCTGGTGCTCTGCCTGCAGAAACTTACATTTCTTTTTTCATTTTCTTGCCTTTCTTTCCCTTTTCTGGGTATGTGCATATGCTTGCATGCGTGCACAAGCATACTTATATGCCTATGGATACTACTTGGCTGACCCCTTTTTTTTGAGAGAGAGAGAGAAATGTCATAATATAGCAGTATCTGGGAGGTGCTTATCACATCACAGCGATTTAGTCTAAATTTCATATTCTTCATAATTTATGGTATACTGATACTGCTGATTCTTATTTTTTTGTATATTTTTTCCATTTCAAATGATTCAGGGAAGGGAAATCAACTGCATGTACTCTTCTATTCTTACTAGAAGCACTGAATTTTGATGCTAAGGTTGATCACTAGACTACTTCAAACTACGTGATTTAAAAAAAATGAATCTGATTTTAATATTAAAAAAAAAAACTCCATTATTCTTATACCCAGATTTGACCACTAGGAAGATTTTAGCTCTAATTTCCGAGAGCCTTAATTCCTGAATATAAATAACTTCTTAGTGACTGAAAACCAAATAGAGTACACCAAAGAAAAGAACAAAGAATGAGATGAAAGGCAATGAATGGTTGACCCACTGGAGAAATTTCAAAGAACAGAGTTATGAATGTTAAAAACAAACGTAGTATTTATTAACATGCTTTTGAATTGTTCTTATTAATAAGAATGAAAAGAGGAAAAGACCAAACAGTGGTAGACTGAACAAAGAGAAGGGTGATTATGGAAAGAAGTAAGAGTCAATAAAATCAAGTACAGAGTCTGGCTTTTTAGACAGTGAAGTCTTTGGCTGGAGTGACAGGAAAATGACATGCTGGTGAACACTACTTTGATGTGTGTGCCGTGTGCTTAGTTGCTCAGTCACGTCCAACCCTGCAACCCCATGGACTGTAGCCTGTCGGGCTCCTCTGTCTGTGAGGATGCTCCAAGCAAGAACACTGGAGTGGGTTGCCATGTCCTCCTCCAGGGGATCTTCACAGCTCAGGGATCAAACCCAGGTTTCCCACATTACAGGCAGATTCGTTACCATTTGAGCCACAATATCTGATAAGATGAGGTAAAAATATTCTCTACCAAGCTATTGTTTGGTCATCACGGGATTATTTTCTCTCAACAAACACACGTTTCATTAAAAATCTTCATTTAAACAGATTTTTCCCTTTCTTATGCAAAAATTTAGAAACTTCAACATTTTCCTATAGCACTCAGAAAAGTCAAAATAATAATTTAAATAAAAATAAAATTAGATTGACTGGTTGTTGTATGCACAATTACAGGGGGGAAAGGGGAAGAACTTATTGCAAATCAAACCATAGAGTATCCTCATTTATTTTCAGCTGCTGATATGGAAAACGCATGGGTTTCACTGACTTTTATATTAACAATGTATTTACATAAATATTCACACAGAAAAGCATTCTGTTCCAATCAGAAAGCATGTCAGTTTAACCCCATTTAAATGGAACATTATTCATACCTTTTTCTCAAAATGCTGCCAATTATCAAACTGAAACCTCAGGCCAGTTATATTGACAAACTCGTGGTAATTTAAAGCCTCATAATGGCTATCCTCCATTGGGGGAGATGGGGAGGTCTAATCTGAGATCAATCTTGTCTGTTACAACCAAAGACACCTTATCCATTGTTTCTTCTACTTTGTTGTTGTTTACCTGCTATATTCACTAACTCTTCAAAACAGGTGACGCATCAAAGTTCTGACATAAAGTATCCATTACTCTCATAGTCTCCTGTCTAAGGGATTTCAACTCCCCACTGCAGAACTCCAGGCATGAACTCTCAACTTCTCAATTCCTTCAATCACCACCCCCCCAAAAAAAAAAATTCTTCACATGGCAATATTCTTTTGTTCTGGCCCTTCAGAGTTAAGAAAAGATGTCCCTCTTTTTGATGTGACCCAAGCTTCCAACTGTTCTTATGATTAAAACCCCTCCTATATTCTCCTGGATTTCACTGGTGGCTCAGATGGTAAAGCATCTGCCTACAGTGCAGGAGGACCCAGATTCGATCCCTGGGTCGAGAAGATTCTCTGGAGAAGGAAATGGCAACCCACTCCAGTACTCTTGCCTGGAGAATTCCATGGACAGAGGAGTGTGGTAGGCTACAGTACATGGGGTCGCAAAGAGTCAGACACAACTGAGCGACTTCATTCACTCACTCACTCACTGTATTCTCCTAGATTTATTCTTCATTGTATAGGCTTGTTGTAAGTTATACTGTGAGCTTCCAAAATTCATATATTGAAGTCCTATCCACAATACCACAAAATACAACCTTATTTGAAAATAGGTCTGTCTACATAATTAGATAAGATGAGGTCATACTGGAATAGGGTGGCTCCTTAATCCTGTCTGACTGGTGTCTTTATAAAAAGGTAAAATTGAGACACTGACACACAGCGAGAAAATGCCATGTAGAAACCAAGGCAGAGGTTGAAATGATGTATACAAGAGCCAAAGGTTGCCAACAGATGACCAGAAGTGAGAAGAAAGTCGTGAACAGATCCTCCCTTGGTGCCTTCAGTGTGGTCTTGCCAATACTTTGACCCTAGAATTCTAGCCTCCAGAACCATGAGACAATGAATTTCTGTTGTATAAGCCACTAGGTTGGTGGTACTTTGCTATGAGAGTCCTAGCAAACTAATTCTATGTCCTATTTTCCATGGTTCAAAACTATGTTTCTAGTCCTCCTTCTGAAATTGCCCATTTTAACCTCTCTCTTCAACCGTTTTCTGGTGGGATTGACGAGGGTGCACAACCTGCTTGCTTTGATGGCACACAGATTCTGCAGGATTATTTGCTTTTGCCCAGGACTACCATGTTTACAGATATCCATTATACTCAACCAAAAAAGAGCCTAGTGTCTCATCTAGTTATAGATATTTGGAAGGAGACTAGGAATGAGAGTGGCATTTGGTGCTGCCATATTTGTTAAATTTGATAAATCATATTATTATCCTTTATAAGTATTTAGAATTAAATCTGATAAGTTGATATGCCTCTAAAGTGAGGCAGAAATGCCATGATAGTGAAGAAAATTAGGGTCATTTTTTTTTCATGATCTTATTTCACTAAACACAAGGTGGTGGGGGGTGGGGGCAACTGAAACACAAGATCTTACTAAATGTGCCTATGAAGCAGAGTCCATGGTAGCTATCCATGATACAAAAAGAAATGACATGGCAGCTGAAGGGATGCCAAGTGGCTCAAGGCATAAAGAGGCCAAAGAAACAAAGCAGCACTGATTTTTAGAAGGGAAAGAAAAATTATAAGCATGAAATTCAGAAAATTACATTTATCTTGTAACAGTGACTTAAAAGAGGTCTATTTGTCAAGTTCCTGGAAATCCACAGAATCATCAGCAGACCCATAGCTCCATTTCTTGGATTTTCTTCTTGTAGCAAGCGTTTTTTCTTTTAACTGCTGTTATGTTTATTTTTAGTGTAAATTATTATTTTGTTGAATGGACAGGTGATTGTAATTGTTACCTTTGCTTCTGTCAAAGACTTAAAGAAGAAATTTATAGAACTCCAGGTTTAAAACAGAGCTCTGATCACATTTATTATTTATTTTCTTCTTAACTCTAGTAAAATCAGAATAAAGGAATTAAAATTGATATAAACCCACAGAATGAAATAAAAACTGGTGATTGGCTATACTTAGTCTGATAAGGTATATCAATATACATCTAGAAGACAGAAATGTAAGAGAGAAGTCTCAGTGAAAGAAGAGTAGAGAACACCACAAACTCAAATTTTCCTCATGAAGAGGATACTCCCACTTCCCAGCACCATACATTTTACTGAGCAGACAAGATCTAATCATAGAGTAGGGCAGCTTTTCTCTAGGGGAACTGATGGACTCCAAAGGAAAGTCTTACAAAGAGCTGAGACAAGAAGAGAAGCAAAAGGCAAAGGAGAAAAGGAAACATATACCCATTTGAATGCAGAGATCCAAAGAATAGCAAGGAGAGATACAAAAGCCTTCCTCAGTGATCAGTGCAAAGAAATAGAGGAAAACAATAGAATGGGAAATACTAGAGATCTCTTAAAGAAAATTAGAGATACCAAGGGAACATTTCATGCAAAGCTGAGCACAATAAAGGAAAGGAATCACATGGACTTTACAGAAGCAGAAGAGATTAAGAAGAGGTGACGAGAATATACAGAAGAACAACACAAAAAGGTCTTAATGATCAGAATAACCACGATGGTGTAATCACTCACCTAGAGCCAGACATTCTAGAGTGTGGAGCAAAGTCAGTTTGAAAGGATTACTAGAAACAAAGCTAGTGGAGGTGATGGAATTCCAATTGAGCTATTTCAAATCCTAAAAGATGATGCTGTGAAAGTGCTGCACTCAATACACCAGCAAATTTGGAAAACTCAGCAGTGGCCACAGGACTGGAAAAGGTCAGTTTTCATTCCAATCCCAAAGAAAGGCAATGCCAAAGAATGCTCGAACTACCTCACATGTGCATTTATCTCACATGCTAGTAAAATAATTGTTGAAGCCAGGCTTCAACAATATGTGAACTGTGAGCTTCCAGATGTTCAAGCTGGTTTTAGAAAAGGCAGAGGAACCGGAAACAAAATTGCCAACATATACTGGATCATCAAAAAAGCAAGAGAGTTTCAGAGAAGCATCTACTTCTGCTTTATTGACTATTCCAAAGCCTTTGACTGTGTGGATCACAACAAACTGTGGAAAATTCTGAAGGAGATGGGAATACCAGGCCACCTGACCTGCCTCCTGAGAAGTCTATATGCAGATCAAGAAGCAACAGTTGCAACTGGACATGGAACAAGAGACTGGTTCCAATAGGGAAAGGAGTACGCCAAGGCTGTATAGTGCCACTCTGCTTATTTAACTTATATGCAGAGTACATCATGAGAAACGCTGGGCTGGATGAAGCACAAACTAGAATCAAGATTGCCAGGAGAAATATTAATAACCTCAGATATGCAGATAACACCACCCTTATGGCAGAAAGTGAAGAAGCATTAAAAAGCCTCTTGATGAAAGTGAAAGTGGAGAGTGAAAAAGTTGGCTTAAAATTCAGCATTTAGAAAACTAAGATCATGGCATTGGGTCCCATCACTTCATGGCAAATAAATGGGGAAATAGTGGCAAAAGTGGCAGACTATATATTTTTTTTGGGGCGGGAGGCTACAAAGTCACTGCAGATGGTGACTGCAGCCATGAAATTAAAAGTTGCTTGCTCCTTGGAAGGAACATTATGACCAACCTAGACAGCATATTAAAAAGCAGAGACACTACTTTGCCAGCAAAGGTCCATATAGTCAAAGCTATGGTTTTTCCAGTGGTCATGTATGGGTGTGAGAGTTGGACTATAGAGAAAATTGTGCACTGAATAACTGATGCTTTTGAACTGTGGTGTTGGAGAAGACTCTAGAGAGTCCCTTGGGCTGCAAGGAGATCCAGCCAGTCCACCCTAAAGGAAATCAATCTTGAATATTCATTAGAAGGACTGATGTGGAAGCTGAAACTCCAATAGTTTGGACACCTGATGTAAAGAACTGACTCATCTGAAATGATCCTGATGCTGGGAAAGACTGAAGGCGAGAGGAGAAGGGGATGACAGAGAATGAGATGGTTGGATGACATCAGCGCCTCAATGGACATTAGTTTGAGTAAACTCCAGGAGTTGGTGACGGACAGCAAGGCCTAGCGTGCTGCTATCCATGTAGTCGCAAAGAGTTGGACACAATTGGATGACCGAACTGAACTGAACAACAAGAATGACAACAGTAATACCAAAGGGAGAACACAGAACTTCACAATCTTCACACTGGTATCTTCAGAGGTGATTTAGAAAATATATACACAATGGAATATTACTCAGCATTAAAAAAAAAATTCATTTGAAGCAATTCTACTCAGATGGACGAAACTGGAGCCCATTATCCAGAGTGAAGTAAGCCAGAAGCAAAAACAACAATACAGTATATTAACACATATATATGGAATTTAGAAAGACAGTAATGAGAACCCAACATGGGAGACAACAAAAGGAACGCAGATGTATAGAATAGACTTGTGGACTTTGTGGATGAGGGTAAGGGTGGGATGAGATGGGAGAAGGGCATTGAAGCATGTTAATTGTCATGTGTCTAATCAATCGCCAGCCCAGGATTGATGCTCGGGACTGGTGCAGCGAGATTTCCCGGGGGGGAGGGAGGAGGGAGGGGGGACCCGGAGGGGAAGCATATGTAAACCCATGGTGATATCATGACAATGTATGGCAAAAACAATAATAAAAAAAATAAATAAATAAAAAATAAAAGATTAGCTTCACAAAAAAAAAAAAAAAAGAAAGAGGAAAGCAAAAAAAAAAAAAAAAAAAATCAAAAAAAAAAAAAAAGCTGCTATAAAACAGAAACTCGGTGACTTAGACTGAGCTCTTAAAAAGGGAAGAGAATCTTCCAAAATTAAAATTCTACACAAGGGCTAAAAACTAATAAACTATCCCAGAAAGCACAAAAACATCAAAATGTTGGACAACCTGAGGGACAATAAAGATAAAAGATCATCCCAGAAGATTCAGTAACATCATAATACGAGTTCTAAAAAGACGTAAGGGTATATTAAGTGGAGAAAAATTTCAAACATACATATACAAATATACACACTTGCACATAATTTTCCAAAGAGAAGCATAAGAGATCAACCTCTAAAATTAAAGAATCTGTACTAAAACTAGCAAATAATGGTGGGAAAGGGGGCCCATTTCTCATCAATCAAAAGGGAGAGTTCAAAATCCAAAGGGATGTTAAAAGGTCCTAAAGTCTCCACAAGAATTAAAAAACAAACAAACAAAAAAGATCAACTACTAAGGAGAATGGCTCTTCCACCAGAAACATGAAATGCTACAAGAAGATAGGACAATACTTCCAAATATCTAAGAGACATTGTCTTTAATCCAGAAACCTGCAACCAAATGTAAATTAAATATTAGATCATTATAAAGGCATTTTCATACATGAAAGGACTTGGTAGAATAGCCTTCCAGAGAGCTTCCTTAGAACACATTAAAGGTGTTATGCAGAAACAATGGCTGTTAGACCTGCCATTTCCTAAATAGCCTGAGGAAAAATGCCCAGAGGGACTCTGGTGGAAAGGGAAGGACTTGTTATTATTGTGGAAAGGAGGGGCATCTCAAGGGGGATTGCTCTCAGGTGTCTGGAGAAGTGATACCCTCCGAAGCATAGGCCCCGGGGCTGGGACTCTCAAGGTAATGGGGACTGAAGGTGCCCAGGGGTCCTCACTCAAGTCCCTGTCTTAATAACACCTGAGGAACCCCGGGTATTAATAGCTGTAAGGGGCCAATCAGTCAATTTTCTTTTGGACACCAGGGCAAATTTCTCTGTGTTAACCGAAGCTGCGGGTCCACTTTCCTCCCAATCCACTACTGCAATGGGTCTTACAGGATGAGCCAAAACTACTATTTCAGTCATCCTCTAAGCCACAACTGAAACTCTGTGCTATTTTCTCGAGTTTCTAATCATGCCAAAGTCTCCCTCACCCCTTGTGGAGAGGGATATACTGAACAAGGTCCAGGCCTCTGTTTTCATGAATATGGAAGCCGCTCTTTTAACTGAAGAAAATGTAAATCCTAAAGTGTGTGCTGATGAAAAAAAATATGGGTCAAGTACAAAATGCTGTTTCTATCATTATCAAACTCAATGACCTTCACCTATTTTCACATCAAAAGCAGTATCCATTAAAGCCCAAGGTTAAGAAAGGGTTAAAACCCATTTTTGAAAATTTAAAGGAACATGGGCTTCTAATCCCTTGTAATAGTTCATGCAACACTCCTATTTTGGGTGTAATAAAAGTCAAATGATAAATGGAGACTTGTTCAAGATGTACGAATAATAAGTGCCTAATCCTTATACTTTATTGTCGGAAATTCCTAAATGAGCCAAATATTTTTCAGTCACTGATTTGAAGGATACTTTCTAAAGTTAAACCTATACTAAATCATTCTCTACCTATGACTTTTAGGACAATTGAGAGGATTCTTGGGGATCACAGGCTACTGCACCATTTGGATTCTGGGTTATGGGGAACTTGCCTGGCCTTTATATAAATTTATAACTGAGACTCAGCAGGCCCAAACCAACAAGCTGGTTTGGTCTCCAGATACTCAAAAGCCTCTTAAAGCTCTTCAAACTGCTCTTTTGCAGGCTTCAACTTTGAACTTGCCCACAGGACCAGAGTTCAGTTTATTACTGAAAAAACAGACTATGGCCACATTGCTTAAGAGTAATTGCTAC